>AP025067.1:10727340-10846460 GCA_036186865.1 Eustoma russellianum | reverse complement strand
CTTGTAATCATATAAATAGATCACTTAGCATTTCTTTGAGTAGTTAGACTATTTTTCATCTTTGAACTAAAAACCCTAGTGTTTTATGTTATCTTTTGTTCTTGAGTTTTCTTGAATAAAAGTTTGTGTTTTTCCTTTGGTTTACACATATCTAAATCAAGGCTAGACCCAATTAAGGATTGTGTGTTCCTTGTTGGTGATCCACAATCCAAGGATTAGGAGTGACTGGTTGGATTGAGCGGATTGAAACACACATAACCAAACGAATTTGGAGGCTTGAAAGGAAGGTGGTTGCTTGGCACCATTGTCCATCACATTCAAGGCTTGAGGGACGTTTGGAGAGTGAAGAAAGATCGGGACAACATTAACATACGAACCATATTCGTATCAAGTAACTAAGTATCACAATCTACATCATTAATTAAATTGCATTCAAGGTTGACCTAGAGTATTGAAAGTCGTGCTTACAAGTCACGGGGTATGACACAGGGACTTACGATAGGAGTAAGTTCTTGACTTGGCAAATGTGACATTGGAGCATGGACTTGACATGCTTGGCATTTCTTAACTAATTCCTATGCATCATGACGCAGAGTAGGCCAGTAATATCCAACAAGGTAGCATTTTCGTGCTAATGACCGCTCTCTAGAATGGTTTCCACAAATCCCTTGGTGCATTTCTCGAAGGATGTAATCTCCTTCGTCTTTAGTTACGTACTTCAACCAAGGCTGTGAAAATGACTTTTTATAAAGGTGGTCGTTAAAGAGAGCTACCTTGCTGCCTTCAATCGTAAATGTCGAGCTGCTTGCTTGTCTTCGGGCTGAATTCCATGCTGCAAGAAGTTAACAATTTGATCCATCCAAGTGTTACGGTAATCAACTTGCAGCACTTCGTTGGCATCATAAGCACGGTGCTTTACTAGTTCCACAACTATCTTTTTCCCCAAATTTGTTGAAGTGGATGAAGCTAGCCGAGATAAAGCGTCAGCCCTCTTGTTGGCCGACCTGGGGATATGCTCAATGCTGAAGCGCTCAAAAGTCTGGCCAAGCTGAAGCACTTTAGCTAGATATTTTTTCATGTTTTCCTCCTTAGATTCATAATCCCCATTGATCTGGGAAACGATCAACTGGGAATCACTTCAGGAAATGATCCGTTCTGCCCCCAATTTTCTTGTGAGGCTTAGTCCTGCTATTAAGGTCTCGTATTCTGTCTCGTTGTTGGTTGCTTCGAAATTAAAACACAAGGCATATTCAAATTCTTCCTTATTGGGATTAACGATTAGGAGTCCTGCTTCGCAACCATCCTTGGAGGAAGACCCATCCATATATAGAGTCCAATCAGCCACTGGCTTATCATCTTCCTCCACCGATATCCCTTCAGCCAAAAAGTCTGCTAATGCTTGGGCTTTGATAGAAGTTCTTGACTTGTATTGGATATCATATTCTGCAAGCTCTACAGCCCATTTGACAGCTCGACCAGAAGTGTCTGGCCTTGACAAGATTTGTTTCAAAGGCTGATTAGTGACCACTATGATTGGATGAGCTTGCATGTAAGGCCTGAACTTCCTTGCAGCCACTATGAGTGCTAAGACTACCTTCTCAGCATTGGGATATCTCACTTCAGGCCCATGTAAGATTTTACTTGCAATGTAGATGGCCTCTGCACATTATCCTGCTCCCTGAGCAGAACTGCACTTACAGCTTCTTTACACGTTGAGAGGTACACATAGAGCTCTTCTCCGGGCAGGGGTGAAGTTAACATTGGCACCTCGGCCAGATGGGACTTCAGCTCATCAAAAGCTTTTTGACATTGATCGTCCCACTGGAAAGCTGTTTTCTTCTTTAAGATCTGGAAGAAAAGAAGAGATTTTTCGGCTGACTTGGATAAAAACCTGCTCAGCACGGCAATTCGGCCTGTTAACCTTTGCACTTCCTTTACATTCCTGGGGGGATGCATGTTTTGTGAAGCTTCAATTTTAGCAGGGTTTGCCTGCACCACTTCCTTGGAGACCATATACCCTAAGAACTTTCCAGTGCGTACCCCGAACGTGCATTTCTTCGGATTTAATCTCATGTGTGAGTCTCTCAGCACAATGAAGACTTCCCTTAAGTTTTAAATATACTGATCAAGAGACCTGCTCTTGATGAGCATATCATCAATGTAAACTTCCATTATCTGACCAATTTGTTCACTGAACAAAGAGTTGACCAGACGTTGGTAGGTGGCCCCAGCATTCTTCAACCCAAATGTCATAGTTACATAATAATAAGTACCTGACTCTGTTATGAAGGCAGTTTTCTCCTGATCTTCTATTGCCATGATGATCTGATGATAACCTTTGAAGGCATCTAAAAAATCGAAGATCTCATGTCCAAGTGTTGAATCCACTAACCTATCAATCTTTGGAAGTGGATAACAATCTTTTGGACATGCTTTGTTGAGATCGGTGTAGTCTATACACATTCTCCAAGATTCATCCTGCTTGGGGACCACCTCGGGGTTAGCCAACCAGATTGGATAAAGTACTTCCACAATAAATTTTGCAGCCAAGAGTTTCTTGACTTCCTCTTCAATGACCTTTATCCTTTCTGGAGCGAAATTTCGCTTCTTTTGTTTTATTGGCTTTGCCAAAGGATCAACATTCATCTTATGCTAAGCCAAATGTGAAGGAATCACAGGCATATCTTCTGCAGTCCATGCGAAGATGATTGCAAATTCTCTCAGCAGAGCCTGCAGCTGAGCTAGCAGTTCTGACGGCATCCATGTCCCAATCTTTATGACATTTTTAGGTCAGTTCGGATGAAGGATGAAGGCCTGCACTGCATCATCTGATTGCAAGCGTTCTTCATCTGAAGGTATAAGTTCATCAAGGCTGACTTGCTGAACTGCTTCATTACCTTGGGTAGCAATGACATAGCAACTTTGTGCCACTTGTGTATCACCTTGTATTATCACCACCACCTCTGGATTGGGAAACTTCATGCTGACGTGCAGAGACGATACAATGGCCTCCAATGCCACCAAGGCTGGCCGCCCCAATATAATGTTGTATGCGGACATCTCCTTGATGACCACAAAGTCTATCCACAGACAACGATATGTAGGGGGTTTGCCAAAACTGCAACTGAGTGTGACCAGACCTGCTGGCCGAGCTGCAGCTCCAATAAAACCATATAATGAAGAAGTGACAGGCCTCATTAAAGAATCTTGTAGGCCCAGCTGCTAATATACGCGATAATACATCACATTCACGGCACTGTCGGTATCTGCATAAACCCGTCGGACCTCCACAATTTTATCTGGAGGTAAGTGTATACACAGGTCTATTACTAAACTTGTGTTGTTGGAGTCCAGTGGAATGGGATCTTCTGGCCCATAAGTCAACTCCTTTGCCATCTTAGCTCTCTTAGCTGGCGGACCGGATGAGGTTCCCGCAGAGCTGGATTCACCTCGGCCTGAGTAAAGTGGACCTCCAGAGATAGTATAAATAATAGTATTGACTTGGGGCCGACCTGCAGCCCCATGCCTGCCTTGCTCCTCATCATCGTCCGACCTGCAGTGTCGAGGTGGAGACTCTGGTCGGTATTTGTCCTTCTGGGGGTTCTTGTGAAAATCCAACCGATTATGCAGGCGTGATCGTGGGTCATAAAACTGCTTTAAATGACCCTGCTCTATCAGTTGTTTAATGGTCTGAGCCAGTTTCCTGCAGTCTTCTGTGTCATGCCCGATATCTATGTGATATCGGTAATAGAGCTTGGGGTCTCTTTTTCCCTAGGCCCATTCAAAGGCTTTGGATCGACCCTCAGACCGTCTTTCTTCATAACGACCAAAATATTGTCTTTTGAGACCAAAAGGGGTAATCCCTCCTTACCACCTTTGCCTTTTCCACCCATGCGATCGAACGCACTGCGCCTCTCGCGGTCCTTTCCTTCACTGTGCCGCTCCTCCTTTTTAAAGCTGGATCGGCTTTCTTGCCGAGCTCCCTGCTCAGCCTCTCGTTTTAATTTGCCTCTTCACCTCGGGCAAACTGGTGGGCTTTCTCCAGGCACTCTCTTAAGATCGTAGGCCCCTCTTCGGCCAACTGAGAGAATATGCGACCAGCTCGGAGACCATTGATGAAGGCAACTGCCTTAACGCCCTCATTTCTGTCACTGACCTGCAGTGACTCATCTGAGAAACGTTGCATATACTTCAAAACAGATTCATCTGGACTTTGCCTCAAGGTCATCAGATGTGATGAGTTTTTCATGAAAGGAGTACTGGACACAAACTGAGACTTGAATTTTTATGCCAGTTGCTTGAAGGATCCCACCGACTTTGATGGGAGTTCTTGAAACCATCTCCTGGCCTTTCTCCATAAGTACATCGGGAAAGTCTTACAGCGCAGAGGATCTGGGACATTTTTTAAACTCATCGCAGTTTGGAACTTGAAGAGGTGATCCGTTGGGTCTGTTGTCCCATCATAAGTGTCCATCTTTGGCACCTTAAAGATGTCTGGTGCCAAATACTCTGCAATATCCCAGGAAAAAAGAACTTTCCTGGACTGCTTGCACAAACTCTTGCTTGTGCTCTTCGTAATAAGTTCTCGGCCTGCGATGAACTTCTTCTTCCTTGGAGATGCTCTTAAAAGACTTTGACCTTACGCTCAGATGCCATCTGGTCAAAGGTTCTGACTCCACACTTGGAGCTTTAAAACTGCATCTTCTGGCATCCGCCATAAAGCCTCTAGGGGGTCTAGATGACTGGTTTTATGATACCTCTTTAGGAGGAAGATAAGGATCTTAATCCATATCCTCTACCTCCGGTTGTTTGCCTTTGAGGTGTTGCACCGCAGCTTCAAACACATCCATGTTCTCAGCGACGTATCTTATCGTTTTGCCTCTATCCTCCCTTGAAATTTCTGAAGTAGGGTTAGGCAGTTCAGGTACACGAGAATCCTATTCTGGGATACCTGAACGAGTAGTCATTCGTCGTGGCTGGTTGTATGACTCGCCCAAACCTTCGCGGCAACCTTTAGCCATAGAAAGATGCTGGATGTTTCTGAGTTTAAATTTTTTCTGGATTGAGGGACTTGTAGGCCCTCCTTCTAGCGCCAAATGATGCAGACGGATCTTCACCAAGGATCAGGGATGATCCAAAGTAACTGTCTTTAGCTTAGTTGAGCACGTAAACTGGAATAACTTCCTCTAAATCCTGCACAAGGAAGCAGAAATCAGAGGTCCCGAGGGTGTGATCCCGTGTAAAACCCTCCGACGCTCAAGTCAGTTTGGGCCATTCTCACTGAGATATGATTTTTGTATGTAAAGTTGGGAAAATCTCACAGTTCTTGACTGAGGAGAAATTTTGTGTGTTTACTCTGGGAGAGATGAAAATGTTTCGATCTCCTTTCTGGGTGTCCGTTGTCTTGCTTTTGTTACTTTCCTTACGTCCCTGGCCTCTAACAGCGGATGAGACCTTTGCTTGGAGCAGCAAAGCTGTGACGCTGTAGGTCTGCAGATGTGGCTAGTAGGTCTGCTGATGTGACTAGTAGGTATGCTGATGTGACTTTGGCGTGTGCAGGTAGTAAAGTCTGATGTGTACCTTTTCTTTATACTGCACCTCTGCCAAATAGTTCCACAGTTGAAGTAGAGCTGCGCTTGACTCCTTTGCCGAGGTGCAAAGTTAAGTCCTACCGAAGTGATCTGGAACACCTCCCTTAAGCTGAAGCTGAAGTTAGAACCTGATGCCGAGATGAAAACCTTGGAGCATATTCTCTGATAAAAGAGCAAATACTTTGGGGAAGCAGTATGGCCGAAGTGCGATATGGCCGAGCAGAAGTTTATTTGTGTCGAACTGCGGGAGTTAAACACCTTAAGCATAAAAATCTGCCGTTGACTGTTATTGACTAACAAAAGTTTATTTTTGGTTTATCAGATACAATATCTAAATGGGGAAATCAGTTGACTTTATGCATGACACTAGAAGGACGACTATATCATGTAAAATCCAACCTAACACCATGGTACTAATGATAATGATAACAACAACACTAATAGAGATTAAATTTTTAAATGGTACAAATGCTACTAGTGACAATAACAGCACTTGTAGACATAAAAGTTCAAGATTGGGTTGTCCTTGCAAATGCATCTCTTTAAGTTTTAAACTTCTAGAAGGACTTAAAATGCATATGTTTTCTGTAAAGAATATGCATATTTTTCTTGTCTATTTTCAAGATTAATTTGGTAAAATATGTTAATAATTAACTTCATTTTTTGTTATATTATTGTTCATTCAATTTCAACATTTTGAAGTGCTTGCTTCCCTAATTTCTGAATAGAAATAGTTATTTGTTTTTTATACGACTTAATTCCGATAAGTTTCTACAAAAAATATATCTTTATAATTTTTTTTGATTCGATTGATTTTTTGTTTCAAAAGTTAATTTATCACAAGACACGACACACGTTTATAAAACAAATTAATTCTTGTATTTTTACGCATAGAAGAAATGTTTAAATTTAAGAAATGACAGTCTGTTTCATCTATTACTTTTAGTATCTTCATTTAAAACTCTTAAAACTCAAACCAAATTAGAAAGTTATGAAAGCTAGACCTGTTTACTTACAAATGCAACATACATGTTGATAAAATAATCCAAATTCTCAATTAAGGATTTTTCTTTATTTCGACAATTACTCGTGCTACGGTTACACACTAGTTCAAGTCCAATTTAATTTCAAGAATTTTCTGAGGAAAGTACAGCTTTGAATAGCAGGCAAAGAGTTTGACATTGCTCACACAACATTGAATGTGTGAGATACACACTGATTTATGTAGAATACATAACATGTGAGCACTTATATTACAAGGCTACTTTATAGTTCCCAATCTTACAAAATCTACTTCCACCGTTATAGTAATAAATGAATTACTAGAAAAAGATAAAAACTAGAGCATGTCTATGAATCTCGGATATGAATCCATTTGGACTTAATGAGTAGCTGTAACGGTAATGTATAAATAATGAAGGTCTCCTATAATGAATGTTTTAAAATATAAAAGTAAGATAGACCACTTATAAAACCATTTAGAAAATAAATATTGTTTTCTGAGACATTTTAAAGCCTCATTGCTCTTAATTCAAAACCAAAATGTGACTTGTGGAGCAGTTGTCATATAGTCAACCATGAGTAGGCATGGTCTATTAAGTGAAGTTTTATAGGGTAATTTCGCGTAGAAAGTTTAAAGCCATTCGCGTTACTAAAGGTTTACATAGTAGTAATGATTTTTTTTTGGCACGATTTTTTCATTAATGGAGTCAATGATACACTTGATGAAGCCGGATCTTCACCAAGGGTCTAAGACAACCTCAAATGAACGTCGTCACTTAACTCGAAGAATAGTTAACTGGTTTGAAGAAGATAACTGGAATAGCTTCCTGAATGTCCTGCACAATGAAGCAAAGATCATAGGTCCCGGGGGGATGAACCTGGGTAAAACCCTCCGACGCTCAAGTCAGTTTGGGCCATTTCTCACTGAGAATGTAATTTAGTGTATGGAGTTAGAAAATTCTCATAGGTCTTAGCCGAAGAGAAAGTTCAGTGTATTAGCTCCAGGTTGTATGAGGAATAGATTTTGGATTCGGATCCCCTTTCTGGTCTGTATTGGCTTGCTTTTATCTGCTGCTTCCCGCCCTTGGCCTCTGATAGCAGATGGGATGTTTGCTTGGGACAGAAAGCCTAGGACGTTGTAGGTCTGCTGATGTGACTGGTAGACCGGCTGATGTGACTAATAGGTTTGCTGGAATGACCTTGGCGTGTACAGGCTGAATAACCAGCTGTAGTCACTATATTTGAATTGCACCTCTGATCCTTGGTTCCTCGATGTAACGCTGTGCTTGATTCCTTCGCTGAAGTGCCCAACTAAGCCTTGCCGAAGTGCAAGATCAAGTCTTGCTGAAGTGCAACGTTGAATCTAGCTGAAGTGGTCTGAGGTGTAGCACTTGAGCTGAAGGTGATGCTGGGGTTTGGTGCCGAGGTGCGGTCCTTGGCTTATTCTTCAATAGCAAAAAGGATGCCATGGGGCTCAGCCGAAGTGTAATCACGGCTGAACAGCAATACTTGGGTACTGAACTGCAAGAGTTATATCGTTGACTGTTGTTGACTAACAGATGATTAATTCTGGTTTATCATTTGCCCCCAGATTTTGTGTGGCTGAGCTGAACTGTGAGGGCAGACAAATCTATTCTGAGTCTGTGACGTGTCTTCATTAATCGGGCAGTTATCCTCTTATCTGCGCCATAATTCCCGCCTTTAATGTAAGCGTTAATTCCAACGCCTCATCATTATCTTTTCGGCGGTTTCAGCTCTCGAGGGGGAAAATACCTGAACCGTCGCCTCTTCGAATTTCAAACAAAAAGTTGTATCCTTTTATTTCTCTTCTTATAAATAGGGACAATTGCCCTAACCCTTTCTTTTCTTCTTCTTATATTCTGCGCATAGTCTATTCTGCATTTCTGCTCGTCTTCAAAGCTTACACTCTCGTCGCGGTGCTTTCTTTCAGTTCAGCCCTTCAACCTCTCTGTAAGCTTTTCTTCTCTCATTTTTCCTTCATGGCTTCCATCATTTCTTCTTCTTCTTTGGTTGTCCCAGAATCCATGGTGTCCTCCATCGGTGCAAAGCTCAATGTGCACCTTGGAAACCACTGACCTCCTTCAATTATGTCAACATTATAATCTTGACAGGAGCACTTTTGCCCCCATTCTTCCCTTGCCACATCAGACTGCTTATGACCCCCAGTAGGGTATGAGGCAGTCTATGAGGAATACTTTAAGTCTGGCTTCAATCTTCCCATTCCAGCTCCTTTATTTCGAATCTTGTACTCTTACAGACTTAGGCTTCCCCAAATAACGTCTAACGGCCTTAGGGTTATCCTTAGTTACCTGCTTTACCTCAAAGCTGCTGAGAAAGCCTTTTCGCTTGCAGTCTTTAGGGGAATATTTGTGTGTGAGCAGGAGGGTAGTTGGTATTATTTTGGCAGGAGGCCTCAAAGTAGTGAGAATCTCCATGTCATAAGCCTTCCCTCTTCTACTGAGGATTGGAGGGGACGTTTCTTTTTTGTTAAGTCTATAGGATTACCTGAAGGGATCCTTTGGAATTCCGACAGTGCAAATAACAGGAGGCCAAGTGAGCAATCTTGCAATGAAGCCTCACAATTGTTACATTTGCCCTTGGCCGAGGATTGGAAAAAGGTGGACATGTCGGTTGTGAATGTTGCCGACCTGGAATACTTGTGGCCAGAGCATACTTTTCGGCCCCTCATCCCTATTGCTTTAAGAATTGTTTGGGGTACGTAGTATCCTTTTGGACATCTCTGACTGGTTCTGGCGTTGCATTTTTGATTGATTTATTCATTGAATTCTGCAGGAGTCATGGTGTCCGAGACCCTTGCAAGGTTGAAGAACTTGGTCCCCAAAAAGAGAAAGAGGACAGAAAGACAGCCTTCCTCTTCGGAGCAGGCCTCTGCCAGCACTTCGTCCGAGGTGCAGATAACTCTGGCGATCAAAATTCCAGGTAAGATTTTTGCCCTTCATTAGTCTTGAACATATTTGGTTTCCATTTAATCATTTGAACTTTTTCCTTTTCAGTTGGAACTTCTGATAATCCCATCCAGGCTCAAGCTCAAGCCCTTGCCCCAGCTTCAGCTCAGCCAGATGATGGGAGTGGAGGAATTGATGCCCCCATTGTGATTCCTTCCTCTCCGGTTGCTGAAGAGGAAGTCATGCCTCCACCAATGTGGATTTCCGATGAAGCCATCCCTTCTTTTGAGCTCTTAGGAGAGACTTCTAGAGGAGATGCACCGGAGGGAGAGTTTCCTTATGGAACCGCCGGGGTACCAGGACACTGTAATTTTCTTTTGCTGATACTGCTGCAAACCCTGGTGTGGCTAGGAAGGTCACCGAGATGTCGGTGTTACCTCACAATTGGCAACTTTATGGCAGTATGGACTGGGATACTGCCATGAACTCATTTGCAATGAATATGGCCATGGTAAGATTTTCTGATATTTTCCATCTTTTTTTAGCTTGATCCCTTATGCTTTTTCTAACCAGAATGATTTCTGCAGTACCGGGTTCAAGAGTATAACATACTCAAGCGGGTTGAAGAGCTACGGGCCAAATTTGTCCAACTCTCTGAGATCAATGCCAATCTCAGAAATGCCTATGACGGGTTGGCAGAGGTGGCAAGACCCAACGTTTTGAGATTGAATCAGCAAGAAGCCCAAGTAAACGGTTTGCAGTCTGAGGTGGCCATTCTTACTGAAGAAAACTCCAGGCTTTGGGCAGGAACAGGAGATTCTGATGCCAAGTTGGCCTCTGCTAATTCTCAAGTATATGAGATGAAGGAAGCATTGGCCAATGCTGAGTAAGTATCTTCTAAGGCCCAAGTTGAACTGGAGTTCTATCAAAAGGAACTTGGTACTTTTGATCAAGAGCTGTCCAATAGCAAGGCTGAACTGAACCAGCAATTGGAGGCAGAAAGGAAAAGCAAGTCTGATCTCCTTCAACAATTTGAACTTCAAGCTGAGGAGATTAAGAAAAATGCCGTTGCTGAGTTCATGCAATCCGAGTTCTTCACTGGCAATTTCTTGAAGATTCAAGGTTCAGCAATTGCTGTTGGACAGACTTGGGCAATCGATACTTGCTCTGAGGTCTGCCCAAGCCTGGAAAAAAATCATCCTCAAATTGCTGAAGTCTACAACCCCGAGGCTGGAAGCTTACTGGAAAACCAAATAGCTCAGTTTCAAAGTGGGGCTGATCTCAGAGAAGACAAGGAGGATGAAGAATAGAATATGATCTTTTTACTTTTCCAATTTCTTGTAATTGTAATAAATACTTTCTTCAATGAAAATTATATTTTCTTCAACTTGTGCTCTTCGTCTTGTTTCAATTTTCTTGACTTTGTCTTCTGCATGTGAAGTTTTGCTTGTTCTGTTTCCATAGTTGATGCGTTTGTCTTCGGCTTGAGAAACTTTATTCGCTCTATTTTCATAGTTTGCAAGTATTTGTCTTCGGCTTGAAAGACTTTACTTGCTTTATTTTCATATTTTGCAAGTATTTGTCTTCGGCTCTGCCCAAAGAGTTCTTTAACCACTTCTACGTTGGATCTTCCCACAAGCGTTGGGCTTCAGCCTCTATCCTTGGCTCTGCCAAAAATGTTACGCTACTTGGTTGAACTGCAGCTCTGCTGTGCTTTAATAAATTTAAGATATAGGGAAGCCTGTACCCCAGTGTTGAGTCTTGCCCAACCTTCTCAAACCTGCTGAGTTAAAATTTAGGGTAGCCTGTTCCAATGTTGAGCCCTGCTCAACCCTCTCAGTCCTGCTGAGTTAGAAAATAGAGAAACATGTCCCAATGTTGAGTCCTGCTCAACCCTCTCAGTCCTGCTAAGTTAAAATATAGGGAAACCTGTCCCAAATGTTGAGACCTGCTCAACCTTTCTCAGATCTGCTGAGTTAAAATATAGGAAAACCTGTCCCAATGTTGAGTCCTGCTCAACCCTCTCAGTCCTGCTGAGTTAAAATATAGGGAAACATGTCCCAAATGTTGAGACCTGCTCAACCTTTCTCAGACCTGGGCTCAACCCTCTCAGTCCTGCTGAGTTAAAATATAGGGAAACATGTCCCAAATGTTGAGACCTGCTCAACCTTTCTCAGACCTGCTGAGTTAAAATATAGGAAAACCTGTCCCAATGTTGAGTCCTGCTCAACCCTCTCAGTGTTGCTGAGTTAAAATATAGGGAAACCTGTCCCAAATGTTGAGACCTGCTCAACCTTTCTCATACCTGTTGAGTTAAAATATAGGGAAACCTGTCCCAATTTTGAGTCCTGCACAACTCTCTCAGTCCTGCTGAGTTAGAAAATAGGGAAACTTGTCCAAATGTTGAGTCCTGCTCAACTCTCTCAGTCCTGCTGAGTTAGAATATAGGGAAACCTGTCCCAAATGTTGAGTCCTACTCAACCCTCTCAGTCCTGCTGAGTTAAAATATAGGGAAACCTGTCTCAAATGTTGAGACCTGCTCAACCTGTCTCAGACCTGCTGAGTTAAAATATAGGGAAACCTGTCCCAATGTTGAGTCCTGCTCAATTCTCTCAGTCCTGCTGAGTTAAAATATAGGGAAACCTGTCCCAATGTTGAGTCTTGCTCAACTCTCTCAGTCCTGCTGAGTTAGAAGACAGAGAAACTTGTCCCAATGTTGAGTCCTGCTCAACTCTCTCAGTCCTGCTGAGTTAGAATATAGGGAAACCTGCCCCAAATGTTGAGTCCTGCTCAACTCTCCCAGTCCTGTTGAGTTAGAATATGGGGAAACCTGTCCCAATGTTGAGTCCTGCTCAACTCTCTCAGTCCTGCTGAGTTAGAATATAGGGAAACCTGTCCCAATGTTGAGTCCTGCTCAACTCTCTCAGTCCTGCTGAGGTGAAATATCGAGGACCATGCGGGAGTCTAACAAAGGATTGGTCCTTTAATAATGCAAGGCCGAACCAAAAAATTATGGATATACGCGAGAGGCAATAAATCCTGATCCATACAGACTCTTGTTGTCAAGTCAGCCTTGTTCGCACAGGAACCTGTAGCCCCTTTTCATCGGAATCTGAGTCTTCATCGCTTGGCAACCTGTGATGAGGCCCAGGTTTGCAATTTTCATCCGGAGAGGGCCTACCAAAGTCCAGCCTGTTGTGCAGCCTAGACATCGGATTGTAAAAACGCTATAGGTGACCAAGCTCGATAAGACGTCCAATTTCCTGTCCGAGCTGCCTACAGTCTTCTGTATCATGCCCAATATCATGATGATAAAGGCAATACAGTCGGCGATCTCTTTTATGGATTGGTCCAGCCAGGGGCTGAGGTTCCCTTGCCAGGGACTTCTTCCTCATATAGGAAAGGATATGAGTTTTTGAAGCCAACAGAGAGTTCCTTTCTTTACCTCGGCCTCCTAGCCGAATCTTGACAGAGCACCTTTCCTGCAGCGGGGCCTTGCCTTTATTGTCAACTTCTCTGCCATGTTTGAATGGTAAAGATGCCTTTTGAGTGCGTTTTAAGCTCTGGTGGCTAGACTTTTGTCCTGAACGCCTTGCCTCAGCCATAAATTCGGCCTGACGCCTGGGGTGATATTCGGGCCGAGTTGGAGAGTACTCCAAGTGTTCTTGCGGATGAGAGTTACTGGAATGGGAACTGGACCTTGCTGCAGAGGCTTTCCCCTTCATTTCCCTCACTACAGCTTGGAACATACCCGGGTTTTGAGCCACATAGTGTATGGCTCGCATATGCTCTTCATACGTGAAGGCAATGGTGGGAGTTGAGGATTCTCTCGGCTTTGTAGAACACTGTTCTGTTTGCTGTTGAGAAGATTTCTGACTTCTCTTAGATGTCATAGGTCGCTTGGACCCTTGTCCATCTTTTTATCCATTTTTCTCTCAATAGCTTGGTAAGATCAAAATTGAGAAAGCTTTGAGTAATTGTTTTACTGGGTTAAGGGACTATGAGCCCTCCTTCTAGCGCCAAATGATGAAGCTGGATCTTCACCAAAGGTCTAAGACGACTTCAAATAAACGTCGTCAGTTAACTCGAAGAATAGTTAACTGGTTTGAAGAAGATAACTGAAATAGCTTCCTGAATGTCCTACACAAGGAAGCAAAGATCAGAGGTCCCGGGGGGATGACCCCGGGTAAAACCCTCCGACGCTCAAGTCAGTTTGGGCCATTTCTCACTGAGAATGTAATTTAGTGTATGGAGTTAGAAAATTCTCATAGGTCTTAGACGAAGAGAAAATTTAGTGTATTAGCTCCATGTTGTATGAGGAATAAATTTTGTATTCGGATCCCCTTTCTGGTCTGTATTGGCTTGCTTTTATCAGCTGTTTCCCGCCCTTGGCCTCTGATAGCAGATGGGATGTTTGCTTGGGGCAGAAAGCCTAGGACGCCGTAGGTCTGCTGATGTGACTAGTAGATCGGCTGATGTGATTAATAGGTCTGCTGGAATGACCTTGGCGTGTACATGCTGAATAACCAGCTGTAGTCACTATATTTGATTTGCACCTCTGATCCTTGGTTCCTCGATGTAACGCTGTGCTTGATTCCTTCGCTGAAGTGCCCAACTAAGCCTTGCCGAAGTGCAAGATCAAGTCTTGCTGAGGTGCAACGTTGAATCTAGCTGAAGTGGTCTGATGTGTAGCACTTGAACTGAAGCTGATGTTGGGGTTTGGTGCCGAGGTGCGGTCCTTGGCTTATTCTTCAATAGCAAAAAGGATGCCATGAGACTCAGCCGAAGTGTAATCACGGCTGAACAGCAATACTTGGGTACTGAACTGCAAGAGTTATATCGTTGACTGTTGTTGACTAACAGATGATTAATTCTGGTTTATCAACACTCTTCCTTGACTTTGAAATATAATGAAATAAAACAAAATAATTCACTAAATTGGTTGTGTTTCTTATATTGTGAAGTAGCAGTTGATAGACACAGTTTGACGCAGTTTTCATTATAGGTCACCGGGAAACAACTTCTATGTATTTCTAATGCATGAATATAGTGTGTACATCTGACACCCATAACCCGCCATAGACGAGAGTTTTTAAGACAATGGGGTAATGTTAATGTTGTTGTAAAGATATTTTGCACATGGTTCCTCTATATATGTGTGTGTGGACTCGTGTGAGAGAGAATTGCGTCCTTAGTTCATTGTTTTTATGAATAGGGAAACTCACAGAAGACTCTGAGATATATCGGATTATTCATACAACTTTTCTGAAATTATTCCCTTTTTCTCATTGTTTTTTTTCTATTCTGTATAGAATAACAGCTTGAAAATTTTTTTTTAGACCACTTGTTGTTCGAGTTCCCGTTTCTAACTAGTGTTAGTGTAAGGACGAAACCGATCTGAGCCAAACATTATCTTATCTAGTTTGGCATTTTACAATTTTCTGGGTTTTAGTTTAAACATGATCTTTATATGCTTTTCTATTTTAAGCTACCGTGCAAGCCTATTCGTACTTCAGTCAAATTCAAATAATATTCGAACAAAACAAAAAGTATTTTTTATTTTAAAAATGGTATATACAAATAAAAAAAGTCATTCTAAGTGATTTTTTCATTCATATTACATTTTTACATGAAAAACTTATTTCAGTGCAATAATTGGCAACTATTAAGTTAAGTTTAGTGTTTGAGTTAAATGTTAAAGATGAAGGAGTGTTGCAGCAAATGTGACGAAGGATATTTGGTCGAACACATTGGGCATTTTGACAAACAGTGGTGAACTGAGGGAATTATGACTTGGAGAAGATGGCAATTGGCAAGGACTGGATGTAGAATCCGCAAGGAGTCAAATTGGAAGGAGGTGATTGGTTCAGACCACGTGATTGAGCATAGGTGCCAAGGGGGTGCTACAGCAGCCTGTAACTGCTTGCAGCAAGGTGCTGAACGCGCGAAAGAACGAAGGCGGGAGACAGTTTAAATGCTTGAAATGACAATAGAGCCCTTATGTTAATAATAGTAGGAAATTAGTTATCAAGGACATTCTTGTAAATTCGCATGTTTCTTCTTCCTTATATTGTGTAATTCTGCAGATTGAACGAGATAGGAAAACCAATTCAGATTGTTCCTTTTGCTGTGGTGTGATTCCTTTGTTCTTCAACTCTCTCTTTGATTTCTTCGTTGGTTTTGCCCAACTTCATTTGTTTGTGATTAGTTTGTTGAAAATTAACATGGTATCAGAGCCATTGTAATCACATATTACGTTCATTGAATTTCTGTAATTCGAATGGCTTCATCGTTAGTTACCTTCGGATCCATGGATCCACATGAAGATCCACTTTACATACATCCTTCTGACAGTCTGTCACTAGTTCTCACCCAAAACTTACTCACATCACAAAATTACCACGGTTGGAGTAGAGTTGTGCGTCGTGCTCTGGAGGCTAAGAACAAAACTAGATTCATTGATGGTACGGTTGCTAAACCTGCAGAAGGAGATCGTAGATGCGCTACTTGGATCAAAGCGAACAATATGGTGGCATCTTGGATCATGAACTCGGTAAGTCCTTCAATTGCCCAAAGTATTGTGGATTGATAGTACGAGTGAGATATGGAAGGATTTACGACTTAGATATGGAAATGCTGATGCATTCAGGATGTCAGACCTACAAGAACAGTTTTATATGATTAAACAAGGGAATTTGGTTGTAACTGAGTATTACACAAAATTGAAGGTAGTACGGGAGGAGTTGACAGTTTTAAAGGCCATTCCCACATGTACATATAGGAGATGTACTTGTAATATCTCTAGTCAGGTGTCGAAATTTGTGGAAGATGATTTTGTTATAAAATTTTTGAAAGGACTGTCGGATGAATTTGAACCTGTCAAGGCTCAAATCTTATTGATCAATCCTTTGCCTGATGTTAATACCGCCTTCGCAATGGCAGTTAAGTTTGAGAGGAAAGTGCTATATTCTAATAACCAAACCGTGTTTCTTAATAATCCGTCTATGGTGTCAAATATGGAAAATGATGATGGTGTCCTTGCTGGACCAATATCTGGATTTTCTGGATCATCTGGATCCAGACAAAACTTCAAACCACAGAATAGCTATAGAAAGGAAGGAGGTTATATGGCAAGGTTTGGACAGGGCAATGTCAAGAAACCTATATGCAATTATTGTGGCATGCTGGGACATGTAGAACAAAAATGTTACAAGAAACACGGATATCCACCTGGATATAAACCAAAATCACAGGCTAACTGTGTGGGTTATGATGGAAATCTGCAGTATAACGGCAATGCCCCGCAAGAAGATGCTGGTTGTGATGAGCCATTTTCTCAGCAACCAATTGAACAAAGTCAGATGCTGAATATGTTTACATAGGAACAATGCACACAGTTGATGAACATATTAAAGGATTATCAGGCAGAGGACCGAAGGGAGAGATTAGGCTCAGATGATAAGAATGAGAGCCAGCATTCTGTTATGTCAGCTCAGCAACTACATGCTACTGGTAAGAAGTCAGGTAAAGTGTCACCCAGGAACTTAGACCTGTGGATTTTGGATTCAGGTGCCACTGATCACATTTGCTGTCCTTTGAGTCTCTTTGATTCCTATAATACTACTCACCCCTTAAAAGTTAAATTACCAAATGGCCAGTCTGTTGAAGTCACACACATTGGGACAGTGACTATAGACCCAAACTTAACTCTTAACAATGTCTTTTTCATTCCTTCATTCCGTTTTAACTTACTATCACTCAGCAAGCTTACCAAATATAATCACATCCAAGCCCTGTTTCGTTCTAATTGCTGTGTTCTATATGAAAAGATCAGTATGAAGACGATTGGTATAGCTGAAGTAAGTCAAGGTCTGTATAAACTTCATAGCTCACTGAAGCAATGTGAAACTGAACGTGGGATGAACACTCATCTTTCACTCCAAGCTACTATACAGTCACAAGCTGCACTTTGGCATTCAAGACTTGGACATTTGTCCTCACACAGACTGAAAGAAATCCACAAGATTGAACCTCTAGTAGCAATTCATGATGATACTGAACCTTGTTTTGTTTGTCATCTTGCAAAACAAAAGAAGAAACCATTTCCTGTTTCCATGTCTTTCAGTGTATCCCCTTTTTCCTTGATTCATGTTGATATATGGGGACCCTATAGACATCCCATATTATATCAGCAACGTTACTTTCTTACCATTGTTGATGACTATACCAGGTTTACATGGTTGTATTTGTTGAAAAATAAATCTGAAGTCAGAAATATATTGCCCAGTTTTTACAACTTTGTGGCTGTTCAGTTTGATTACAAGATTAAAACCATTCGTTCTGATAATGGTTTGGAATTCCAAATGAACTCATTTTATACTGAAAAGGGAATTGTACACCAGACTAGCTGCACCTATGCGCCCAAACAAAATGTGGTTGTTGAGAGGAAACATCAACATATTCTAAATGTGGCCAGAGCAGTCAAGTTTCAAAGCCATGTCCCTCTTCAGTTATGGGGTTTTTGTGTCCAACACGCTATATACTTAATCAACCTGATCCCATCTCCTGTCCTTCACAACAAGACTCCATACCAACTGCTATACAATAAAACTCCATCATACCAACATCTCAGAACCTTTGGATGCTTAGCCTTTGCAAGCAATACACATCCCAACTCTGGAAAGTTCAGTCCCAAGTCCAGGAAATCTATTTTCCTTGGTTTCTCCCTTACAACTAAAGGCTACATCCTTCAAGACTTGGCTACAAAAGAAATTTTCATATCTAGGGATGTTGAGTTTCATGAAAACATATTTCCCTATTCACCTTCATGCAGCTCCACTCATCAATCAAATGAACCTTCCACAAAACCCCCACATTCTTCTCCTGTCCCAAAATCAAATAACTTCCCTTCCACTGTAGATGACTGTCCCATTCCAATTTCGTCCCATATTCCACCAAGCCCAGTCCAAACTCCTTCTATGTCTGATTCCCCAATCCAGCATAACAGTCCAGCTCCAATATGCTCCCCATCACCTCAAGAACCTCAGCAGTCTTCTGCCTCTACCCCTTCTCCAATCACTCCTATTCCCATTACTTCCATGAATATCTGCCTCCCAGAACTTCCCAATGCTAGACTCAACCGAAAGAAACAGCCACCCTCATACCTACAACAATGCTACTGTAATCAGTCTCATTCATCTTCTCATACTCCTCAGCATAATTCATCCACACCACACACTCTTAATAGAACATTCAGTCTAAGTTCATTGGCACCTAAATACAAAGCATATGTCTTAGCCACTGGTTTGCACATGGAACCTACTAATTACTTAGAAGCATCTAGTTCTGCAGATTGGCAGGCAGCTATGCAAAATGAATTGGCAGCACTTGAGGCAAACCATACATGGAGATTGGTACCCCTGCCGCCAGGAAAATAGCCTATAGGCTGTAAATGGGTCTACAAAGTAAAGTATCAGGCTGATGGAACGGTGGAACATTATAAGGCGAGATTAGTGGCGAATGGGTATACACAGCAATACGGAATTGACTACCAAGAGACGTTTTCTTCCGTAGCAAAGATGACCACCGTAAGATTTGTTCTGGCCATGGCCGCCAGCAAAGGATGGCATATGCAGCAATTGGATGTTAACAACGCATTCCTTCATGGGGATTTACATGAAGAAATTTATATGACTCCACCCCCTGGATTGGCTCTAGCTCAGAATGGTTTAGTGTGCAAGCTTGAGAAATCACTATATGGGCTCAAGCAAGCTAGTAGGGAATGGAATGCTAAATTGACCACATACTTGCTGTCTCTTGGATTCATTCAGTCTAAGAATGACTATACGTTGTTTCTTAAACAGACATCAGATCATTTTCTCATTGCACTAGTCTATGTGGATGATATCATCTTGGTTTCCTCATCTATGCTGCCTATTGAGATTCTGAAATCTCAGTTGCACAATACCTTCAAGATTAAAGACCTTGGTAACCTAAGGTACTTCTTGGGCATCGAAGTAGCTAGGTCACAGGGGGGCTCATGTTAAATCAGAGAAAATATGCATTGGAACTTCTGGAATAGACCGGATGTCTAGGGGCTAAACCTGCCAAGACCCCCATGGAGGCAAACTTGAGACTAGTCCATGGAGATTCACCCGCATTAAAAGACAATTCATCCTACAGAAGTTTGATAGGGAAGCTCATATACCTCACAATCACACGGACAAACATATCTTTCTCAGTACAGCAGCTTAGTCAATTCCTTGATAGTCCAACAGAGCAGCATCTTAAAGCTGCTCATAGGCTGCTTAGATATATTAAAGGAACGGTGGGTCAAGGACTGTTTTATCCAGCTAACACTCAACTGCAACTAAGGGCATTTGCTGATTCCGATTGGGCAGGGTATAGTGAAACAAGAAGAAGTGTGACAGGCTTTTGTGTATTCTTTGGGGAAGCCTTGATATCATGGAAAGCCAAAAAGCAATCGACTGTATCAAAATCTTCGGCAGAAGCTGAGTACAGAGCATTAGCAACCTTAGTGTGTGAGGTACTATGGTTGTTGTATTTGTCTAAGGATTTGCAACTTCAGAGACAGGAGCCAGTGAAAGTATTTTGTGATAGCAAAAGCGCGATGCACATAGCTGAGAACCTAGTGTTTCATGAAAGAACCAAGCACATTGAAATTGATTATCACATACTTAGAGAGAAGGTGCAAGGTGACATTATTAAACTCATGCCAATCAGGACGCATCTTCAGGCTGCAGATATATTCACGAAAGCATTGGATTCAAAAAGGATGAATGATCTTCTCAGCGCATTTGGGGTGTGCAACATTTATACCAAGCATGGCTTGAGGGGGAGGGTGTTAAAGATGAAGGAGTGTTGCAGCAAATGTGACGAAGGACATTTGGTCGAACACATTGGGCATTTTGACAAACAGTTGTGAACTGAGGGAATTATGACTTGGAGAAGATGGCAATTGGCAAGGACTGGATGTAGAATCCGCAAGGAGTCAAATTGGAAGGAGGTGATTGGTTCAGACCACGTGATTGAGCGTAGGTGGCAAGGGGGTGCTGCAGCAGTCTGTAACTGCTTGCAGCAAGGTGCTGAACGCGCGAAAGAACGAAGGCGGGAGACGGTTTAAATGCTTGAAATGACAATAGTGCCCTTATGTTAATAATAGTAGGAAGTTAGTTATCAAGGACATTCTTGTAAATTCGCATGTTTTCTTCTTCCTTATATTGTGTAATTCTGCAGATTGAACGGGATAGGAAAACCAATTCAGATTGTTCCTCTTGCTGTGGTGTGATTCCTTTGTTCTTCAACTCTCTCTTTGATTTCTTCGTTGGTTTTGCCCAACTTCATTTGTTTGTGATCAGTTTGTTGAAAATTAACATTAAACAAGTATACTAATTAATATCAAATCTGACAAATTTTTATAAATTTTTTAAGTTTAAATATGTTTACAAACTAATAATTCGAATACTGATATATTTAAAATTGACTTGTTAAATATTAATTTGAGTCAAGTTGAGTTCGTTTAAATTTTATCCAATCGAACTAATCGAGTAAAATATAAACTATGCTTGATGGACTCACGAAATGTTTGGCTAATTTACCCGTATAGTCAGTTAGGTTCGACTGCACATTCGGTGATTTGAAAGCAAGTAAATTGTTAGTCAAAGATTTCTCTTCAAACTTTTCATGTTTTGTTGGTTAGGTTTGTAACCATATCAAAGTCAAACCAACAACGATCCAACGTTTAACTCATGCATGAAAACTTCGTTCTTCTGTTTCCAGACACTCAAACATGACTCGTAACCAACTGATAAGGACCACTTTGCCAATGAATTATTGCAGTCGACATTTTAACGTAATTTTTATTATGGGTCATTAGAAAACAACTTCTATGTGTTTATAACACATGGTATGGTTGCATACATCATACTCTGGCCGTAGACGGGGACCTTTAAAGTAATAGGGTAATATTGTTGTTGTTGTTGGCAGCAGTTTGTATTTCTTCGATCAACTAGGTTTATTCTATTATTAGGAGAGCAAATAAATTTATTCGTTAAATTAAAGGACAAAATTTTACAATCGTCTTAAGATTAATACTATGCTCTATAACAATTGTTATTTTATTGGACGAACTGCATGTAAAAAAGGATGGTATACTTATGTATATAGAGCTTTTAGGCTATAATATTTTCGCATCACCATACAACTATTGATGAAACTGTTGAGATTACATGAAAAGTGCTTTCAGATTGTATTATTTCCTTTACTTTCAGTCATTTACTAAACAGTATTTTTTAAGTCCACGATACAGAATTTCAGCAAGAGAGGTAATACAAACCAACATAAGAAAAGGGTTATTATATTTTTTTACTCTCTTCTCTCAATATTTTTCTTTGACTAACTTCAACAATGCTAAATTTAAGAAAATCTTAAAAAAAAAAATGAGCCAAAAAGGGAAGAAAGGGAAAACTTGGCTCCTCTTTGTTCAGGCAGATTGCTGTGCTAGTAGCAAAGTTCAAAGACTCAATTGGGTCCTTTTAGACAGGTGAATCACGGCACGGGCATTGGAACAAATTGTAAGGTTGCTGTTTTGTGACATTGAGGTCACATGTTCGACCTGCGGAAACAGCCTCTTGAATGAAGTGTAGGGTAAGAGTGCGTACATCAGATCGCGAAACGATCTGTCCCCTCCCAAGACCATTCACAATGACAATGACTTTTTATTACTCCTTCTGCCTTAAAATATTAGTCTATTTTGACTTTTATACAGACTCTAATTTACAATATATTGAAAAGTTAAAATAGATTTATATTTTTTTTTATTTACGTGGATGTTTGAACAAATTTGCTTGCACCACTACGAATCTAGAGCCCGGCAGATATAAGCCATTATTTATCTCTTAAAATGCTCAAATTCATGATTTATGAGTAATTGTCCAAAGTCATTAACATCCAATCAAGTCCATCTGATTATCGATAAATTACAATTAGGCTTTTAAGTTTTACTGTGGAAGCAACTCCATTGGCTTATCCATGATTTACAGTTTCTTTAAATTACATCTAACAGCGACCTGACTTTGAATTCTCAAGGCATTTACTTTTGTGGCAGAAACACTTTTCCAAACCCGGGTGGCCACCAAATTCTCATACCACTCACCAACCTTCTATTTCTGGCGAGAGCTATTATGTGAAGGAAAACAATTACCAAGCTGTTTAACGATGAGTCCCCTTTATAATTGATTAATCCCTTTTTGTTTATACAATTGGACACCGATTATATATATGACGTTCCCGGTGCATCAGGATCCCGCGTTTGTGTAGGGTCTGGAGAGGGACCGGGTCGCTTCGTGATCTGATGTATACAACATTACCCTGTACTTTTTTTTTGTGCAAGAGACTGTTTCTGCGGCTCGAACTCATGATCATAAGGCCACAAAACATCAATCTTAGCAGTTGTTCCAAATCACACCAATTATATATGCGACTAAGATATTCCACGCAATGATAAGTCAATAATTTGACCAAAAAGATTGTTGTTGATATGTGTTAAAAGTGAAGCAATATGGTCAATGAGGCTTGCTTGAGCAGTCAAAACTGAGACACCCTAGATAGGAGGTCTACGTTCAATTCCTTGCAAGGAAGCCATTTCTATTTTCATAGTGAATCTTTTTCATTTAATAATAGTATATTCTTCACCAAAAATGGTATATATATATATATATGTATGTATATATTATATAGACATACACACAAACTCAAGTAGCACAGAGCCATATAAAATATTTAAGGTTGATGTAGTAGTTGATCCATGATGTGTACTTCATTGCAATATTTCCTAACCATGATATAGTTGATTAGGTAAGTTGTTGACCCATAATTTGCATGATTCACACATATGGCGTAATAAAATTTTAAGAATCAAGATAATTGTACCACATGTCTAGGATAGTATGGAGGCATGAATTGACTTGTGTGGATGAGACTTTCTTTTGAGGAAGAAAAAAGACAGAATCTAAATTACTATGTATCATATATATAGTGAAAAATACAAAATTTTGCGCGACAACAGACAGTTACACTTGCAAAAAAAAAATTTGTTATCTTTAATCATTTTTTGTTTAAAAAAAGGAAATATAATAAATACCTCGAGCATGAAGGCTTCGGACAACCATTGCTATAACTACTTTTTGATTCAACTGCATAGATAATGAATTGCTTTCTTCACTCTGCTTTTCCTTTGAATTAGTAGATGATTAATAAGACCAACCATATTAAATACATGAGGGCGGGTTTTGGATCAACTGACAAAATTGCTACTTTGTGACTTTGAAGTCATGTTTTCGAGCCGCAGAAATAGCCTCTTGCACGAAGTATAGAATAAGTCTGTATACATCAGATCGCGAAACAATCGGGAGTGCACCGAGAACGTCCTTTTTTATATTAAATACATGAATCATGGCGTTTTAGGCCCCGCACCCTCCGTAGAATAATTAAAAGATAAAGGAGGAATTAAATGAGATTAATGACGGCCAACGGTAATGAATTACGAATTAAGTATTAGGATTAATTGGTATTTAATGAAGGATTAAATATTAGAATTAATTTGTATTCCATTTTAGAGTTGAATATTAGAAAATTATCCTTTAGGATAAATAAGATAATAGATATAATTTAGAAACTCCAAATTTTCCCCTTCCCATATCAAAACTGACAAACGTCAGTTTCTCCCTATTAGAAAGGAAAACCGACGTTTCTCTATCTCTCTTCATAGGCGACCTTCTTCTTCTCCAGCCCTAGACGAAGAAAACTTCAAGATCTTCGATCCGTTCTTCTTCCGTTCTTCAATCCGTCTTCGAGTAATCACAGGCAAGTAATCTACTTATAAGCTCCTACGATTTGTGAAAGAGAAAAGGCCTATTTTTGATATCAAAATGGATCACCATGTAGTAATTTCTTTCTGTGATTCTATATGTGATTTATGTGTTTTGGTTTCGAGGTTTGGCCGTTATTTGATTGAAATCATTGTTGTTGTTGTTTATGTGAGATCATGTAAATCCCAATCCCCTTGAACCCTATTTTGTTGATAATGGCGGTTGAAGGGAAGGGGGAAGTGAAAAGATTAGGTTTTTGGGTTTGATTTGATGAATACTTTGAGTGTTAGGCTTGAATCCGTGAATCGTATGTTAAAGGTGTGGTTTTGGGTGAATTAAGGATGAATTGATAGTAAAGAATAGGCTTGGAATGGTTTGGAATGAAGTTGGGATCGGTTTGGAGGTTATTTCTGCAGAAAACTGCAGAATGGTATTCTGGAAACGGGGACGTCGATCGATCGACGTCAGGGTATGATGTACGTCGATCGATCGACGTATATTAAGTGAGAGATCGAGGTGTCTCAGATGAACGTCGATCGATCGACGTGGGTTGAGTGAGAGTTCGACGTCCCTCAGATGGACGTCGATCGATCGACGTCAGGGTATGACGTACGTCGATCGATCGACGTCAGGGTATGACGTCCATCTGTTTTGTGGAAAGTTAAGGAAAGAAAGAGGGAAGTTAGGGGATCTTTTGTGTGTGACCTTAGGGACTTCTTAGGACCTGATTGAGGTTAGTCTAAGTCTTGGGAACATGATTTAAGATGGTGAATCGACGGTGGAGACTTCGTAGGGTATTTGAATCGGACATCAACGTGAATGACTTAAAGGGGTAGGAATGAACGCATGAGGCTCTACAGAGTCCAATAAGAGGAACGTGAGGGCTCCTACATTATCCTTTGGGTTCTAGAAAGGATGGTTAGGTGACGTTGACTTGTCGGAAAGAATAGGCTCGAGTGTGTGAATGATGTGAGTCTTGAGAGACTGAGCGACAGTTGAATGTGATTTGAAGTAGGTGAATGAAGAATATGATTGATATGAGAAGTTCTGAAATCTTGCATCACGGCACTTGCATTTGCATAATGTTTTGATAAGAGATGTCTTCGGCACAGAGTATAAAGTTTGCGAAAGTTAAGCTATAGCTGCTTTGATCACAGGGTATAAAAGTCACGCCTGCAGTGGCAGGGTATAAAAGCGTGACCTGTGGATCAATTGCAGGGTATAAAGTATATGTTATGGGGCCGTGGACCTTTCAGCACGGGGTATAAAGTATACGTTATGGGGCCGTGGACCTATCAGCACGGGGTATAAAGTTATGTTGCTGTGGACTGATCACCCACAGGGTATAAAGTATTGCTACGTGAAGAATAAGACAAGAAGTGTTTTCTTTGAATGTTTTGCGAAAAGATATGCATGACATGTGTTATGAAAAGTCTTTTGTTTATGTTTGGTGGTCAGGGCATGATAAGTGTCTCGCATGGTTTGTAGAAAGTGAATGCATTTCATGGCACGAAGCATGGGTATGATTGATACGGGACTTAAATGATAGTGAACTGATTGAACGTCATGAATTACTGTTCTTATGTTTTTTTTATATATACTGTTAAACCTATGCTCTTGAAATGTATACAAGACATGTGCCCCATTATTCCCTGAATTATATATATACTCATGTCTTGCCATGTGATGATCCCGTATGTTTTATAAGCGGATTACTTGCTAGCGTTTTTCGCTAAGGGTACTACCTTTGTTTTGCAGATGAGCCTAATTATGACATGATCTTTATAGAAGACGGCGGCGAGTGGGCCGAATGGGACGTTTAGAGCTCGTTTTAGGGATTTGTTTTGGACACTCCTTATTGTCTTAGTTCCTTTTGAATATTGAGGATGTAGACGGCTGCGTCCATAGACAGTTTTAATTTCTTACGTTTTCTTGGAGTACAATGTTAATGGATTTAGAATTTACTTTTCACATGTTTCCGCGCTTATTTCTCTTACGCCATTGATGATGGATAATCGAGGGATGAGACGTCTTGTAGTCTTCTCAGTAAGCTACGACGGGTGCACCAGCTCGAATTCCGCTGTCCGGGCTGGGGCGCTACAGGTGGTATCAGAGCCTAGGCTTCAGATCTACCTCGGAGACCTAGGTTAGGTCATTAAAGTATTAAGCTATGATTTTGACCCTAAGTTGATCTATAGGTCTAAGTATGTGATCTTAGATATAAGTGTAATCAAGGTTGGGGTGTGTGCGAGCACGTTAATCTACATAGTAATGTTCTGTTTCCACACCTCCCCCAGACTTATGTATGCTTATACTAGCAACTCTCGATGCCTACTTATGTCTAACAAAACGTTGATCTTTCAGCAAGAATGCCTCCAAGAAGAAATAACATCGCAAACCCAGGAAATGGACGTGGAGACCAGCCCCCACAAGTGGTGTTACCCCAAGTGCTCACCGATGCCCTGACCGTGATTGCTCAGGGTTATGCATACCAATAACAACCACCGCCACCTCCGCCGCCCCAGCATAACATCCGATTCTTCTACGGGGAGATGAGGAAGGTAAGGGTTCCAGAGTTTGGGGGATGCACGGACCCTGAGGAAGCGCACCACTGGGTGGCTGAAGTGGAGAAGTGTTTCCGGCTGGTGCAGGTGCCGGAAGAAATCAAGGTTGAGGTTGCCACGCCCCTGCTGAGTGGCAAAGCAGGAGAGTGGTGGACAGGTACGGTTCTAAAAATGGCCCCGCCAATCACTTGGGCACATTTTTGTGATGCTTTCTTGAAATACTATGTGCCGGAGACAGCAATTCTGAACAAGATCCGATCATTTGACCGACTTGAGCAAGGTCGAATGACGGTTTCAGAGTACGCAGACCGTTTCCATGCCTTGGAAAAGTTTGCTCCGGCAATCATGTCTGATAACCGTCTCAAGATGGCCAAGTTTGAAAGAGGACTGGACTCGAGGATACAATCGGCGATTGTGAACGCCGGAATGAAAACTTTTGAGGATATGTTAGACGCATGTTTTCGGGTGGAGAGCAATTTCCGAAAGGTAGCAGTAAGGGAGGCTGGCACTGGGCCTCCCGACAAGGGTAAGAGGGTTAGAGAAGAGGTAAGAATGGGGGGCAAAGCCGGACGTTGGGTCAAGATTCCAAAGAGAGAACCAGTGGGAACTTTCCAGAGACCCCCACCGCAAAACCCGATCGTACAGCAGGCTGTGGGAGTATGCCCCCATTGCAATAAAAGTCATGTGGGAGAGTGTAGGAAGTTAGCAGGAGCATGCTATCGTTGTGGACAGGTGGGTCACATGATCAGGGATTGCCCCGAAATGAAGAAGAACGCTCCGGGGGAGGCGGCCCAATAGCCCAGAGCAAAACCAAGAGCAAATGCTCGGGTCCATCTCCTGACTGACACTGATACCCGTGAAGCCACTGATGTGGTAACAGGTGCGACTTAATTTAAGTTTGAAATTACTATTAAATTAAGGTTCGTATGTGTTTAACCCTCTATACAAACCTTGATGTGGTCTTAGGTACGATTCTAGTAGATATGATGCCTGCCAACGTGCTTTTCGATAGTGGCGCAAGTCACTCCTTTGTGTCAAAAAGATTTGCTAAACACCTTACTAAACTACCTGAGTGGTTAGAAACTCCATACCGTGTTCAGGCGGCTGGAGATCAAGTTATGACTTCATACCAACGGTATCAGGACTGTGAACTCGAATTTGAGGAGCAAAGTCTCTCTGTTACGTTAATCCCCATTCAGATGTATGATTTCGACGTTATCTTGGGGATGGACTGGTTGGCCAAGAACCATGCCAACATCGATTGTCGACTGAAGCAAGTGACAATTAAGAACGTTAACATGGAAGAAGTGAAGTTCCAAGGGGATGCGGAGCGAAAGAAAATTCCCAAGAAGTTGTTTATGTCTGTGGCTCAAGCATGCAAAGCCTTAAGGAAGGGTGCTGAAGGATTCCTAGTGTATGCAGTGGATGCTAGCCAAGAAGCATCCCCTATTGAACAGATTCCGGTGGTCAACGATTTTCTTGATGTGTTTCCAGAAGATTTGCCAGGAATACTACCACCGAGAGAAGTAGAGTTCGAGATAAATTTAATTCCAGGAGCCGAACCGATTTCTAAGGCTCCTTATAGAATGGCTCCAGCAGAGCTAAGGGAACTGAAGGAACAACTATAAGAGTTATTGGACAAGAAGTTCATCCGTCCTAGTGTGTCCCTTTGGGGAGCACCCGTGTTGTTTGTGAAGAAAAAGGATGGCAGTATGAGACTCTGCATCGATTACAGAGAACTGAACAAGATTACCATTAAGAACAAATACCCACTGCCACGAATAGAGGACTTATTTGACCAACTAAAAGGTGCTAAGATCTTCTCCAAAATTGACCTCCGGTCAGGATACCACCAACTAAGAGTAAAAGCCGAGGACATAGCAAAGACCACTTTCCGTACCAGATATGGGCACTACGAGTTCCTGGTGATGCCCTTTGGGCTAACAAATGCCCCCGCTGCCTTTATGGATCTTATGAATACTGTCTTCAGGGAACAGCTGGACAAATTCGTGGTAGTATTCATTGATGATATCCTTGTGTACTCCCCTGATGAACGAACTCATGCGGACCATTTGAGAGTTGTTTTGAGCATACTGAGGCATAAACAGTTGTACGCCAAATTCAGTAAATGCGAGTTCTGGTTGAGAAGTGTGACCTTCTTGGGTCATGTAATCTCAGAGGAAGGGATTGCAGTAGATCCGAGGAAAGTAGAAGCCATCACCGAATGGCCTAGACCCACTAACGTCACCGAGGTACGAAGTTTCTTGGGTTTAGCCGGCTATTACAGAAAATTCGTTGAGGGGTTTTCGACAATAGCAGTACCTCTTAGTCGGCTGACTCAAAAGAAGACCAAGTTTGAATGGACAGCTGAGTGTGAGAAGAGCTTCACGGAACTCAAGAAGAAATTAACCACAGCCCCAGTACTGGCTCAACCCTCCGGTACTGACGGATTCGTGATCTATAGTGACGCATCGAAAAATGGTTTGGGTACGTAAAATTATAATATAAGTTACAGTCATTCCACTCACATTTGAGTTTAATCTAATACCCCGGTTGTAGGTTGTGTGCTGATGCAACACGAGAGGGTCATTGCGTATGCCTCAAGACAACTAAAGACGTATGAACAGAACTACCCGACCCACGACCTCGAATTGGCTGCAGTAGTGTTTGCTTTAAAGATATGGCGGCATTATCTATATGGAGAGAAGTGCTCGGTATTCACAGATCACAAGAGCCTAAAGTATCTGTTCTCTCAGAAAGAGTTGAACATGAGGCAACGGAGATGGTTGGAACTGTTGAAAGATTACGACTTGACCATTCACTATCACCCGGGTAAAGCTAATAGGGTGGCGGATGCGCTAAGCAGGAAATCAAATCACGCACGACAGTCGCCATTAGAAAGGGAAATGGAAGAATTTGGGTTGGAGTTGGTAGAATCCACCGTGAATGTTTTGGCGACATTGACCCTCACTCCAAGCCTCATAGATAGGGTAAAAGAGGCTCAAAGTAAGGATGGAACCTTGAATGAAATCGCAGAAAAGCTCAAGAATAGCCAAGTCGAAGGATTTGAGGTCAAGGGAGACGGGAGCCTATGGTTTAGAAGGAGATTATGTGTACCAGATGTTGATGAGCTACGGAGAGAAATCCTACGGGAGGCTCAAAACACCAAATTATCCATACATCCTGGTAGCACCAAGATGTATAGAGACCTAAAACAACATTATTGGTGGTCCGGAATGAAGAGACATATTGCAGAGTTCATTGAGAGATGTCTAGTGTGCCAACAGGTTAAAGCCGAACACCAGCGGCCTGGTGGTTTGTTAATGCCACTAGAGATTCCGGAGTGGAAATGGGAACATATCACCATGGATTTCATAGCCGTTTTACCAAAGACAAGAAATGGATGCGATATGATTTGGGTAGTAGTGGACCGGTTAACCAAGTCAGCACATTTTCTGCCTATTTCAAGCGAAACACCTTTGGAGAAGTTGGTAAACCTGTATATGGATAGTATTGTTAGCTTACATGGTGTTCCAGTGAGCATAGTATCGGATCGAGATTCACGGTTCACCTCCAAATTCTGGACAGCATTTCAGGGAGCTATAGGCACAGAATTAAGAATGAGCACCGCCTATCATCCCCAAACCGATGGACAGTCTGAACAGACTATTCAGACACTTGAAGACATGCTAAGGGCTTGCGTGTTGGACTTTAAAGGAAATTGGGACGGAATGGTGAAGTTGATGGAATTCTCGTACAATAATAGTCATCACAGCGCAATTGATATGGCCCCTTTCGAAGCATTGTATGGGAGAAAATGTAGGTCCCCTGTCTATTGGGATGAAGTCGGCGTAAGAACAATCACATGACCCGAACTCCTGGAGAAAACGTTAGAAAAAGTAAGGATCATTCGGGACAAACTCAAGACAGCTCAGGACCGTAATAAGAGTTGGGCGGACTCCAAACGACGACCTTTGGCATTCGATGTGGGCGAAAAAGTATATTTAAGAGTGTCTCCTATCAAAGGCATCATGAGATTTGGGGTAAAAGGAAAATTGAGCCCACGATTTATTGGCCCTTACGAGATATTGGAAAAGATAGGGGATTTGGCATACCGACTGGCACTACCCCCAGTGTTAGCACGGGTCCACAATGTCTTCCACGTGTCACAGTTAAGAAAATATATGACGGACCCGAGTCACATACTGGAAGCTCAACCCTTGGAACTCAAAGACGATGTTACCTATGAAGAGGTACCAGTGGGAATCGTGGATCGTAAGGAACAAGTGCTACGGAGACGGGTGATTCCCTATGTCAAAGTCCAGTGGAGCAATCACACAGAACGGGAAGCTACGTGGGAACTTGAAGAGCAGATGCGAGAAAAGTATCCTCAACTCTTCAACTAAGGTACGCAAGTTTCAAGGACGAAACTTTTTGTAAGGGGAGTGGAATGTTAGGCCCCGCACCCTCCGTAGAATAATTAAAAGATAAAGGAGGAATTAAATGAGATTAATAACGGTCAACGGTAATGAATTACGAATTAAGTATTAGGATTAATTGGCATTTAATGAAGGATTAAATATTAGAATTAATTTGTATTCCATTTTATAGTTGAATATTAGAAAATTATCCTTTAGGATAAATAAGATAATAGATATAATTTAGAAACTCCAAATTTTCCCCTTCCCATATCAAAACTGACAAACGTCAGTTTCTCCCTATTAGAAAGGAAAACCGACGTTTCTCTATCTCTCTCCATAGGCGACCTTCTTCTTCTCCAGCCCTAGACGAAGAAAACTTCAAGATCTTCGATCCGTTCTTCTTCCGTTCTTCAATCCGTCTTCTAGTAATCACAGGCAAGTAATCTACTTATAAGCTCCTACGATTTGTGAAAGAGAAAAGGCCTATTTTTGATATCAAAATGGATCACCATGTAGTAATTTCTTTCTGTGATTCTATATGTGATTTATGTGTTTTGGTTTCGAGGTTTGGCCGTTATTTGATTGAAATCATTGTTGTTGTTGTTGTTTATGTGAGATCATGTAAATCCCAATCCCCTTGAACCCTATTTTGTTGATAATGGCGGTTGAAGGGAAGGGGGAAGTGAAAAGATTAGGTTTTTGGGTTTGATTTGATGAATACTTTGAGTGTTAGGCTTGAATCCGTGAATCGTATGTTAAAGGTGTGGTTTTGGGTGAATTAAGGATGAATTGATAGTAAAGAATAGGCTTGGAATGGTTTGGAATGAAGTTGGGATCGGTTTGGAGGTTATTTCTGCAGAAAACTGCAGAATGGTATTCTGGAAACGGGGACGTCGATCGATCGACGTCAGGGTTTGACGTACGTCGATCGATCGACGTAAAGAGAGTGAGAGGCTGACGTGCCTCAGAAGGACATAGATCGATCGACGTATATTAAGTGAGAGATCGAGGTGTCTCTGATGAACGTCGATCGATCGACGTGGGTTGAGTGAGAGTTCGACGTCCCTCAGATGGACGTCGATCGATCGACGTCAGGGTATGACGTACGTCGATCGATCGACGTCAGGGTATGACGTCCATCTGTTTTGTGGAAAGTTAAGGAAAGAAAGAGGGAAGTTAGGGGATCTTTTGTGTGTGACCTTAGAGACTTCTTAGGACCTGATTGAGGTTAGTCTAAGTCTTGGGAACATGATTTAAGATGGTGAATCGACGGTGGAGACTTCGTAGGGTATTTGAATCGGACATCAACGTGAATGACTTAAAGGGGTAGGAATGAACGCATGAGGCTCTACAGAGTCCAATAAGAGGAACGTGAGGGCTCCTACATTATCCTTTGGGTTCTAGAAAGGATGGTTAGGTGATGTTGACTTGTCGGAAAGGATAGGCTCGAGTGTGTGAATGATGTGAGTCTTGAGAGACTGAGCGACAGTTGAATGGGATTTGAAGTAGGTGAATGAAGAATATGATTGATATGAGAAGTTCTGAAATCTTGCATCACGGCACTTGCATTTGCATAATATTTTGATAAGAGATGTCTTCGGCACAGAGTATAAAGTTTGCGAAAGTTAAGCTATAGCTGCTTTGATCACAGGGTATAAAAGTCACGCCTGCAGTGGCAGGGTATAAAAGCGTGACCTGTGGATCAATTGCAGGGTATAAAGTATATGTTATGGAGCCGTGGACCTTTCAGCACGGGGTATAAAGTATACGTTATGGGGCCGTGGACCTATCAGCACGGGGTATAAAGTTATGTTGCTGTGGACTGATCACCCACAGGATATAAAGTATTGCTACGTGAAGAATAAGACAAGAAGTGTTTTCTTTGAATGTTTTGCGAAAAGATATGCATGACATGTGTTATGAAAAGTCTTTTGTTTATGTTTGGTGGTCAGGGCATGATAAGTGTCTCGCATGGTTTGTAGAAAGTGAATGCATTTCATGGCACAAAGTATGGGTATGATTGATACGGGACTTAAATGATAGTGAACTGATTGAACGTTATGAATTACTGTTCTTATGTTTTTTTATATATACTGTTAAACCTATGCTCTTGAAATGTATACAAGACATGTGCCCCATTATTCCCTGAATTATATATATACTCATGTCTTGCCATGTGATGATCCCGTATGTTTTATAAGCGGATTAATTGCTAGCGTTTTTCGCTAAGGGTACTACCTTTGTTTTGCAGATGAGCCTAATTATGACATGATCTTTATAGAAGACGGTGGCGAGTGGGCCGAATTGGACGTTTAGAGCTCGTTTTGGGGATTTGTTTTGGACACTCCTTATTGTCTTAGTTCCTTTTGAATATTGAGGATGTAGACGGCTGCGTCCATAGACAGTTTTAATTTCTTACGTTTTCTTGGAGTACAATGTTAATGGATTTAGAATTTACTTTTCACATGTTTCCGCGCTTATTTCTCTTACGTCATTGATGATGGGTAATCGAGGGATGAGACGTCTTGTAGTATTCTCAGTAAGCTACGACGGGTGCACCAGCTCGGATTCCGCTGTCCGGGCTGGGGCGCTACATGGCGCTTCTTAGTCGATAGGCTTACAGAGTCTAACTAGAGAAGCACAGAAATATCATGTATTATGTTGTATAATATGTGCCTTCTAATTGAGGGCTAATTGTATTTTTTGGATACACGGATAGTTATTATTTAGACATTTCTAACTTAATTAGAAATCTAACACGATCATTCTTTTACTCCACAAAAGAATATGAAGATAACTATACTTATCTCAAATTCATCACCCATAATAATCACTCTTTATACTTGTTAATTTCATATGATTCATGTAGTAGCCTCGCGTACAAAGAAGATAAATCTTCCTCAATTTGTCTGGTATATACCTTTGATGTAAGCAATATTCGCGGTTTCGTTTTTCATTATAGTTCAATTCGTTGATATTCGATATATTTATTATAATAGTTGATGTGACATGAATATTAGTTATTTTTTCCGAAGGCAAAAATAAACATAACTCATATTTTGAAGAGATCGAACCTAAATGTGAATTGATTAACGTAAGTGGTAATGTATCAATTAATTTCTTGGCAATAACTAATTTTCAGTCGCTGCCATCTACCTCGTGTGCAGGCCGGATCTGCTGGTCGACACTTCTTAACCGACGTTGCTGACCGTCAATGAGAAAATGCTATATCGACATCTCGAAACTTCGCAGCGGCGGATCATCAATAACCTCCTTATGTTTGTTTTTTTTTTCTATATCACTGAATTAAGCTTACAACGGCTAGAACTTGACCTTCCTTTTACTGCAATTGAATTCATTTTCTTATGACAAATTTTTCTTAATTTTTCTTGTCTACTGATGAGGCTGAGATCCTCACCGGATGGATCAAAGGTGATCCTTGTGGTATGCCGTTAACTCTCCGTCTAAATCCGTCAATGTAACCTGAGAAGGAAGAGAAACGTTGGAGGTCCAGGACGCTGCCCTGGAAAATCCTCCGACGCTTAAGTCAGTTATGAATGTTTTAGTAGGCAGTTTATGCTGGAATACAGGTTTAGAATGAACCTGGGTCAATATCACGTTGAGAATAAGGCTGCTTAGAGGTGAACCGAGATGATGCTTTTGGAAAATCTCTCACTGAAAGATCTCCAAAAGTTGTAGTTGAAGTTCTCAAAATTGGATCCCCTTCCCCGTCTGGAAAGGGATATATTTATACACAAGGTTGAGGAAGTCTGTCCCTCTGCCCAGTGATGGGATTATGGAGTGTCTGAAATGGCTATCTTATCTGCTGCAGGTGTGCAGTCTGATGGGACAAGTGCCTGCGAGTGTAGCTGTGTCAGTGGCTGACTCTATGATGTGCAGGTCGGCTAGCAATGATGTCTTTGTACTTAGCCATGTAATATTTGACACCTAGAAAGTACTCTGCAGAATTGTCTTGGTGGATCCCAGATGACAGTTGATAATATCTTCTTTGATCTTATCCGAGATACTCTGAGCAACAGCCTTTATGAGAGCAAGGCCGAGGCTAGAGCTCGGTGTTAATATGAAGCTGAGGCCGAAGCTGTTCCGAGGTCGAGCTGAATATGCTTCTTTTAGAAATTGTGCACTATTGATTCCTTTTATTTGCTGAGGTTGACTAGAAGCGGTTGTTTTAGTCAAAGCATTGCCGAGCCGAGGTGCAATATGTCAAACTGTCCTTATAAGACGACTTCATTTTTAACCATTCTTGGTAATATTGAACAAGTGCCGACCTGACTCAGGCATGCGGCCGAGCTGACCAAGGGTTATAATTGAACCTGCCTTAGCCACTTTAATAGACTTGCTTTGGCTAAAAATAGTAGTGGCCGAGACTGGAGCTTTCTGGCCAAGGTGAAACCCTTGTGTATTGCTTACTGTTCCCAATAAGAAGTGGATGCTTTGGTAAAGCGATACCTTGCTGAGCTGAAGTGTAGTATGACCGAGCAGAAGTATATTTCTACCGAGTTGCAGGAGTTGGTCGTCCTAAACCTGGTTTTCCGTTGACTGTTTGTTGACTAACAGATGAATATTTTTTGGCTTATCACTTTGCCCCCAGATTAGTCTGGCCGAACTGAGCAGGGTGGCAGGCTAATCAACTCAGAGCTTTTAATGAGTTGTCCTTTCAAGTATGACGTGTCAGCCTTTGGTTGGACTGTACCACGCAATTACTGTTTACGCAGAGTACGAGGCGTCAGTTAGAGATGTAAACAAGCCGAACGAGCCGAGTATTGCATTGTTCAAGCTCGGTTCATTTATCTTAGCAAACGAGCCGAGCTTGTTCATTTATTTAAGCGAACATACTTAAGTGTTCAAGCTTGGTTCCTTTAACTCACGAACAACATTAACGAGCCGAACACTTTAAACGAACGGTGACACTTACCGAGTTCGAACAAAAAAAAGTGTTCAAGCTCTGTTCATTAACCTTTTATCCGAGCCGAGCTCGAGCTCAAGCTCGAGTCAAACGAACCGAACAACCAAACAGCTTTGTTCATTTACAGCCCTAGCGTCAGTTACGCTCTTTTTCATATCCGGCGGTTGCAGGAATCGAGAAAGAAATATTCGAGGTGTCGCTTGGGATAGCCGATCTGCGGCTATAAATAGGAATTGCAGGGGAAGAATTCATTTCTTCCTCCTGCTTTCGTCTTCATCCCTTTGCATTTCGCTCTTTTCTTCTCCGACAACTCTTTCTTATCTTCTCCGGCGTTCTTCAACCAAGATCTTCCAGCGATCTCAGTCTTCCTCCGGTCATCTTCCTTCTTTTCTTCAGCCTTATTTCACTGTAAGTCTTCCTCTTCGTCCTTCATCATGTCTGCTTCTCCTTCTCGTGACTCTCAAAATATCTCCGAGGGCGCTTCTTACGCTGGCGGCGGTGGATGAAGTTCTAATTCTCCATCTCTGTCTGGTAGGACGGCCTCTGATGACCGTCTGATTGTGAGACTGCGCAGGACCTCCGGTGGTGCTGCTCAGTCCCCCAGAGCAATCACGTGGTCGACTCCTCGTCGGAGCGGGCAGAGATTGCCCCTACTCCGACAGCTGTAAATCCTCCTGCTCTGCAAAAGGCCCCATCTCTGTTTACGGGGATACTTGATAGAGGTCTCCCTTCTTCTTTTGTTCAAGAGTCCCACTGTACATTGTCCGAGGCCGAGCTGAACCGGATCTGCAAGAGGTATGAAATTGACCTAGACCGGTTCGGCCTAGTCCTGCCTCTGCCAGGTCAGACTGCTTATGATCCTCCAAAGGATTATGAAGCAGTCTACGAAGATTATTTCAAGTCGGGGTTCAATCTTCCCATTCTTAAACCCCTTGTCCGAATTCTGCGTGCTTATAATCTCAGAATTCTTCAAATCAAGCCAAATGGTTTGAAACTCATTCTTTGTTATCTCTTCTTTCTTAGAATAGCTGAGTCTCCTTTCAATCCAAATGTATTTAGAGCCTTTTTTTCTTGTCGGGTCTCGCATAACTGGTATTATTTCAGCAAGCGAGCGCCCAATAGCGATTTCAATCTTGCTATCAACATCCCTTCCTTTACCAAAAACTGAAAAGATAGATTTTTCTATGTTAAGAAGGCTGAGCCGTCGAAATGGAATATCTAGAAGTTTGGCAAGACGGACAACCTGAGGCCGAGCTCAGAATACTGCGATGAAGCGGCTAGACTTCGGAGATTGCCCATTGTAATTAATTGGCAGAAGGTAGACTCCACCATTTTGGAGGCGGCTGACCTGAGCCATTTGGCGGCGGGTCAGAACTATATGCCCATTTCTCCTGATAACTTGATCATTGTCAGAGGTTGGTCTCAATATGCCTTAACTTTTGTACTTTTCTTATTTTCAGTTGATAACTGTTTCTTTCATGATGCAGGCTCAATGGCTTATGGTAATAATGATTACACTAGCAGGATGGCTGAGGCGGCAGCAAGGAAAAGAGCTCGTCAAGCCAGACGAGTTGCTGCACTTGCTTCTGCTGGGGGCCCTCTGCTTCAGCCTTGCCCCCAGCTATTCCTGCGGCTGAGCCTATGCAAGAAGAGCCCGAGCCAGGTAATTGACTTTCCTTCAACTCAAATCTTTCATAAGGTTGAGATCTGGTTCTAACTCATTTGATGTGTTTTCTGCAGCCCTGCCAGTTGTGGAAATTCAAGATGATGAGGCTGAGACCTTCTCTCAAACTCAGGTCTCGGCTGAGCCTGAAGCGATGACAGAAGTTGGTGAAGGCTCGAGCCTTCGCCGAAGAAAGAGGCATCGGGGTGAAGGCTCATCCAATGGCCGAGATGCAGGCCCTTCTCTGCCCCCAGAAGTAACTCCACCGTAACCAGCTGAGGAAATCCTGTCTCTGCCAGCTGGGACGCCGGACCCAATCCTTATTGGGTTTTCTAATAATGATTCTGCTATGGACTCGTCCACAGCCAGAAGACTGAATAGAGTGACGAATCTGCCCCTGGATCAGCAGAAGTTTGAAGCTACTCATTGGGAGAATCTGAAAGAGGTCTTCCACTCCAACATTGCCTTGGTAAGTAAAATTTTATTAAGTGTTTGTTTATGATAACACTTAGTTATTTTCTAACTTTGTTGCCCTGGCAGATACGAGCTCAAGAATTGGAGGTCCTGGCCCGAGGAGAAAGATTTCACGAAGCTCTCCAAGCTAAATCAAGGGAACTTGATGAAGCGAACCAAATGAGGGCCGGGCAGACCCAGCAAATCAATTCTTTGCAAGCTGAAGTCTCCAACCTCCAACATAGGACAGAAGAGGCCGAGATGAGGTTGGCCACTTCCAACTCTAAAGTGGACGAGTTGGAACATAAAGTGGCCGACCTGGAGTCTGCTTCCAATCAAGCTTTGGCCGAGAACGTGTCATTGAAGAAAGACAAGGCGAGTTTTTGCAACAAAAAAATACTTTTGAAGAACAGTTGGCTCATCTGCGTCAGCAATTGGCTAAGGCTAAAGCTAAAGCAGTTGCTGATTTCAGGAGATCCCAACTATTTGAAGAGAACATGATACTGCTGCAGAGCTCACTATGGAAGTGGGCCAAACGAAGGCCATAGATGTCTGCTCATAGATTTATCCTGAACTGAGCAAGGAGGATCCTCGGCTGGCTAATCTTTACAGCTCAACTGCTGCCCAAGAATTCAACACTCAATTCCATTAATTCTTGGATGGAGCTGACTTAAGAGAAGACGAGGACTAGTCTTAGGATCTTTCTTTGTAATATTGCTGAGCAAGCATCAGTGTATTCTGTATTTGGATATTTTTATCAATGAAAAATTCTAAGTGTTTTGTAACTTGTAGCTTTTCCTTCTGTTCTGCTCTTCTATTTCAGAATTTCTGTTAACTTTTCAAACTTACTGTGGTCGAGATCCAATGTCGGCCTTGCTCTTGGTAAACTCATCTTCAGTTTAGATGAAGATAAACTAAGTTATCAGACTAAGTTTTTATAATAAACCTATTATTCTGCCGAGCTGAACTGAGAATTAAGAGTAAGGTCTGCCTTTGAGTTGAGCCGTTATACATGATCTGTTGTAACCGAGATCATTCTTCGTAGTACTTTGAAATAACCACTTAGAATAATTCTAAGTTTTCCATTGCCATAAGGATATTAGTGGTATCTAGCTCTGACTGTTTATTCAGCAATTCTTTGAACTGAACAATTTTTATAGGGCCGACCTGAGATCCATGATTTGTCTTGCCGAATTTTTCTTGGAGTCTTCAAAGCATTAACTGATTAGTCATTTTATAGAGCTAAGTAGACCTCTTAGGTAATTTGAGCCGATATGACCTCTTGGGTCATTTTGAGCTGAAGCGTGAAAACTTGTCACGTTTAGGGTTCTTTAAAACCATTAGGTAGTGATGGAGGGATGACCACATGGGCTATTTTCCCCCCAAGTGCGCAACCTGTTGCTTTTTATCGAGATGTGAAACCTGTCAAATTCATGTCTAGATGTGAATCCTGTCACATTCGGAGTCTCCTTAAAACCATAAGGTAGAGAACAGAGATGACCACCTGGACCATTTAAGTAATGCGAAACCTGTCGCATTTGATTGAGATGTGAAACTTGTCACATGCTTATCGGGATGTGAAACATGTCACATTTGGAGTTCCCTTATAACCATAAGGCAGAGAACAGAGATGACCACCTGGGCCATTTAAGCAGTGCGAAACCTGTCGCATTTGGCTGAGATGTGAAACCTGTCACATGCTTGCCGAGATGTGAAACCTGTCACATTTGGAGTTCCCTAATAACCATAAGGCAGAGAACAGAGATGACCACCTGGACCATTTAAGTAGTGCGAAACCTGTCGCATTTGGTTGAGATGTGAAACCTGTCATATGCTTGCCGAGATATGAAACCTGTCACATTTGGAGTTCCCTTATAACCATAAGGCAGAGAACGAATAGTTGAAACCCCCAACATGGCAGGGCATTTTGTCTGAGCCAGAGTCTGGACGAAAGATTTGGTCGGGCTGAGCCAGGCAAGAAGTAAGAATAAATATTGATCTATATCATAAGGCCGAGCTGATCCGGACCATATATTTGTGTAGAGTATCCAGGTAGAGTTCTTCATATTCCATGAAAAAAGGTCTTCTGGATAGACATACCGCTGAGCAGAAGAATATGCTGGGCTGAGCCGGTTGAAGAGTTTGATTAAGATGATGGGAATTTAAGTCCCATTATGTCGAGAAAAAGCACTGCTTAATATTTGAACAACTCTTTTGCAAAAAGCAAATTTGTAATAAACATTGAAATCAATGTATTTAAAGCACATTTGCGTGCATGAGGATTTTGGGTACACGCTAGAAAGGTGAATCATAATTCTTTTGTGGGCTTATGCTTTTAGGTCAGCCGTATCCTGTCGGAATACTGCAATGTCTACCCATCCGAATCTGAATCCTCATCTCTTGGCGACCTGTGCTGATGTCTAGGTCGGCAACTTTCATCTTGAGGAGGCTTGCCAAAGTCCAGCCTATTGTGCAATCTTGACTCGAATTGCAAAATCGTTGTAGGTGACCGAGCTCAATCAGACGCCCAATTTCCTGGACGAGCTGCCTACAGTCCTCTGTATCATGTCCAATATCATGATGATAAAGGCAGTACAGTTAATGATTCCTTTTGTGAATAGGCCCTGTTAGGAGCTGAAGATCTCTTGCTACATTCTTCTTTCTCATGTAGGAGAGAACATAAGCCTTTGAAGCCAACAGGGAATTTCTTTGTTTTCTCGGCCTCCTAACCGAATCTGGACAGAACGCCTTTCTTGTGGTGGGGCTCTGTCTTTATTGTCAACTTCTCTGCCATGTCTCAATGGAAACAGCGCTTTTTGTGCATTTAAAATGATAGCCCAGAGTCGTTACTGGCTCAGATGCAGAGTGCTGATGGCCAGACCTTTGTCCTGAACGTCTAGCTTCGGCCATGAATCCACTCTGAAGATCAGGATAATACTCTGACTGGGTTGGAGAGTATTCCTGAAGTTTCTTTTGCGGAGGAGAATCGCCGGGATGGAACCCACTGGGGCTTTTTCCTTCATCTCATTCACCACAGCTTGGAATACATTTGGATTTTGAGCCACATAGCGAATGGCTCGCATATGTTCCTCACAGATGAAGGCAGCAGTGGGGGTTGAAGAGTCTGTTGGTTCCGGAGAACACTGTTCCGGTTGTTGTTGAAGAGGCCGTTGACGTCTTCTGGAGTTCATAGGTCGCTTGGACCATTTTCCATCTCTTTTATCCATTCTCCCAACGATGGATTGGTAGGCTAATTGACAAGAAAGCCCTTGAAAGGCTATTTTTAAGGAATACGGAGGTAAAGACTCTCCTTCTAGCGGGCTGAGATCCTCACCGGGTGGATCAGAGGTGATCCTTGTGATATGCCGCTAGCTCTCCGTCTAAATCCGTCAATGTAACCTGAGAAGGAAGAGAAACGTTAGAGGCCCAGGGCGCTGTCCTGGAAAAACCTTCCGACGCTTAAGTCAGTTATGGGCGTTTTAGTAGGCAGTTTATGCTGGGATTCAGGTTTAGAATGAACCTGGGTCAATATCTCGTTGAGAATAAGGCTGCTTAGAGGTCAGCCGAGATGACACTTTTGGAAAATCTCTCACTGAAAGATCTCCAAAAGTTGTAGTTGAAGTTCTCAAAATTGGATCCCCTTCCCCGTCTGGAAAGGGATATTTTATACACAAGGTTGAGAAAATCTGTCCCTCTGCCCGGCGATGAGATTGTGGAGTGTCTGAAATGGCTATCTTGTCTGCTGCAGGTGTGCAGTCTGATGGGACAAGTGCCTGCGACTGCAGCTGTGCCAGTGGCTGACTCTATGATATGCAGAGTGCCTGCGACTGCAGCTGTGTCAGTGGCTGACTTTATGATGTGCAGGTCGGCTAGCAATGATGTCTTTGTACTTAGCCATGCAATATTTGACACCTGGAAAGTACTCTGTAGAATTGTCTTGGTGGATCCCAGATGGCAGTTGATAATATCTTCTTTGATCTTATCCGAGATACTCTGAGCAACAGCCTTTATGAGAGCAAGGCCGAGGCTAGAGCTCGGTGTTAATATGAAGCTGAGGCCGAAGCTGCTCCGAGGCCAAGCTGAGTACGCTTCCTTTAGAAATTGTGCACTATTGATTCCTTTTATTTGCTGAGGTTGACTAGAAGCGGTTGCTTTTGTCAAAGCATTGCCGAGCTGAGGTGCAATATGTCAAACTGTCCTTATAAGACGACTTCATTTTTAACCATTCTTGGTCATATTGAACAAGTGCCGACCTGACTCAGGCATGCGGCCGAGCTGACTAAGGGTTATAATTGAACCTGCCTTAGCCACTTTAATAGACTTGCTTTAGCTAAAAATAGTAGTGGCCGAGACTGGAGCTTTCTGGCCAAGGTGAAACCCTTGTGTATTGCTTACTATTCCCAATAAAAAGTGCATGCTTTGGTAAAGCGATACCTTGCTGAGCTGAAGTGTAGTATGACCGAGCAGAAGTGTATTTCTACTGAGCTGCAGGAGTTGGTCATCCCAAACCTGGATTTGCCGTTGACTGTTTGTTGACTAACAGATGAATATTTTTGGCTTATCATCTACGATTAAAACTTTTACTCATGCTGTCGAATTCCATTTCAAACTCTGAATGCGTGGTAGATAGCCTCTATAAGTTTTAATAACAACACATGTCCACATGTATAAGTTTTCTTTTCATTTGGAATATAATACATATATCCTTTTGTGACATTTATCTCTGTTTCTTCTTGTATGAAGTGTCATTCAAATGACATTTCCCCCCTGACCAGCATCACGAAAAGTTAAAATGTGAAATTCTGCTATGCAAGATTTTACACATATATTTACTCTTCTACCAAGACATCCATTTTATGATACATGTATCTCTTTTTAACATCATCTGTAGGTCTGCTAAAGCCAACACGATCAGACAACTTGATTGAAGGATTCAGCATGGAAATGATCTTTCTCCATCCCTTAAAATCTTCTTCAGCTAACAACATTGTAAAATTCCACGGTTAGGTATACAAGATTTGTATCTAACCGTGTGTATATTGTGCTCTGATTATAGTAAATGACAATGGTAGTCAAAGCACCGCTCTATATCATATGGACACAGAAGGGACATGAGTGTAAGGCAAAAGTAAAATATCGGAAGCATAAATATTACTTCTAGTCATGATTGTTTAGTTGATGTCTTCAAACTAGAAGTCTGCTGGAGAGCTGAACTCGTTTGGAAAAGAGCCTTCTATGCCTACTGGGATACTTGATTGCTTTGATTAAAGGAATATCACAGACTTTTGTATTCTTCGCTGGCTAGGGATCCCTTTCCATATTTAACCGATTATTAATTTCTTACATCAAGGAATTATACTGATTGTCAATCAATCAGAATCAAATCTTATCATTAATGCAGTCAATTATTGCAACGTATCTAGCCAGTAGAACGTACGTATACGTTTGCCCATTGATCTACATTAGTAATTTATAAATCAATTATGAGATTCTTGCAATCAATTACAATAAATGTAATTGATTCTTACATTCTCCAATTTGGATCACTTGTCAACGTCAGATAACACATCATAGTGACAAACATAATGGCCATAACTTTATTATTACTTGGATTTGTTGACTACCAAACTTTCGATAGAAAATACAATGCACGAATCTAGGTGGTTATGCTTTGATGTCAAGAACTTCCTTCCAAGAATTAAGTGAATCATACATTCAATCAAACAAAATGAATGATTTGATATAAATCATCTCAATAGGTCCACGTCTATGGATCAAATTGATCCTAACAACTTTAAATCCGCATATTCAAAGTCAACACATGTCTAAACAAAATAAGATCAAATTACAATAAATCAAGGAAAATTAAGGAGTCTCACATCAGTAACATGATCTATGAAAACTTTAACCGGTAATCCTTTAGTCATCGAATCAACAACTATTGACTCCGTTCATACTAATGATTTTAATTTTTTTACTTCTCCTTGTTTAACATGATCTGTGACCTTCAAATACTTTATTGTTGGACCGTAACACCTACAATAAACACCACTAGAGGGGAGGGTAAATAGTGATTACCGGAAATTAAACTAATACCCTTAGATTAAAAACTCCCCTCAAAACAGTTTTTGAGAGCTACTCAGATTTAGTACCCGTTTTTGAAAAACTCACAAGTCACTGTACACAACTCTAAAAATTATGAAACTTTCTAGAAATCAATTTCATTGTCTTGACGAGACTCTGTCCAAAAATGATCTAAAAATAAAATCGTTTGTCCCTTCAAATAAATAAAAAGATTCAGATGGTCAATCTAGACAGTATTGGACAGAAAATTGCTGAACTTTGAAAACTTATATCTCTTTAATTACTCAGCCAAAAAGGTTGAACTTTATGTCAAAATACTCCCCTGAGGCTCACAAACGTTGAATACACTTTAACCTTTCTCTTTTCTCCCTTATTTTTCTTAGGATCTCTAGTTTAAGTTTCCAAAAGGCCATGACCTGAAACCGTGCTTAATAAAACCAGAATTCACGTTTCTTAGAAACTAGTCAGATTGTAGCCAGAATGGAGTAGTTATCTTTCAAAGACTGAAAGACTAACTTTCCTTTGCTAAAATCGAGTGATTCTTATAGCAAAGGAAAGCTAACAGTCTGAAGTATAACTCCACCAAAAATCACAAATTTTGAAAATGTTTTACTATTTTTTCAGATCATGTGAAGTTGGGTGGAAGCTGCAGCAAAAAACGGACAGAATGCAGAAAAGTAGAAGCAAGACAAAAACACCGAGAATTTATTCTGCTTAGGTCAATGTGATCTACTACAATCCCAAGGAACATCTTTCCTTGGATCTCACTATAAATTAAACAACAATACAACAAGAGTCAAGCTTGATCCTTGGGTTATACACCAACTTTATTCAATACTTGGATAATCACCTCTATGCAACTTTGGTTGCACGACCTCAAACACCTAATGATGTAGTCTTATAAAATTGGCTAATCAATCTTACAAAATATGAAAAAAGAGGTGTATAGTGTAGCTATACAACAACTATTAATGGAACATCTTAGCTACACAAAGTATGAACAAGAAATAAGAGAAGAGAGAATAGAGAGACTATGAACTTCAACTTTTGCTTTCAAGTGGTTCTTCTCTTCTTCACATTGCCTCCTATTTATAGTGTGAAATAAGCCTTGAAGATAAGAATGCCAATTTGTCAATGTTCTCATTATCAAATCTTAAGTGTCTTCACTTCATTGGTTGGCCACCTAAACACCTTGTACACTTGGAAACTTCAAGCAAAATGATTAGTCCACCTTGGCATCTTATGTTGGCCGATTTTTCATCATAAAAATGACATGGAAATAGTTTGAAAAATGAAGATAATATAGAAGGCATATTCCACAAAGAAACCCTCAACTCCTTGGAAAGATAATAGGTCATGTGAGGCTTCAAACTTTGAACAAATCAGCCACAATCTTCAGCTATATAGCCGTTTCCTTCAACTTTGAAATTTCCAAGTTGGCAATTTTGTCAACTAGCTTGTATTTGGTTGGTCCAAGTGGCATACTCTTGTACACAAGTCATAAAACTATTAAAGCACCTTTGCCACATGTGTATACACGTTTTGAGCCAAATCAATCTGTACAACCTCAGTTTTAATGAAGAGAAAACAATAGATAAAAGTTGACAACCAATAATTTAAAATCCCCATATTTTCTCCTTGTAAGTTGTGGTGAATTATATACCAAAAAATGCCTTCAAATTCTCTGTAAAAATATGGTTAAGAACCTCCAATAATATATCCATAAGAGTCTCAAAGAAAATAATAGAACGTGACATCGAAAACCGTCACATATCTCACCACTGTCGATAATATCACCAAATAGAAAATAGAATAGATAATTGCCAAATAATCTTCAAGAAAACCATAAACGAGCTTCATAATAAAGATAATATCCAACTCAAGTGCTTCGCTTGAGTAAAATGACCAAACTGCCCTTAGAGGATAAAATGACAAAAATACCTCTGTTGATAGAAAACTCCAAAAATAACCTCAATGGTCAGAACTAAATATGAGACACGTTTGTGATGATAAATAAGATATAAAGAAGTCCTTGTATGATTTTCTCCGTGTCATGTACCTACAAGAACTCAAAATACCACTTTTGCCCTTTTTATTAAATTATAGAAACTTATAAGGCATATTAGTCATAAGGCATAACTATATCCATAAAAAAATAAGTAATAAATGCACAATAAACATATATGAAACATATGCGAATGAAAACAATCATTTATCAAATTTTAGACAAATTTTTCAAGAAACCATTGACATCGATCAATCGAAGTGCTCCTGCTTGAGAGATCGATGTCTCACAGTGAGGTCCTAGTTTTGGTCTACCTTTCATCGATCGATCGACCGATGTGTCTTAGGTTTAGAGACCGATGTCTCACAGTGAGGTCTTGGTTTTGAGTCTGCTGTACATCGATGGATCAATGTGAGGGATCGATGTACATTGATCGATTGAAGTGTATAAATATGAGAGGTCGATGTTATTTTTCTTCATTTATTCAACTTTTTATCATTTATAACATCATCTGTGACATTCTTAAGTATTCAACACTTAAAATCATGACATTGAAAATTATCCAAAAATATTTCTTAACGTTTATGCCGATATATTACTTCACCTTCTACTTTAATTATTTTCGCAAAAAACATAGCAGCGGAATTGCCGTAGAAAATGTTTATGGGTTTATCAATAGTATCGACAATTTTTAGACCACTGATGAAATTTCTCATCCATTAAGCCTGTGAAGTAGCTTCATAGCATGCAATAAACTCTACCTGCATTGTGGATGAAGCAATAATGGATTGCTTCTTACTCCTCTAAGATACAGGTCCTCTATCAAGAAAAAAAATGCATCCAGAAGTAGATTTACATGTATCCACACAACAAGAGTAATCAGAATCAAAATATTCGATCACTTCAAAATTATCTGATCGTCTGTATGTGAGTTTATGATCTTTGGTTTCCTTGTAAATCTCAACACTCTTCTAGCTGTGAGCCATACCATAGTTGCTTTGATATCTAACACTCTGACTGCAAGTTCAATATCAGGTTTGGTATAAACCAATGCATGCCTTTTGAGAAAGACCAAGTATTTTACTTGTTCTATCTGTATGAATCTCTATGTCAAAGGACATAAGAGGTTTCAACCATATCTTTCATATTAATGTTCAAAGTGAGAAATCGCTTAGTTTCATATAATAACCCAAGATCACTGCTTGCCAGCAGAATATCATCCTCATATAAGACTAAGAAAATATATTTGTTCCCACTAATCTTGAGGTATATATATTGATCGACAATGTTCTCTACAAAACCTAATGAAGAGATTGCCTTATGAAAACTAAAGTTCTGTTGTTGTGAAGCCTGTTTAAGCCCATATATGGATTTATTCAATTTGCAAACCAACAAATCATTATCAGAATTGACAAAGCTTTCAGGTTGGCGCGTGTATACCTCTTCATCAAGAAGCCCATTAAGAAAAGCAGTTTTCACATATATTTGATGTAGCTCAAGATCAAAATGAGCTACTAATGCCATGATTATTCGAAATAACTCATTCGTTGAGATTGGAGAGAAGGTTTCATGGTAATCAATGCATTCTTTTTGAGTGAAACTTTATGCTACAAATATGTCTTTATAACATTAAATGTTACCAATTGAGTCTCTTTTGGTCTTAAAGACCTATTTGCATCCCACCACAGAGACTACGTTTGGTAATGGAACAAGCTCCTAGACATTGTTTTTAGCCATCAATTTCATCTCTTCTTTCATGGCATTGTATCATCACAATGATTTGTCACTACTCATGGCTTGTGAAAATAAGATAGGGTCATAATCGGACTCTTGAAGATATACAACATAATCGCTAGAAATTTCTGACCTTTTAGTTCTTGAAGATCTTCAGACTCCCACTGGTTCAGTACATGTGGGATTAGTGGGCTCATATTTTACTTGATGTGATTGTTCAATTTGAGGCTGCGTAATTGATGGCTCTTCATTATGTTGAATAACAACCAAATTATCCACATATAAAGTGTAGGACCTTTATAGCATCACTAAAAGGGGGGGTTTGAATAGTGAGTGCGGAAAATTTGGGTTTAAATGTTTTTGACCAAAATTACTCTATTTCTGAAAACAGTTTCTGTTTTCAAATCGTGATTTGAATTATTTAAATGACCTAGTTGTAGACCTCCAATAATTATGAAATTTGTTGAGGAAGCACTCTCAGATGTTTTGAGTGGCTCACGAAAATTTCAAATTAAAACTCAATGCCTAACTATTGAAAATACGTTTTTGGTCAGATTACGCAAATATGCCAGAAACTGTACTCAGAATTGAAAAATCTATTCATATTAATTGGTAACTCTAAATAGTCTGAAAATTTTATGATAAGACCCTTAAGATGTTTATTTTAATGGGTCGAAACAGTTTTTAGAAATTCTTTTAGAAAGTATGTCAACCACATTGATGTTCTCAACCTTTACAAATCTGAAAATCAAATTGCACTAGGATCAGAACTATTAATGTTTGATAGACTTGTACTTATCCAAATGAGATAAAACTTACTCCAAATGAAAACTAGGACGTGTGACTATGTTTCTAAAAAAATTTATTATTTTTGAAAATCTTTTACTATTTTTACCGTTGCAATGAAATCGATGCAGAAAACTGGAAACTGAAAGTAAAGTGTTGAAAAGTAAGGACACCAAGAATTTTATACTGGTTCGGTTAAAACAACCTACTCCAATCTTCGAAGACGCCTTCCTTGGTTATCATTAAACACAACAAACACCTTACCACTAGGGTGATTGGAGTTAAACATTAACTCCACCCTTTTACAATCAAAACAATCAAGCAAATCAATCACCAACACCACCACCGATCGAATGAAGGCTTGATCATACCTTGATCAACCTTTTACAAGCAATGAACATGTATATGTGGTATATAAAAAGCCTATATAATATGTAGAATATATGAATGATAGGCTTGAGACTAAGAAGAAGAAGAAAGAAAGGAAGAAGAAGAGAGTAGTCTAGCTTTTTGCACTTGAGAGAATATGAATTGTTGTTTAGCCTTGTCTTGCATATCTTCTCCTTTTAATTACACTTTGGCCGCCCCCTAGGTCTTACTTCCTTCCTTGAGGATTGTCTTTAATGTCCTTGGAAGATTGCCTTGTGTAACAGATGACACAATTTTGCTTACTTGGTGCAATATGATTGGAAGGATGACTTGTCCTTGCTTAGTTGTCACTTGTTGATTGGTCCACCTTGGCACCCTTGTAATGAGCTATAAATTCAAAAAAAAACTGAAACCATGTGCTCAAAAGCTATTCAAATAATTACCATACAATCACACATTAATCTTCCTTTAATTTTGGAAGACAATTGAAGACCATTAAGAGGGAAAATTGGCCAGCTATGGTAGACATGTGCTGAAATTTTCAGTGTGCGTCTCTTTTGAATTCTTTCCTTATGTGGTGCCCTCTTCAATGTCACCAATCTTGTGTGGCATATCCTCCACCAATTGAAGTGCCAAATAAGCTCCACGTTGGCTCTAACATGGGTGTAATAGGCGTATGAAGTGGCTGCACATGTGCTGAAATTTTATTTTAGCAAGCTTTGTCAAATAAAGCACAATATTTACACATATATGGTAAATAATAATTAGCCTTATTTTGAATTTTCTAGAACACTTTAACATGTCTTGAATGTGTAAAAAGTGTCTAGATACATGTTACACCTATGCCAAAAACGTTCCATGTGTGTATGTTCGTAGAAAACAGAATTTTCGACTTTCGTCGATTATGCGATTTTTCTCCGATTAATTTCAAAATTCTTACACATGTAATATATATTATGAGTGTATATTCAGCTAGAGTGGCTGATTACAAAACGCCCATGTGCAAAAATAAAATTTAGTTTGAATTCTCCACAAATCTGTTGAGAAATATGTTTGGATAATTTTCAAAGTCATGATTTTAAGTGGTGAATACATAAAAATGTCACACATGGTGTTATATGTGATTAAAAGTTGAAAAAATTGACATCGATCTCTCAGGTTGTTGCACTTTGATCGATCGATGTACTTCGATCCCTCACATCGATCGATCTATGTAAGGTAGTGAAAGTTCAAGACCTTACTGTGAGACATCGATCTCTAAACCTGAGACACATCGATCTATCGATGTATACATCGAAACCTCACTTCGATCGATCGATGTAGGTCAGAGACAAGTTCTGAAACTTACTGTGAGACATCGATCTCTGAAGCTGAGGCACTTCGATCGATCGATGTCTAGAGTTTTTAGAATTATTTTTCTAAAATTTGATAAAGTGGTTGTTTTCATTTGTACATGTTTTATATATGTTCATTATGTGACTATTATGTGTTTTTGATGATTATAAATGCATAGTGACTAATTTGTCTTGGAAGTTTCTACAACTTACCAAAAAGGACGAAATTGGTATTTTGAGTTTTGTAGGAACATGATATGGTATAAATACTTGAAGGACTGATTCTCATCATATATATCATGACAAAGGTGTTATTATATTCATTTCTGACCATCGGGGTCATTTCTGGAGTTTTATCTCACTAGGGACATTTTGGTCATTTTACTCGCGAGGGCGTTTTTGGTATTTTCGCTTGAGGAATCTCTTGAGTATATTCTTATCTTCATTCTAGAGTTGAGTTATGATTATCTAGAAGATTATATGGTTGTTTTATATTTTTTTTTCAAATGATGATATTATCGACAGTAGCAGGATATGTGACGGATTGTGATGTCATATTCTATTTATTTATTGAAGACCTTCTTCTATATGTTACTGGAGTATATTTATCATCATCATAAAGAGAATTTAATGGTGTTAAAAGTATGGAAATGATCACAACATACAAGAAGAAATATTGGGAATTTTGGTGTTACATGTTGACATAATCTTGTCAACTATTATTTGTTGATTACTTCGTCAAAAATCTGAGTTGATATACATATATACAACCTCAAAAAACGTGCATAATCAGGTGGTGATGATGATTTATCCATTTTATGACATGTGTACAAGTGGACAAATCAAATACAAGCTAGTTGGCGAAAATTGCCAACTTGGAATTTCATTTTGAATGCAACGGCTAGTCAAAGGCTGTTTGGTGCTATTTTATGCGATTTTTTCAGCCTCACATGCCCTATTATCTTGCGAAGGAGTTGAGGGTATAATGGAGGAATATGCCATCTTATCCTTGGGTATTATCTTCATATTTTCCAAGTCATTTTGCACGACAACATATCGGCCATGCTCAAATTCCAAGGTGAACCAATCATTTTGCTTTATGTTGCCAAGTGTACAAGGCCAACCAATGACGTGAAGACACTTAAGCATTGATGATGTAGATGGTGACACATTGAAGGTCTTATCTTCAAGAGTCATTTCACACTATAAATAGGAGGCAAAAGATGAAGAAGAAGAACACACTTTGAAGCTCATTTGAAAGCAATAGTTGATTTGTCTAGCTATCTTCTTCTTGTCATTCTTGTTCTATTCTTTGTAGCCAAGGTGTTCTTGTTGTATTTGCCGGAGAGCTACAAGCCTCTTGAGCTTCATTTGTAAGATTGATTAGCCAATTCTATAAGGCTACATCAATAGGTGGTAGAGGTGTTGCAACTAAGTGTTGCATAGGAGGTGTTCATCCAAGTCTTGAATAGAGTTGGTGTTTAACCCAAGGATCAAGCTTGGTTCTTGTTGTAATTTGGTTCATACCATAGTGAAATCCAAGGAAAGGTGTTTCTTGGAACTGGAGTAGGTCACATTAACCGGACCAGGATAAATTCTTGGTGTTCTTATCTTGTTTCTACATTTCTGCATTCTGCCCGTTTTTCACAGCAGTTTTCACACAATTTCATGCTTTGAAAAAATAGCTAAACAATTTCAAAATTCGTGATTTTTGGCGGAGTTATAATTTAGACTGTTAGATTTCATTTGCAATAAGAACCACTTGATTTGAACAAGAGAAAGTTAGTCTTTCAGTATTTGCAAGATAACTGCTCCAATCTGGCTGCAATCTGACCAGTTTTGAAAAAACTTGAATTCTGTTTTAATCAAGAATTTTTAAGGTCATGACCTTTTGGAATCATAAACTATACATCCTAAGGATTGTTTTGACATAAAGTTCAACCTTTTTGGTTAAGTATTCAAAGAGAAACACGTTTTCCAATTTCCACAACATTCTGTCCAATTCGATTCAGATTGACCATCTGAATCTTTTTATTTGTTTGAAGGAACAAGCGATCTTATTTTTGTCTAAGTTTTGGACAGAGTCTTGTCAACACATTGAAGTTAAGTTCTGAAAATTTTCATAATTTTTGGAGTTGTGTACGAGGATTTTTGAATTTTTCAAAAATGAATTCTGAATCTGAGGTAGTCTCAGATTCTATTTTCAAATGAGATTTTTTTATCAAGGGTAGTAGTGTAATTTCCGCTAACCACTATTCACCCCCTCCTCTAGTGGTGTTTATTGCAGGTGCATAGTCCAACAAAATCTAGCTTAAATTTTAGGTGATTTGTGTGTGCCAACATGGTATGACTTAGTGGATGATTGTAACATGTGAGCCACGGAATTTTTAAGTATTTTTGATGTATATAAGTTGGCCATCTTTATATGGCAAGTACGTGACATGTCGGGGAAGTTTCGGTAGTCACCCGATACGACAATTTTTGGTTTATGATCTTGTAACATGTCGTTATAATTTTGACGTCACCATGACTTATACCATATGATACAAGACCTGAATATACTAATATATATGAGGTGTATATAGTGGTGTGACGTCAACGTATGTTTATAATATATGTGACGTGTCGGTGGTACGTCGGAATATGAATATGTAGTGCCTTTTAAAAAATATGGATATATATATTAAATACTCAAATGGCGTGCAAATGGATTGAGGAGAAGGCTTTCCATTCTCCAATTTGTTGCCATATAGCTTTCATCAAATATGTCTTCATTACATGAACTATTTAGTTCATTAACTTAAGCACTTCACTTAATGAACTAGTTAATTCATTAATTGTGGCACCTGAAATTAGTAAAAAGATAACAAATGTTTGCCATATGATATAAGCTTTAACGCCTCATGGCTTGTTAGTACGGCAACAAAATATAAGTATATAAAGCATGTTTATCATATAAACGTGTCAAGTAATAATTTATTCATGGATTTCGTAAGCACTTTGAATTTTAATCATGTATTTGTAAATCACTCAAACCCTTTTTCTCAACAATTTCCCCCTTTTGATGATTTACAAAATAACACTAGTTCATGATTTAAATATGATCGCTCCCCCTCCAATTATGCACAAATTTGAATTTTGAATTTTGAATTTCATATCGTCGTGTGCTCCCTCTAAAATCATGCTCTGGTCTCCTTTAAATCATGCTTTTCTCTCCCCCTTTATTTTGTAAATGGCATCGAAAGTATATGTAAGAATGGAAAGAAATAGCAATTTATAGCAAATTAACCAAAATCATGCCTAATTTTGAGCATAAATTTTCATGCGTGGCTTGATTAAGTGCTTTGGTGAATATGTGAGCTACTTGTGCTTCAGACGGACATGTTCTATAACGGTATCACCACTGTTTACATGTTCACGAAGAAAGTGATATCGTACCTCTATATGCTTTGCCTTAGAGTGTAATACGGGGTTCTTAGACAAATTGATAGCACTCATACTATCACAATATATAGGGATGCGATTTACAGTTATTCCAAAATCAGATAGTTGCTATTTTAGCCATAAAAGTTGTGTGCAACAAAGGCTAAGTGCCATGTATTCTGCTTCAGTGGTAAATAATGCTACACTTGCTTGTTTTTTCAAAAACCAAGATATCAATGAATTTCCAATAAATTGACATGTACCACTTGTGCTTTTTCAATCTATTTCACATCTGCCATAATCTGCATCAGTATAAGCATGCAAGTCAAATTTACAATTTTTATCGTACCAAATTCCTAAGGTGGGAGTATGCTTAATGTATCGAAATATCTTTTTTATAGCATTAAAGTGGACACTTTAGGGTTGCTTTGAAAACGAGTACACATACAAACAGTAAACATGATATCGGGTCTACTTGTGGTAAGGCAAAGCAAAGAACCAATCACAGACCTATACAAGCTATTATCAAAGTCTTTTGCATTTTCATCTTTACCAAGTTTAGTGGTTACACTCATAGGTGTGGGGGATAGTTTCAAGTTTTCAAAGTTAAACTTTTTAATTATGTCATTTACATATTTGACTTGACTTATATGGATGCCTTTACTAGTTTGTTTAATTTGCAAGCCAAGAAAATAATTTAACTCACTAACCATAGACATTTCAAATTCGGATTTCATGCATATTCAAATTCTTCAACTAGCTTATGAGATGTAGATCCAATGACAATATCATCAACATAAATTTGAATAATAAGTAAATCCAATTTTTCATGTTTCAAGAATGAAGTACTATCTATGGTTCCTCTTTTAAATCCATTTTCTAAAAGAAATGTAGCAAAGTGATCATACCAAGCCTAGGTGCTTGTTTTAAACCATATAGTGCCTTCTTTAATTTATACACATGGTTAGGATATTTTAAATCCTCAAAACTGGGTGGTTGTTTTACATATATTTCTTCTTGTATAAAACCGTTTAATAATGCACTTTTTACGTCCATTTGATAAAGTTTAGAATTATGCAAGCAATAGAAAGTAATAATTGTATGGCTTCTAAGTGTGCTACTGGTGCAATTGTTTCTTCGTAGTCTATTCTCTCTTCTTGATTATAGCCTTGTGCTACAAGCCTTTCTTTGTTTCTAACGATTTTACCCTCTTCATTCATTTTGTTTCTAAAGACCCACTTTGTGTCTATTATCGTTTTATCTTGTGGTCGTGTCACTAAAACCCATACATCATTTCTTGTGAATTGATTTAATTCATCATGCATAGCGTCAATCCAATAAGAATCATTCAAAGGATCAAATACATTCTTGGGTTCGATTTAAGATATCATAGCATGGAGTTGATTTATTTTATCCTGATTTATTCTTCTACGTGGTCGTACACCTTGTGTTATGTCTCTATGATAAGGTCATGTGGGTGATCCCTATGCCATTTTGGTTGATTATTTTCTAAGTTTTCATGCATATCTAAGTGATCATGCATTTCTAGTGTGTCGTGTTCATCGTGTACGATAGTTCTTCTATATCATCTAACACGGGCTTTAGTTCAAAATCATTGTCATATTCTTTAATTATTTCATATTCACCGAATTCATTAAATTTCACATGAATAGATTTTAAAATTTTTCTAGTGATAGGATCATAACATCTATATGCCTTAGAATTAACAGAATGTCCAACAAAAATACATTCAATGGATTTAGACTCAAATTTATCTAGATTATCTTTTGTATTCCAAACAAAGAATTTATAACCAAACACACGAAAATAATCAATTTTAGGCATGCGATCATTCAAAATTTCATAAGGAGTTTTGTTTATTTTCTTTCTGATCGATAAGAGGTTAACTATATAGCATGCACAATTTACGGCTTTCGCCCACAAAAATCTAGGCAACTTATTTTCACATAGCATGATTCTTGAAATTTCTTGTAATATCCTATTTTTTTTCTATTACTCCGTTTAACTGTAGAGTTCTAGGTGGTGAAAACTCGTGTTTAATACCTTTTTCTTCGCAAAATGCAATCATGTCCTAGTTTTTAAATTCGATGCCTCTATCGCTCCTAATCTTTTTCACAATTAAACCATACTCATTTTCAAGTTGTTTTATTAATTTATCAATCTCAACGACACTATCATCTTTATTCGCAAGAAATAAAGTCCATGTATAGGCAGAAAAATCGTCAACGATGACGCATGCATAATGTCGCCCACCAAGACTCCTAGTACGACTTGGACCAAACAAGTCAATATGTAATAATTTTAAGACTTTAGACGTGCTATTCATTTTTAGATTCATTTGACATATCCGTTTCTATTTACTATATTGCAATATGGGTGAGTGAAACACACATCAAAACCATTGTCAAGAAACTGTGAGATGCTAAGCAAGTTGTAGGATAGATTACTTACGAAAAAGACGTTAGAGATTTGAAGAGTGCTTGAGTTTCCAATTGTACCTTTTCCGATGATTATTCCTTCGTTGTTGTCTCCAAAGGTCACCGGTCCACCTTTTGTAACCTTCTTCGACTTTGAAAACAAGCTCGAGTCACCCGTCATGTGCCTCAAGCAACCACTGTCAAGGAACCACTTGATTAATGTATCTTTAGATGTATGCGTTCCCTGCAATGAGTAACAACGATTTAGATACCTTTTTATTTTGGGTCTTTAAGAGTTAGTTCTTCACCCCTTTGTAAGAGTACCTTTTGGTATCCAAACTTGGGTGACCTTCCTCGGTCTTACAAATGGTGAGAATAGAGATGAAGAAGCAATATAATAGATGTTATGCGCAAATCCGTTTGGCCTATGACCGAGAATGCCATCATGCTCATGGTATGATTTTCATTTTTGATATGCCTTTGTGTTAGTGTGCATGGTTTGCGATCTAGATGCATTTATGTTGTATGAATGTCATGTATGCATCAATGGTTTTCTTTCATAATTATATTTCGTATGAGATGAAAAAGAAGAAGCACGATGAAATGAAGTGAGGGTGATCTTGGCGTCTTTTTAGGTTGTAAATTTGTCTTGGATGCATGTGGTTTCTTAGATAAGGATAAAATGAATTTTGTTGATTTATTTTGTATTTCATTTTTCTCAATATATCCTAATCCGGTTTTGTAACTTTCATGCTTTTGTGAGGAAATGAGGCGATCTAGCATGTTCGTACCCGTATCGAACTGTTTTACCATTCATTCTAAATCCGCATTTTTTGATTTCAAATCTGAAATCTTGGATTTCATTTCATTATTTTCTAACGTTAATGACGAGACCTCTGATTTTAGTGCATTAATTGTGTAAGACGACTCTTCTTTAGAATCGTTTAGTTGAGATACAAGGTTCATGTTAGATGATTCTAACAACTTCTTGTCTTCAATTAATCGTTTCTTTTCTTTCGCAGGAGTCTTTGTGAATTTATGCAGTTCAAGATATTGACTAGAAAAATCATCATAAGAGGGTTCAGAATCAGAATCAGAATCAGAAGATACCTCGTTTGATGCTTTGGATGCAAATCATACCTGTGCCGTCTCTTTTTCGGTTTCATCAGTCTCAGAGTCATGTAGGATCTGTAAGGCACCACTAGAAGGGGGGGTGAATAGTTGGTGCGGAAAATGTGGTTTTTAAAATAGTTTTAAACCAAGAACTCAACTTCTGAAAACAGTTTCTGTTTTCAGGACCAGTTTTAAAACGTTTTGAAAACTAGGTTACAGGTTTTCAAAAATTCTGAAATTTGGAGAGAACTTAGCCTCATATGTTATGAGTGTCTCCTAAAAATTTTAGATTTAAATTCAACCTCTAACCCCTTGAAAATTTGTTGGTGGTCAGATTGCGCAAATCTGCTAGAAACGGTAGACTGATTTGAAAAATTAATTCCTATTTGTACGTGACTCCAAATGCTCTGAAAATTTAAAGACTAATCCCTTATATTTTATTTAAATGGGTGAAACAATTTTGAAAAATTCTTTTGGTAAGTTAGTCAAATACGATCAAAGTTTCAACCTTTGCAAGCCTGAAAATCAGACTGCACTAGTCTTAGAACTTTGGACGTTTGGATGACTTATACTTATCCAAAAGGGTTGAAACTTATGCCAAATTAACCTTAGGACGTGTGGCTGCGATTCTGAAAAGTTTCATAATTTTTGAAATTCGCTTACTACTCTTGTTGTATGAATCCATTTAAGAATGCACTTTTCGCGTCCATTTGATACAGTTTAAAATCTTTCATGCAAGCAATGGCAAGTAAAAGTCGTATAGCTTCTAGTCGTGCTACGGGTACAAATGTCTCACCATAATCAATTCCTTCTTCTTGATTATAGCCTTGTGCTACAAGTCTAGCTTTATTTCTAACAACTTTTTCTTCTTCATTCATTTTATTTCTAAACACCCACTTTGTGCCTATTATGGTCTTATCTTGTGGTCGTGGCACTAAATCTCATACGTCGTTTCTAAAAAATTGATTAAGTTTGTCATGCATAGCATCAATCCAAGAAGAATCACTCAAAGCATCATGCACATTTTTGGGTTCAATATTGGAAATCATAGCATGAAATTGATTTATTTCATCCGAAGTTATTCTTCTACGTGGTCGCACACCGTGAGTGATATCGCCTATAATAAGATCATGTGGGTGATCTCTATGCCATCTTGGTTGATTATTTTCTATGTTCTCATGCATTTCTAAGTAATCATGCATTTCTAGTGTATCATGCATATCATGCATATCAAACGTGCCATCATCATCATTCAACACGGGTTTCAATTCGAAATCATCATCATATTCTTTATCTTTATCAATCTCACCAAATTCATTAAACTTCACATGAATAGATTCTATGATTTGCCTAGTGAGAGGATCATAACATCTATATGCTTTTAAATTTACAGAATATCCAACAAAGATGCATTTAATTGATTTAGATTCAAATTTATCTAAATTATCTTTTGTATTTAAAACGAAACATTTGCATACAAACACACGAACATAGTCAATTTTAGGCATGCGATCATTTAGTATATCATAAGGCGTCTTATTTATTTTCTTTCTAATGGATAAGCGATTTACTTTGTAGCATGCACAGTTTACAACTTCCGCCCAAAAAAATCTAGGCAACTTATTCTCGCACAACATAGTCCTAGCAATTTCTTGTAATGTCCTATTCTTTCTTTCTACTACTCCATTTAATTGTGGAGTTCTAGGTGCCAAGAACTCGTGCTTAATTCCTTTTTCTTTGCAAAATGAAATCATATCCTTATTTTTGAATTCATCACCTCTATCGCTTCTTATCTTTTTCACATTAACGCCATATTGATTTTCAAGTTGTTTCATTATTTTAGCAATTTCAATAGCACTATCATCCATATGTGCAAGAAACAAAGTCCGAGTATAACGAGAAAAATCATCAACAATCACGCAAGCATAGTGACGTCCACCAAGACTAGTAGTGCGACTAGGACCAAACAAATCAATGTGTAGTAATTCTAAAACTCTAGCCGTGCTTATTTCATTTTTAGGTTTTAGTGACTCGCGTGTTTGTTTGCCTTTTATGCAAGATTCACACAACTAAAAGTTGTCTAAATCAAGTGTATGCAATCCTCGCATTAGGTTCTTTCGTTGGAGTTTTTCTAGTGTAGAAATGCCAACATGTCCTAAACGTCTATGCCACAAATTTACGTTAGGTTCATTTGACATAAAACACTTAACTTTAGCGTCTAACATATCATCCATAGAAAGCGTAAAAATGTTTCCTTCCTGTTTTCCTTTTAAGACTGTTTCTCCATTTGTATTTATTATATTGCAATATGGGTGAGTGAAACACACATCAAAACCATTGTCAATGAATTGCGAAATGCTAAGAAGATTATAAGATAAGTTACTTACCAAAAAGACGTTTGAAATTTGAAGAGTGCTTGGGTCTCCAATTGTACCTTTTCCGATGATCTTGCCTTCGTTGTTGTCTCCAAATGTCACGGATCTGCCTTTTGTGACCTTCTTCAATTTCGTGAATAGGCTCGGGTCACCCGTCATGTGCCTTGAGCAAACACTGTCAAAGAACCATTTGATTGATGTATCTTTTGATGTGTGGGTTCCCTGCAATGTGTAAAAATGATTTAGGTACCCTTTTAATTTTGGGTCCTTACGACTTAGTTATTCACCTTTTAGTAAAAATACCTTTCGGTACCCATACATGGGTGATCCTTCTCGGTCTAGCAAATAGCAAGAATGTAGATGAAGGTGCAATGTAGTAAACATGTGGTGAGTGCACTTGAAGATGCTAATCAAAGAGGTGAGGGTACAAATTTTTCATGTCCTCTTCTAGTTCCGAGGTAGACTCATCCACAGAATGGTTCTTCCATTGTACCTTAACCATTGGTATAGTTCGTTTCCTTAGCACCTTTTCCTTACGATCGACTATCTTTTCTGGTTCTTCCTCATAGGTCGTATCAGCTTCCAGCTTCAAAGGTTGATCTTTTATGACATGACCAGGATCGTGTACATATCGTCGCAGTTGAGAGACATGAAACACGTCATGGATTTGAGATAGGGTGGGCGGTAGAGCGAGTCGATAGGCTACTTTTCCAATTCTTTCAAGAACCTCGTATGGCCCAATAAATCTTGGGCTCAACTTTCCTTTAATACCAAATCTTTTAATTCCCTTGGTAGGCGACACTTTTAGAAACACTTTTTCTCCATCTTGGAATTCCAACGGTCGTCGCTTCTCATCTGCCCAGACCTTGCTTCTATCTTGGGCCGCTTGTAACTTTTGCTTTATAATTTTTATTTTCTCTCGAGCTTGTTCTACTAGGTCAGGTCCAGTGAAAATCTTGTCTCCTATTTCATCCCAATAAAGAGGAGATCGGCACTTCCTTCCATAGAGTGCTTCATACGGGGCCATTCCTATCGATCGATGGTAGCTGTTCAAGCAGCGTCTGTTTACTTGGAGTCATATCAATAATAAGGACTCTACTTAATTTGTTCGTAATGAAGGTTCTAGGTGTCACATAACAATTTGGATATAAGTTGATTTCCCTTAGAACGATCCCCAACCAGGGGCCTAGCCCTGGCTGGTCTCCCTCTGGGTCGCACCATCTGCAGCACGCAGTGTCGACTTTATTCAGTACAGGAATGTCACAACTAGTAACAAAATTTTAACTTGACATGTCGGAAGAACATATGCGTACATACGTTATTATTTAAATTTACGATAGGTCATTAGTTGGGCCTATCACTGGGCCGTGCCCTAATTTGTAGGTCGAAGTCGTTCTGTTCTAGGGCCAACTCTCATCTAAAATCAATTCTTAGGTCTAAGATAAAACTTAGTCGACTATAATCATAAATTAGTTCTATATTCTGCCCGGATCTGGAGCCTTCGCTCTGATACCACCTGTGGCGCCCCGCACCCTGGCCCTGCCGAAGTCGGTGCACCCGCCGAACTTCACTAAGGAGAGTACTAGGCGTCATCCATACGTGTCGTGATCCATGATAGCAATGCATGGATTTTCGTGCTTACGCGCAACAAATAAGCGAAACCGTGGCAGAATAAAAAGCTTCAAATTAAAAAGTCATCACATCCACTTAAGGTTTACAACCCACGTCAATGTAGCAGAAAACAACAAAAGCAAATTGTTTATCCCATCGCAGTTACATAAAACCAACATCCTTAATGCTGGTACGTTCATTCTCGTAATCCTGGCCATCCTCCAATGCACTCACGGGTAGGGAACTCTAGACTCGTCATCAATCCATTCTACCTTGTCTCCTGCCACCTCTGGAGAGAAAAATAGGGTGAGTGACAACGTCACCAGCAAGTATACTATAATAATCATGGGTTAAATGGAAAGTACGAGCAAGAACCGAACCCCAACAATATTTGGTCCAGAAGCATACCTGTTCTCCGACCAACATTCGATAAGGATTACTGCTTAATGTAATAAGATCATAGCTTAAGAAAGAATCACCAGTCAAAGCAGAATATAACATTAAGAGACTGTAACTTATATCGATAAATAATGCCATAATAATCATCACTTAGGATCTACAGAGTCGTCACCACTTAATCTTATGAGTCGCTACATAAAAGTAATAAGCATGCATATGTTCATGTGATGCATCATGATAAAATGAAATATGCTCTTTCACGTTTTCTTTAAAAATCATCGTCATCGTAAAACAAAAGAGTGTTCAGATCTATCTTCCCAGATCTGAGGCGGTAACTTCTCCCCTTCGAATCTATTACTCCCGGATTCGAAACAGTAACGTAATCATACTTGCCGGGTCTATTCTATTCCGGGCCCGCACGGTCATCATACTTGCTGGGTCTATTCTATTCCGGGCCCACACGGTCATCATACTTGCCGGGTCTATTCTATTCCGGGCCCGCACGGTCATCATCATCATTCTCATCATCAGGCCTATTATATTCCGGGCCTGCACGGTCATTCTTTCAGATCACTTAACCCGGATCTGCTCAGGTTCATACTGGCCAAGTTCATACTCACACACGGTACTAGTGGGGAAGCGTTCTTTTTAAAACAAAGGTCATCTTTTTGAAAACGCTTTCATCTTTCTTTCACATAAAATCCATGCCATAAATCATGCAAGTGACGATGATGCAATATATGACATGTAACATGCAAACAACGGCATAATGCATGATATAAACGAATAGACATGTTTCGTTGACATGCTGGAATTTCCCAGCTTAGTAGCGTCTACTTCTCCTTAGGAATTTCCTACTAAAATGCACGTTTTAGACTCATTTGATCACATGTCCTCCTCCATAAATGTCATAAGTGAATGCCATGCATGCATTGTGGATTTACGATGTCGATAAGGGACTCGTTTGCTCTTTTTCATAAAACGGTGTAACCTGAATTCTGAAATGACCCTCTTTTACTATAAAATTTATTGTGACTAATCATTTAATCTTTTTCTGGAAATTCCAACTCTCCAACTTAATAAACTTATTGGGCTAGCATCTTGTAAATTTTTAGCCCAATCTCAATTTTCTAAGGCCCTTTTCCAGATCATGCAAAGTGTGACACAAATTCGGTCCATCCAGCACATTTCAGTTTGACCCGTTTTACTAGAAAATTTATTAAAACTAAACCACAGCTTATTTTGACAAAATTCCAACTTCCATCTCTTCTTTATTCATTAGGCTAGTACCATGCCGAAAATTAGTGGATTTGCACACCTCTAAGGTCTATTTCTAGACCACCAAACACGTTACTTACATTCTGTCCAGTACAACTTTTTCCAGCAGGACCAGTCTTAGTACAAAATTCATTAAAAATAAACCGTGGCTCTTTTTAACGTGATTCCAACTCTTACATCTAAAAAACACATAAAACTAATTGCATACCAAAAATCAGTGGAATTGAAGGTTCATAAGGTCCTTTTTCTGGCTTCACAAAACAGCTAAAATTTCGGTCCAGCTCTAGAATTTTCCAGTGATCATATATTCCTCCTAAATGTCCTTAACTCACATTTTTTGTCACCAACACTTGGCAACAATTTTGAGATGAACACACGCACCCTTCACCAACAGCCTCATTATTTGGTGCATGCAAGAAAATCATATAATCAAGAGTATTTTAAGCCTAACACACAACAAGATCAAATCTTGTCCCCCCTTTCTTGCTTTATCAACATTTTTCATGTAAACTCACACATCTTGCCTTAGCCCTTCCACCGTGGGCCTTTCATAATGAAAGAAAGAATCTTTAACACATTCAAGCCTAGATTAGAACATAAATATGCATATAACCATCAAAGAACACATCTTTGGAGCAAAGTACCTTTCCTACACATTTAAATGCTTAGGGCCGAAAGTTTTGGCCTTGCAACTTACCATTTTACAACTAAGATTAGATCTTAGGTTTTTCTAGCCATTCATGCACACACTTTCACATCTAAACCATAAGAAGTATAGTGTACTTGCCTTGTTTGCTTACTCTTCTTGGAAAGGCGAAAAAAGTTGAAGTCTTTCTCTCCTCTACACAAGCATTGGCTTACCAAAAAGGAGTTGATTAGTGTCCAAGCTTCTCTAAGCTAGAGCTCTTGAAAGCTTGAGATCCTTGAGCCTAAAGACCATTAAGGTCACGGTTTGGGGCAAAGAGAGGTACACCATGAGTTTCATCTTCATGAAAGTATAGATGTCTTCTTAAGAGGCTAAGAACACTTACCTAATGTCACTTAGCTTTGGAGGAATCCAATCCTTCTTGGTGCTCCTCTTGGCCATGGGGTTGGAAGGGAAAAGGAAGAGAAGGAATTCTCTTGAGTTTCTTTAGAGGGTTTGAAAGAAACTTAGAAAGTTCTTCAAGTGTGTTTTGGAGGGAACCTTGTCACTTTGGCTAGGTTTAGCCGTTGAGGGTATATGGGTGGGGTTAGGGTTTTGCCTTAGCCCTTTTCAAATTAGGTGTCTTAACCTTGGTTACCTTTGGTTAACCAAGATTACTTTACTACTAACTACGGTTACTTTAGGCTAACCATAGTTTCTTTTGACTAACTATAGTTTATTTTAGGTTTAGTTAGGTTAAACCTCATAAATCTAGCCACCCTTCACTTAATTAGCCCCCCTCCTCCTTTCCCTCTTAATGCAGCCGGCGGTTGGGGTCTTTAATGACCCCAACTAGCCTTTGTAATTTATTTTGCCATCCCTTTTTGTTTTTCTTAAAAAAAATGATACACATTTATGCCATTAGTTTATATTTAAATAGGGATTTTAGCAATAGCCCTTCTTGGCTATAGGCCGAAACTCACAAAGCCATGGAGCCATTGGATCCTTTCTTGTAACACATAGTACTCTTCATGATATACTTATAATGATCATTGACTTAATCAATTCCAAATGCAAGCGTACATTGTCACATGTTTACTGACTCAACCTTAGGTACAATAAGGATTCTATAATTGGGTTACAACACTCTCCCTCCCTTATTATAAGTTTCGTCCTCGAAACTTGAAGATGCTAATCAAAGAGGTGAGGGTACAAATTTTACATGTCCTCTTCTAGTTCCCAGGTAGACTCATCCACAGAATGGTTCTTCCATTGTACCTTAACCGTTGGTATAGTTCGTTTCCTTAGCACCTTTTCCTTACGATCGACTATCTTTTCTGGTTCTTCCTCATAGGTCGTATCAGCTTCCAGCTTCAAAGGTTGATCTTTTATGACATGACCGGGATCGTGTACATATCGTCGCAGTTGAGAGACATGAAACACGTCATGGATTTGAGATAGGGTGGGCGGTAGAGCGAGTCGATAGGTTACTTTTCCAATTCTTTCAAGAACCTCGTATGGCCCAATAAATCTTGGGCTCAACTTTCCTTTAATACCAAATCTTTTAATTCCCTTGGTAGGCGACACTTTTAGAAACACTTTTTCTCCATCTTGGAATTCCAACGGTCGTCGCTTCTCATCTGCCCAGACCTTGCTTCTATCTTGGGCCGCTTGTAACTTTTGCTTTATAATTTTTATTTTCTCTCGAGCTTGTTCTACTAGGTCAGGTCCAGTGAAAATCTTGTCTCCTATTTCATCCCAATAAAGAGGAGATCGGCACTTCCTTCCATAGAGTGCTTCATACGGGGCCATTCCTATCGATCGATGGTAGCTGTTCAAGCAGCGTCTGTTTACTTGGAGTCATATCAATAATAAGGACTCTACTTAATTTGTTCGTAATGAAGGTTCTAGGTGTCACATAACAATTTGGATATAAGTTGATTTCCCTTAGAACGATCCCCAACCAGGGGCCTAGCCCTGGCTGGTCTCCCTCTGGGTCGCACCATCTGCAGCACGCAGTGTCGACTTTATTCAGTACAGGAATGTCACAACTAGTAACAAAATTTTAACTTGACATGTCGGAAGAACATATGCGTACATACGTTATTATTTAAATTTACGATAGGTCATTAGTTGGGCCTATCACTGGGCCGTGCCCTAATTTGTAGGTCGAAGTCGTTCTGTTCTAGGGCCAGCTCTCATCTAAAATCAATTCTTAGGTCTAAGATCAAACTTAGTCGACTATAATCATAACTTAGTTCTATATTCTGCCCGGATCTGGAGCCTTCGCTCTGATACCACCTGTGGCGCCCCGCACCCCGGCCCCGCCGAAGTCGGTGCACCTGCCATACTTCACTAAGGAGAGTACTAGGCGTCATCAATACGCGTCGTGATCCATGATAGCAATGCATGGATTTTCGTGCTTACGCACAACAAATAAGCGAAACCGTGGCAGAATAAAAAGCTTCAAATTAAAAAGTCATCACATCCACTTAAGGTTTACAACCCATGTCAATGTAGCAGAAAACAACAAAAGCAAAATGTTTATCCTATCGCAGTTACATAAAACCATCATCCCTTAATGCTGGTACATTCAGTCTCCTAATCCTGGCCATCCTCCAATGCACTCACGGGTAGGGAACTCTAGACTCGTCATCAATCCATTCTACCTTGTCTCCTGCCACCTCTGGAGAGAAAAATAGGGTGAGTGACAACGTCACCAGCAAGTATACTATAATAATCATGGGTTAAATAGAAAGTACGAGCAAGAACCGAACCCCAACAATATTTGGTCTAGAAGCATACCTGTTCTCCGACCAACATTCGATAAGGATTACTGCTTAATGTAATAAGATCATAGCTTAAGAAAGAATCACCAGTCAAATCAGAATATAACATTAAAAGACTGTAACTTATATCGATAAATAACGCCATAATAATCATCACTTAGGATCTACAGAGTCGTCACCACTTAATCTTATGAGTCGCTACATAAAAGTAATAAGCATGCATATGTTCATGTGATGCATCATGATAAAATGAAATATGCTCTTTCATGTTTTCTTTAAAAATCATCGTCATCGTAAAACAGTAGAGTGTTCAGATCTATCTTCCCGGATCTGAGGCGGTAACTTCTCCCCTTCGAATCTATTACTCCCGGATTCGGAACGGTAACGTAATCATACTTGCCGGGTCTATTCTATTCCGGGCCCGCACGGTCATCATACTTGCCGGGTCTATTCTATTCTGGGCCCGCACGGTCATCATACTTGCCAGGTCTATTCTATTCCGGGCCTGGACTGTCATCATCATCATTCTCATCATCAGGCCTGTTATATTCCGGGCCTGCACGGTCATTCTTTCAGATCACTTAACCCGGATCTGCTCAGGTTCATACTGGCCAAGTTCATACTCACACACGGTACCGGTGGGGAAGCGTTCTTTTTAAAACAAAGGTCATCTTTTTGAAAACGCTTTCATCCTTCTTTCACATAAAATCCATGCCATAAATCATGCAAGTGACGATGATGCAATATATGACATGTAACATGCAAACAACGGCATAATGCATGATATAAACGAATAGACATGTTTCATTGACATGCTGGAATTTTCCAGCTTAGTAGCGTCTACTTCTCCTTAGGAATTTCATACTAAAATGCACGTTTTAGACTCATTTGATCACATGTCCTCCTCCATAAATGTCATAAGTGAATGCCATGCATGCATTGTGGATTTACGATGTCGATAAGGGACTCGTTTGCTCTTTTTCATAAAACGGCGTAACCTGAATTCTGAAATGATCCTCTTTTACTATAAAATTTATTGTGACTAATCATTTAATCTTTTTCTGGAAATTCCAACTCTCCAACTTAATAAACTTATTGGGCTAGCATCCTGTCAATTTTTAGCCCAATCTCAATTTTCTAAGGCCCTTTTCCAGATCATGCAAAGTGTGACACAAATTCGGTCCATCCAGCACATTTCAGTTTGACCCGTTTTACTAGAAAATTTATTAAAACTAAACCACAGCTTATTTTGACAAAATTCCAACTTCCATCTCTTCTTTATTCATTAGGCTAGTACCATGCCGAAAATTAGTGGATTTGCACACCTCTAAGGTCTATTTCTAGACCACCAAACACGTTATTTACATTCTGTCCAGTACAACTTTTTCCAGCAGGACCAGTCTTAGTACAAAATTCATTAAAAATAAACCGTGGCTCTTTTTATTGTGATTCCAACTCTTACATCTAAAAAACACATAAAACTAATTGCATACCAAAAATCAGTGGAATTGAAGGTTCATAAGGTCCTTTTTCTGGCTTCACAAAACAGCTAAAATTTCGGTCCAGCTCTAGAATTTTCCAGTGATCATATATTCCTCCTAAATGTCCTTAACTCACATTTTTTGTCACCAACACTTAGCAACAATTTTGAGATGAACACACGCACCCTTCACCAACAGCCTCATTATTTGGTGCATGCAAGAAAATCATATAATCAAGAGTATTTTAAGCCTAACACACAACAAGATCAAATCTTGTCCCCCCTTTCTTGCTTTATCAACATTTTTCATGTAAACTCACCCATCTTGCATTAGCCCTTCCACCGTGGGCCTTTCATAATGAAAGAAAGAATCTTTAACACATTCAAGCCTAGATTAGAACATAAATATGCATATAACCATCAAAGAACACATCTTTGGAGCAAAGTACCTTCCCTACACATTTAAATGCCTAGGGCCGAAAGTTTTGGCCTTGCAACTTACCATTTTACAACTAAGATTAGATCTTAGGTATTTCTAGCCATTCATGCACACACTTTCACATCTAAACCATAAGAAGTATAGTGTACTTGCCTTGTTTGCTTACTCTTCTTGGAAAGGCGAAAAAAGTTGAAGTCTTTCTATCCTCTACACAAGCATTCCCACGATGGTGGGGGAGAAAGAAAGGAGCATAGTTAGTCTATGTTTTTAACTCAACATTCCTTCAAAAAAGAAAGCTAGATGGCTTACCAAAAAGGAGTTGAGTAGTGTCCAAGCTTCTCTAAGCTAGAGCTCTTGAAAGCTTGAGATCCTTGAGCCTAAAGACCATTAAGGTCACGGTTTGGGGCAAAGAGAGGTACACCATGAGTTTCATCTTCATGAAAGTATAGATGTCTTCTTAAGAGGCTAAGAACACTTACCTAATGTCACTTAGCTTTGGAGGAATCCAATCCTTCTTGGTGCTCCTCTTGGCCATGGGGTTGGAAGGGAAAAGGAAGAGAAGGAATTCTCTTGAGTTTCTTTAGAGGGTTTGAAAGAAACTTAGAAAGTTCTTCAAGTGTGTTTTGGAGGGAACCTTGTCACTTTGGCTAGGTTTAGCCGTTGAGGGTATATGGGTGGGGTTAGGGTTTTGCCTTAGCCCTTTTCAAATTAGGCGTCTTAACCTTGGTTACCTTTGGTTAACCAAGGTTACTTTACTACTAACTACGGTTACTTTAGGCTAACCATAGTTTCTTTTGACTAACTATAGTTTCTTTTAGGTTTAGTTAGGTTAAACCTCATAAATCTAGCCACCCTTCACTTAATTAGCCCCCCTCCTCCTTTCCCTCTTAATGCAGCCGGCGGTTGGGGTCTTTAATGACCCCAACTAGCCTTTGTAATTTATTTTGCCATCCCTTTTTGTTTTTCTTAAAAAAATGATACACATTTATGCCATTAGTTTATATTTAAATAGGGATTTTAGCAATAGCCCTTCTTGGCTATAGGCCGAAACTCACAAAGCCATGGAGCCATTGGATCCTTTCTTGTAACACATAGTACTCTTCATGATATACTTATAATGATCATTGACTTAATCAATTCCAAACGCAAGCGTACATTGTCACATGTTTACTAACTCAACCTTAGGTACAAGAAGGATTCTATAATTGGGTTACAACATTAGGCCTTTGGCCAAGAACTCCTTTATACTCATTATATATAGGACGTTTTTGATGTGTCCTTGTGTTTGTGTGCGTAGTGCGTGATCTAGATGAATGAAATAGATGACGTGTATGCATCACGTGTTTCTTCTCATATCTATATGGCACAAAATTATATTTCGCATGATATGAGGAAGAAGTAGGGCGTGAGGAGGGGAAAGGGGGTCTTTGCGTCATCTTAGACGCTGTTTTTTATTTTGGGGTGTCTACTTTCTTTCAATGTATCCTAAACCTGTTTTATCACTATCATGCTTTTGTGATAAGATAATACGCTCTAGCATGTTAGATCCCGTATCAAACTGTTTCATCATTTTCTCTAAGTCTGTATTCCTTGATTTCAAACTTGAAATCTTGGATTTCATTTCATTATTTTGCGTGGTTATGATGAGATCTCTATCTTTAATGCAGTAATGATGCATGATGACTCTTCCTTTGAATCGTTTAATTGAGCGACAAGATTCTCGTTAGAAGATTCTAACAGTTTCTTGTCTTCAATTAATTGCTTCTTTTCTTTTGCGAGAGTCTTAGTAAATTTATGCAATTCTAAGTACTGACTAAAAATATCATCATAAGAAGGCTCAGAGTCAGAATCAGAGTCAGATGATACCTCGTTTGATGCTTTGGACACAAAGCATACTTGTGCAGTCTCCTCTTCTGTTTCAGTTTCGGAATCCGATGTATCACTCCAAGTAGAGGCTTTGAGAGCTCGTTTCCTTTGCTTAGGTTCTGAGACGAGTCTATTCTTGTTTCGATCCTTGTCAGGGTATTTATTTGTTTTCTTGTCCTTATTAGGGCAATCATATGATAGATGTCCAAGTTTACCGCATTCATAACATTTAACATCTTTGTCATTTGTCTTGTTCTTATTTCTTTTAGTCGAAGTGACCTTATTTTTGTTTCTAAACGACTTTCTCATGAATTTTCTTAAGCCTTTAGCCAATAAAATTAAGTCATCGTTATCCGATTCAGAATCACTATCATCTACGTGATCGGAAGAAGTAGAGACGTATTCATTTGATTTAAATGCAATAGCTTTACCTTGTTTTGATGATTCTGATTTCCTTATGGTGAGTTTGTTCTCATAAACCTTAAGTGATCCAATTAATTCTTCCATCTTAATTGACTTGGTTTCTTTGCTTTATTGCCGTTACTTTAGGGTCCCACTCGGATGGAAGGCTTCGCAAGACCTTTTATATCTTTTCCTGCATAGTAAAGGCTTTTCCAAGAGACTCAAGAGAATTGTAAATGTTAGTCAAGCAAAGATCCATATCAACGATATATTCATCAGGCAATAATTTAAATGACTCGAGTGTGGATATAAGCATGTTAATCTTGGACTCTTTTACTTGACTAGTGCCTTCGTGTTTCATTTTAAGTATTCTCCACATTTCTTGAGCACTAGAACAATTTGAGACATAGCTAGACTTGCTTTTACTTAATCCATTTAAAAGCAGCTGCATAGCCCTAGCGTTCATGCTTAGTCTCTTTTTATCCTCACTAGTATACTCTTCTTTAGGCTTCACGACCTCTAGTGTGACTCCATCTACAGTGGATAACTTTGATGGAAGAAAAGGACCATCTTCTATAATTGACCAAAGATCAATATCAATTGCCATAAGAAAAAGCTTCATTCTTAATTTCCATTGAATGAAAGACTCACCGTCAAAGAGAGGAGGCCTTTGACTGGACATACCTTCTTGTTCGGTTTTGAAATTTGTGGTTGCCATCTCACTTAGATCGTTGGATCCTTTTGATGTGAGTGTCCTGCGCTCTGATACCACTTGTAGGATCTGCAAGGCACCACTAGAAGGAGGGGAAGTTTGAATAGTTGGTGCAGAAAATGTGGTTTTTAAAATAGTTTTAAACCAAGAACTCAACTTCTGAAAAGAGTTTCTGTTTTCAGGACCAGTTTTAAAATGTTTTGAAAACTAGATTGTAGGTTTTCAAAAATTCTGAAATTTGAAGAGAACTTAGCCTCAGATGTTATGAGTGTCTCCTAAAAATTTCAGATTTAAATTCAACCTCTAACCCCTTTAAAATTTGTTGGTGGTCAGATTGCGCAAATCTGCCAGAAACGGTAGACTGATTTGAAAAATTAATTCCTATTTGTACGTAACTCCAAATGCTCTGAAAATTTAAAGACTAACCCCTTATAAGTTTTATTTAAATGGGTTGAAACAGTTTTGAAAAATTCTTTTGGTAAGTTAGTCAAATATGATCAAAGTTTCAACATTTGCAAGTCTGAAAATCAGACTGCACTAGTCTCAGAACTTTGGACGTTTAGATGACTTATACTTGTCCAAAAGGGTTGAAACTTGTGCCAAATTAACCTTAGGATGTGTGGATATGATTCTGGAATGTTTCGTAATTTTTGAAATTCGTTTACTATTTTTACGAACGTGATCAAAAATGATAAACAGTGCTGAAACTGAAAGTAAGTGCTGAAAGTAAATGACACCAAGAATTTTATACTGGTTCGGTTATAAACAACCTACTCCAGTCTTCGAGGACACCTTCCTCGGTTCACACTAATCACCAAACACAAAATAACACCTTACCACAGGGTTTATGGAGTTACACACCAACTCCAACCCTTTACAAACCTTGTATGAGTATACAATTTTCACGAACACCACCACTTCGCAAGTGCAAGATTGATCAAACCTTGATCAATCTTTTACAACAATGAAAAGAATATGTGGTGGTCTAGATGAAGCCTATTCAAGTATATGAATGTAAGTACAATAGGCTTTTAGAGAGAAGAAAGAAAGAGAGTGTAGAAAAGAAGGTGCTCAACGTTTTTGATCTTGTAATTTGCAAGACTTGTTCTTGTTCTTGTTTTGCTCTTCTTCCTTTCTTTTTATCATTATGGCCGCCCCCCTATGCTCCTCTTGCCTTCTTAAAAATTATCTTCTAAGTCCTTGGAAGAGTATATGGCATCATTGTGACATGTCTTTGCTTACTTGGCATCTCCTCATTGGTTGATCATTAAGCTCTTGCTTACTTGACACTCATTGATTGGTTGAATGTTGTGATCACTTGATGACTAGACAAATCTGAGAATAACACTTAAAACATGTGCCAAAATCATCATAAAATGATTACCATAATTCACAAGATTATCACCCAAAATTAGCAAGACAATTTTCTCCAAAAAAGCATTAAAATTTTGGCCATTAAGCTCTTGCACATGCTGAAATTTCAGCATGTGTAACATTCACCTTTTATTCAAAATATTGCCAATTTTATATTGATTTAATCCAAGAATTTAATCATCATTTAGTGCAAGACATCTTTATCAATTTTTGGAATAAAAATTAGACACCCATGAGGCCTAAAATTCGGCCACTATACATTACACACATGCTATAAAATATTCAAAATACTTCTAAATTATCTTCCAATCAATCCACCTTAATCAAGACAACAAAATATGGCTCATAATGGTGTTAAAATCGGCCAGCTCTAATGCACATGCTGAAATTTTCAGTATGTGTTACAAATGTGACAAAAGTTTGAAATGTTACCTTGTGTAGCTCCTTTCTTTATGTCACCAACTTTTTATGCTTCATTCTTGACCAATCAAGATGCCAACAAAGCTCCACATATGCTCAAAATCAGCTGGTCTAGGCGTGTGAAATAGATTTGTGCATGTGCTGAATTTTATTTTTGCAAACTTTGTGGAATAGTGCACATTTAATAATACACACATGGTATATTCCTTTGAGATGTATGAAGTATGTAAAAAGTGTCTAGATACATGTTATTGGTGTGCCAAAAACGTTCCATGTGTCGTGTACGTAGAAAACTGAATTTTCGACGTTTATCGATTACCTAATTTTTCTCTAATTAAATTCCAACTTTTTGCACATGTTATATATATTATGTTACACATAATATACATAAATTAAACTTTAATATTCAGCACTTAGGCCGATTAAAGTGGCGCCCAAAACATGTGACAAAATTGAAATTGGAATCTCCACAATTTGGCCTTAATATGGGGTGATTTGTGTGTGCCAACATGGAATGATTTTATGGCTGCACATACCATGTAATCCACAAAATTTATGGCTATTTTTGAAGTGTAGGGGCTGGCCATCTATTTATGGAAAGTACGTGACACGTTGGTGAAGTTTCGGTATTCGTCCGATACGACAATTTTTGATTTAGAACCTTTTAACGTGTCGTATTAAATTTGTCATCACCATGACTTATATCATATGATATAAGACCTGAATATACTCATAAATATGAGTTAAGTATGGTGGTGTGACGTTAACGTACGTATGTAAAATATATAACGCGTCGGTAGTATGTTGGAATAAATGTGTATGTGCCTTTTTCAAAAAAAAATATGAAAATATGTATATATATATATATATATATTTATGTATAATAGCGTGTAATAAGTGTGGAGAGGAGAGGGGAACTTTCCTTTCTTCAACTTGTTGCCTTTGTGCCTTTTCCAAATATTGCTTCCTTTAATGAACTACTTAATTTAATTAACTAAGTACTTCACTTAATGAACTAGTTAAGTTCATTAATGGTGGCACCTGAAAATAGTTCAAACACAACAAATGTTTGCCATTTGATGTAAGCTTTAAAGCTTCATGGCTCGTTAGTACGGCAACATTATATATGAACTATATAAGGCAAGTTATATGCAATATGTCATGCATTGCTTTGTAGCACGTTTGAATCATGTATTTTGAAATCACTCAAACCCTTTTTCTCTACAAGTCAGATGAGTCACTCCTAGTGGAGGCCTTGAGAGCTCTTCTTGTATTCCTTTGTTTAGGTTCCGAGACGGGTCTATTTTTGTTCCAATCCTTGTTATTGTTCTTGTTTGTTTGTTTGTGTAGGACATGTATAGCACCACTACAAGGGGGGTTGAATAGTGGATGCGGAAAATTTGTTTTTTTAAAAACTTTTGAACCAAAAATCTCACTTCTAAAAACAATTTCTGTTTTCATATCCTAATTTGAAATAATTAAAAGACCTAGTTTTGGACCTCCAAAAATTGTGAAATTTGGTGTGGATGTAATCTCAGATGTTATAATTGACTCACAAAAATTTCAAATTAAAATTCCAACCCTAACCCCTTGAAAATGCGTTTTTGGTCAGATTGCACGAATATGCCAAAAACCATGCTCCGAATTGAAAAATTTATTCCTATTAATTGGTGACTCCATTTATGACAAGACCCTCTAGATATTTATGTTAGTGGCTTAAAAAAGTTTTTTAAAATTCCTTTGGTAAGTATGTCAACCACGTTGATGTTCTCAACCTTTGCAAATCTGAAAATCAGATTGCACTTATCTCAGAAGTATTCACGTTTGACTGACTGATACTTATCCAAATGAGTTGAAACTTGCGCCAAATGAAAGCTAGATATGTGGCTATATTTATGCAAAGTTTTATAATTTTTAAAAATTGTTTACTATTTTTTAACATTGTAACGAACTCAATGCAGAAAACTGAAAACTTAAAGTAAAGTGCAGTAAAGTAAGAACAACAAGGATTTTATACTGGTTCAGTTAAATCAACCTACTCCTGTCTTAGAGGACACCTTCTTCGGTTTTCACTAAACATGATAAACACCTTACCACAAGGGTAACTGGAGTTAAACACTAACTCTATCCTTTTACAATCAATACAATCGAGCAAACGAATCACGGACACCACCACCGGTTGAATGAAGGTTTGATCACACATTGATCAACCTTTTACAACAATGAATGAGTGTGGGTGGTATATTCAAAGCCTATACAATAAATAATATATGAACAATAGGCTTGAGAGAAGAAGAAAAAGAAAGAAAAGGAGAAGAAGAAAGTAGTAGAGCTTTGTGCACTTGAGAGAATGTGAGTAGTTGCCTTAGCCTTGTTTGCACTATTCTTCCCCTTTTATCCACACGTGGCCACCCCTTTAGGGTATTCTTACTTCTTGAGAATTCTCTTTAATGACCTTGGAAGATTGCCTTGTGTAGAGATGACACCATCTTGATTACTTGGCACACTATGATTGGAAGGATGACTTGACCTTGCTTACTTGTCACTAGTTGATTGGTCCACTTTGGCATCGTTTAATGAGCTCTAAAATCTGAAAAAAAAACTTACAAAACATGTGCTCAAAAGTAGTCAAAATATTTCCATACTACCACACTTCAATCCCTTAAGTTTTGGGATGCAAATTAAGGTCCATTAACACCACAAAATCGGCCAACTAAACACATGTGTTGAAAATTTTTAGCATGTGTTGTAGTTTGAAATCTTTCCTTGTGCCTCTTTTATGTCACTAATCTTGTGTGGCATATTCTCCACCAAATGAGATGATAAATAAGCTCCACCTTGGCTCCAAAATGATATAGTAGGCGTGTGTATAGAGCTGCACATGTGCTGAAATTTCATTTTAGTAAGCTTTGTCAAATAATGCACAATATTTACACATATATGGTAAATAAAAATCAGTCCTAATTTGAATTTTCTAGAAAATTTTAACATGTCTTGAATGTGTAAAAATTATCTAGATACATGTTACATCTCATGCCCAAAAAAAACGTTCCATGTGTTGTGTTCGTAGAAAACCGAATGTTCGACTTTCGTAGACTACACGATTTTTCTCCGATTAAATTCAAACTTCTTGCACATGTCATATATGTTATGTCACACATAATTTACATAAAATAAGGTAGATATTCAGCTCATGTGACTGATGGAGAAGGCGCCCATGTGCTTCAAAGAATTTGAATTTGAAATCTCCGCAATTTTAGCCTAAATTGTGGGTGATTTGTGTGTGACAACATGAAATGATTTAGTGGCTGATTTGAACATGTGAACCACAAGCGTTTTGGCTATTTTTGATGTATATGGGATGACCATCTTTATATGGAAAGTACGTGACACGTCGGTGAAGTTTCGGTAGTCACTCGATACGGCAATTTTCGGTTTATGACATTGTAACGTGCCGTTGTAATTTTGTCATCACCATGACTTATATCATATGATATAAGACCTTAATATGCTCACAAATATGAGGTGTATATAGTGGTGTGATGTTGACGTACGTTTATGATATATGTAACGTGTCGGTAGTACGTCGAAATATGTGTATTGTGCCTTTTAAAAAAATATGAATATATATATAATATATATATATGGCGTGTAAGATGAATAAGGAGGAGACTTTCCATTTCCAAATTTGTTGACATGTAGCTTCCACTAAATATGTCTCCATTTAATGAACTAGTTAGTTCATTAACTTAAGTACTTCACTTAATGAACTAGTTTAGTTCATTAGTTGTGGCAGGTGAAAATAGTTCAAAGACAACAAATGTTTGCCATATGATGTAAGCTTTAACGCTTCATGGCTTGTTAGTACGGCAACAATATATTTAAACATACAAAGCATGTATATCACATAAACTGTAGGATCTGCAAGGCACCACTAGAAGGAGGGGGGGTTGAATAGTTGGTGCGGAAAATGTGGTTTTTAAAATAGTTTTAAACCAAGAACTCAACTTCTGAAAACAGATTCTGTTTTCAGAACCAGTTTTAAAACGTTTTGAAAACTAGGTTGCAGGTTTTCAAAAATTCTGAAATTTGGAGAGAACTTAGCCTCATATGTTATGAGTGTCTCCTAAAAATTTCAGATTTAAATTCAACCTCTAACCCCTTGAAAATTCGTTAGTGGTCAGATTGCGCAAATCTGCCAGAAACGGTAGACTGTTTTGAAAAATTAATTCCTATTTGTACGTAACTCCAAATGATCTGAAAATTTAAAGACTAATCCCTTATATTTTATTTAAATGGGTTGAAACAATTTTGAAAAATTCTTTTGGTAAGTTAGTCAAATACACTCAAAGTCTCAACCTTTGCAAGCCTGAAAATCATACTGCACTAGTCTTAGAACTTTGGACGTTTGGATGACTTATACTTATCCAAAAGGGTTGAAACTTGTGCCAAATTAACCCTAAGACGTGTGGCTACGATTCTGAAAATTTTCGTAATTTTTGAAATTCGCTTACTATTTTTACGAACGTGATCAAAAATGATAAACAGTGCTGAAACTGAAAGTAAGTGCTGAAAGTAAATAACACCAAGAATTTTATACTGGTTCGGTTATAAACAACCTACTCCAGTCTTCAAGGACACATTCCTCGGTTCACACTAGTCGCACAACACAAATACACCTTACCACAGGGTTGATGGAGTTACACACCAACTCAACCCTTTACAAACCTTGTATGTTGAATACAATGCACACGAACACCACCACCTTGCAAGATTGAAGATTGATCACACCTTGATCAATCTTTTACAAAGATAAAGAGTGTGTGGTGGTCTAAGATAAGCCTACTCAAGTATATGAATGTAAGTACAATAGGCCTTTTAGAAGAAGAAAGAAAGAGAGTGTAGAAAAAGAGAGCTAGACGATTTTTTGCTTCAAGATTGCAATGATTTTTCTTATCTTTGTTTCTGCAAAGCACCACTAGAAGGGGGGAGTTGAATAGTTGGTGCGGAAAGTGTGGTTTTTAAAATTGTTTTGATAAAAAACTCAACTTCTGAAAACAGATTCTGTTTTCAGGACCAGTTTTAAAATGTTTTTAAAACTAGGTTGTAGGTCTTCAAAAATTCTGATATTTTGAGAGAACTTAGACTCAGATGTTATGAGTGTCTTCTAAAAATTTCAGATTTAAATTCAACATTTAACCCCTTCAAAAATTGTTGGTGGTCAGATTGCACAAATCTGCCAGAAACGGTAGACTGTTTTGAAAAATTTATTCCTATTTGTACTTAACTCCAATTGCTCTGAAATGTTAACCACTAACCCCTTATATGTTGTATTTAAATGGGTTGAAACAGTTTTGAAAAATTCTTTCGGGAAGTTAGTCAAATACACTCAAAGTCTCAACCTTTGCAAGCCTTAAAATCAGACTGCACTAGTCTCAGAACTTTGGATGTTTGTTTGATTTATACTTATCCAAAAGGGTTGAAACTTGTGCCAAATTAACCCTAAGACATGTGACTATGATTCTGGAAAGTTTCGTAATTTTTGAAAAACGCTTACTATTTTTACGAACGTAATCAAAAAGAGTAAACAGTACTGAAACAGAATATAAGTGCTGAAAGTAAATGACACCGAGAATTTTATACTGCTCGGTTATAAACAACCTACTCCAGTCTTCGAGGAACACCTTCCTCAGTTCACACTAGTCACACAACACAAATACACCTTACCACAGGGTTGATAGAGTTACACACCAACTGCAACCCTTTACAAACCTTGTATGATGAATACAATACGCACGAACACCACCACCTTGCAAGATTGAAGATTGATCACACCTTGATCAATCTTTTACAAAGATATAGAATGTGTGGTGGTCTAAGATAAGCCTATTCAAGAATATGAATGTAAGTACAATAGGCTTTTAGAAAGAAGAAAGAAATAAGTGTAGAGAGAAGAAGGCTTTAGGCGTTTTGATCTTCAAGAGTATAATGCTTGTTCTTGTCTTTTGTTTTGCTCTTCTTACTTTCCTTTTAAGCATAATGGCCGTCCCCCTAGGTGCTCTCCCCCTCTTGAAAATTGTCTTCTAAGTCCTTGGGAGAATGTGTGGCATCATTGTGACATGATCTTGCTCACTTGGCACCTTCTCATTGGATGATCATTTAACCTTTGCTTACTTGGCACTCATTGATTGGTTGAATGTTGTCATCATTTGATGACTTGGATAATCTGAGAATTCCACTAAAAACATGTGCCAAAATCATCATAAAATAATTTCTATAACTCATAAGATTATCACCCAAATCAAGCAAGATAAAATTTTTCCAAACAAGGTAAAAATTTCGGCCATAATGGGGACTTGTCATGCTGAAATTTCAGCATGTGATACATGGTGATATAATTCAAATTTCTTCCAAATTTTCATTGATTTTTCTTTTAAAACAAATCACCCATTAGTAGCAAATATTCTCATCATTTTTGGAAATGAAATTGGACACTAATGTGACCACAAAATCGGCCAAGGTGCATACACACACATGCTGAAATTTTTCAGCATGTGTGATATTCAAGATATCACACTTTATGACTTTATATCTTATTCCAATTACTTCCAATTCTTCTTCCAATTAATCACATGGTTCAAGACACAAATTAAATGCTCATTAATCATGAAAATCGGTCGGCTATAACTACACATACTGAAATTTTCAGCATGTGTTTCAAATGAGATACAATTTGAAACATTACCTTTTGTAGCTTCTTTCTTTAAATCACCAACATTGTATGATTGATTCTTGACCAATCAATATGCCAACAAGGATCCACATATGATCCATCTCAGCTGTATAGGCGTGTACAACATGTATATGCATGTGCTGAATTTTATTTTTGCAAACTTTGTAAAATAGTGCACATTTAATAATACACACATGGTATATTCCAATCAGCCCTTAATTTAATTTTCTAGAACAATTTAAGATGTATGACATATGTGAAAAGTGTCTAGATACATGTCGTATGATGTGCCAAAAACGTTCCATGTGTTGTGTACATAGAAAACTGAATTTTCGATGTTTATCGATTACCCGATTTTTCTCTAATTAAATTCCAACCTTTTGCACATGTTATATATATTATGTTACACATAATATACATAATATAAAATTTAATTTTCAGAACTTGGCTGGTCTAAAGTGGCGCCATTTACATGTGATAAAATTGAAATTGGAATCTCCACAATTTGGCCTTAATGTGGGGTGATTTGTGTGTGCCAACATGGAATGATGTTATGGCTGCACATACCATGTAATCCACGAAATTTAGGGCTATTTTTGAAGTGTAGAGGCTGGCCATCTATTTATGGCAAGTACATGACACGTTGGCGAAGTTTCGGTATTCGCCCGTTACGACAATTTTTGACTTAGAACCTTTTAACGTGTCTTATTAAATTTGTCATCACCATGACTTATATCATATGATATAAGACCTGAATATACTCATAAATATGATTTAAGTATGATGGTGTGACGTTAACGTACGTACGTAAAATATATACCGTGTCGGTAGTACGTTGGAATACATGTGTATGTGCCTTTTAAAAAAAATCTGAAAATATATATTTATATATGTATGTAGGCGTGTATATTAGATGAAGAGAGGAGAAGGAGACTTTCCTTTCTTAGTCTTGTTGCCTTTGTGCCTTGTCCAAATGTAGCTTCCTTTAATGAACGACTTAGTTTAATTAACTAAGTACTTCACTTAATGAACTAGTTAAGTTCATTATTGGTGGCACCTGAAAATAGTATAAACACAACAAATGTTTTCCATTTGATGTAAGCTTTAAAGCTTCATGGCTAGTTAGTACGGAAACATTATATATGAACTATATAAGGCAAGTAATATGCAATATATCATGCACATTTATCTTATGCACGTTTTTAAGCTCATTTAAATCATATATTTTGAAATCACTCAAACCCCCTTTTTCTCTACAATCTCCCCCTTTTGATGATTTTCAAAATAACACATACTCATGATTTAAATCTTATCGCTCCCCCTTTAATCATGCATAAATTCAAAATTTGAAATTTAAATTTTAAATTTCAAAACCGCCCCCCTTTGATTTATGCAATCAGTATCTAATCAGTATCTCTCTCTCCGTTAAATCATGCTTTCTCTCCCCCTTTATTTTGGAAAGTAATTCAAAAGATGCCTGTAAATAAGGAAAGAGAATCAAATCAAATCATATCAGCAGAAATCATGCCTAATTTAGAACGCAAATTTTCGTATGTGGCTTGATTCAAGGCTTTTGTTAAGATATCCGCTACTTGTGCTTCGGTGCGTACGTGCTCTATGATGATATCACTATTATTTACGTGATCACGAAGAAAGTGATAGCGAACTTTTATATGCTTGGCCTTAGAGTGTAATACAGGGTTCTTAGACAGATTAATTGCACTCATACTATCACAATATATAGAAATTCTATTTATGGTAATTCCAAAGTCCGAAAGTTGTTGTTTTATCCATAACAACTGTGTGCAGCAAAGGCTAAGTGCCATGTACTCAGCCTCAGTAGTGGACAAAGCAACGCATGCTTGCTTTTTGGAAAACCATGAAATGAGTGAGTTTGCTATAAATTGGCAAGTGTCGCTCGTGCTCTTTCTATCTATTTTACAGCCACCGTAACCTGCATCAGTATAAGCATGTAAATTAAATTCGGAATCCTTATCGTACCAAATTCCTAAGGTGGGCATGTGCTTAATATAGCGGAATATACTTTTTACCGCATTATAGTGAGACACCTTAGGTTGACTTTGAAAACGTGCACAAATGCATACACTGAACATGATATCAGGCCTACTAGCAGTAAGATATAACAAAGAACCAATCATAGATCTATATAAGGCATTATCAAAATCTTTACCATGTTCATCTTTTTCCAATTTAGTAGTGACACTCATAGGGGTGGGGGATGGTTTCAGATTTTCAAAGTTGAACTTTTTAATCACGTCGTTTATATATTTAGCTTGACTTATGTGAATACCTTTACTCGTTTGCTTAATCTGCAAGCCAAGAAAATAGTTAAGTTCACCAACCATAGACATTTCAAATTCGGATTTCATGCAATTTCAAAATCTTCAACAAGTCTATGTGAGGTAGAACGGAAAATAATGTCATCAACGTAGATTTGAATAATAAGTAAATCCGATTTATCTTGTTTCAAAAATAGCGTACTATCTATAGTACCTCGTTTAAAAACATTTTCTAAAAGAAAAGTAGCAAAACGATCATACCATGCTCTAGGTGCTTGCTTTAGTCCGTATAGTGCCTTCTTGAGTTTGTACACGTGATCGGGATGTTTCAAATCTTCAAAACCGGGTGGTTGCTTCACGTATACCTCTTCTTGTATAAATCCATTTAGGAATGCACTTTTTATGTCCATTTGATACAATTTGAAATCTTTCATGCAAGCAATGGCAAGTAAGAGTCGTATAGCTTCTAAACGTGCTACGGGTGCAAGTGTTTTATCGTAGTTAATTCCTTCTTCTTGATTATAGACTTGTGCTACAAGTCTAGCTTTATTTCTAACGACTTTTCCTTCTTCATTCATTTTATTCCTAAACACCCACTTTGTGCCTATTATGGTCTTATCTTGTGGTCGTGGCACTAAATCCCATATATCATTTCTAACGAATTGATTAAGCTCATCATGCATAGCATCAATCCAAGAAGAATCACTCAAAGCATCATGCACATTTTTGGGTTCAATTTCGGAAATCATAGCATGAAATTGATTTATTTCATCCGAAGTTATTCTTCTACGTGGTCGCACACTGTGAGTGATGTCGCCTATAATGAGATCACGTGGGTGATCTCTATGCCATCTTGGTTGATTATTTTCTATGTTATCATGCATTTCTAAGTGATCATGCATTTCTAGTGTATCATTCATGTCATGCATATCAAATATACCATCATCTTCATTCAACACGGGTTTCAATTCAAAGTCATCATCATATTCTTTATCTTTATCAATCTCACCAAATTCATTAAACTTCACATGAATAGATTCTATGATTTGTCTAGTGAGAGGATCATAACATCTATGTGCTTTTGAATTTATAGAATAGCTAACAAAAATACATTCAATTGATTTGGATTCAAATTTATCTAAATTATCTTTTGTATTTAAAACAAAACATTTGCATCCAAACACACGAAAATAGTCAATCTTAGGCATGCGATCATTCAATATCTCATAAGGCGTCTTGTTTATTTTCTTTCTAATAGATAAGCGATTTACTATGTAGCATGCACAATTTACGGCTTCCGCCCACAGAAATCTAGGCAATTTATTTTCGCATAACATAGTCCTGGCGATTTCTTGTAATGCTCGATTCTTTCTTTCTACTACTCCATTTATTTGTGGAGTTCTAGGTGGCGAAAACTCATGCTTGATTCCTTTTTCTTCGCAAAATGAAATCATATCTTTGTTTTTAAATTCACCGCCTCTATCGCTTCTTACCTTTTTCACATTGACACCGTATTGATTTTCAAGCTGTTTGATTAATTTCGCAATCTCAATTGCACTATCATCCTTATGTGCAAGAAATAGAGTCCAAGTATAACGAGAAAAATCATCAACAATCACGCATGCATAGTGGCGCCCACCAAGGCTTGTAGTGCGACTAGGACCAAACAAATCGATATGTAATAGTTCTAAGACTCTAGTCGTGCTTATTTCATTCTTAGGCTTAAGTGACTCACGTGTTTGTTTGCCTTTTATGCAAGATTCACACAACTGAAAGTTGTCTAAATCATGTGTAGGCAATCCTCGTACTAGGTTCTTTCGTTGCAGTTTTTATAGAGTGGAAATACCAATGTGTCCTAAACGTCTATGCCATAAGTTCACATTAGGTTCGTTTGACATAAAGCACTTAACTTTAGCATATACCATATCATCCATAGAAAGCGTAAAGATGTTACCTTCTCGTTTTCCTTTTAAAATGGTTTCTCCATTTTTATTTATTATATTGCAATAAGGGTGAGTGAAACACACATCAAAGCCATTATCAATAAATTGAGAAATGCTAAGAAGATTGTAAGATAAGTTGCTTACCAAATAGACGTTGGAGATTTGAAGAGTGCTTGGATTTCCTATCGTACCTTTTCCGATGATCTTGCCTTCGTTGTTGTCTCCAAAGGTCACGGATCCGCCTTTTGTGACCTTCTTTAATTTTGTGAACAAGCTTGGGTCACCCGTCATGTGCCTCGAGCAGCCATTGTCAAGGAACCACTTTATGGATGTATCTTTTGATGCGTGGGATCCCTGCAATGTGCAAGAATGATTTAGGTACCCTTTTAACTTTGGGTCCTTGCGAGTTAGTTAATCACCTCTTGGTAAAAGTGCCTTTCGGTACCCATACTTGGGTGATCCTTCTTGGTCTATCAAATGGCAAGAATGTAGATGAAGGTGCAATGTAGTAAACATGTGGTGAATGCACTTTAGGCCTTTGGCCAAGGACTCCCTTATACTCATTGTATGTAGGACGTTTTTGATATGTCCTTGTGTTTGTGTGCGTAGTACGTGGATGAAATGAATGTCGTGTATGCATCACTCTTTTCTTTTCATATCTATATGGTACAAAATTGTATTTCGCATGATATGAAGAAGAAGTGGGGCGTGAGGAAGGGAGAGGTCTTTGCGTCATCTTAGATGCCGTTTAGGGCTTTGGGGTGTCTTTCTTAGACACAACAAACTTAGTTGGTTTTGTGGATACTTCATTAGTATCAACGTATCCCAAACCCGTTTTATCACTATCATGCTTTTGTGATAAGATAATACGATGCAGCATGTTAGATCCCGTATCAAACTGTTTCATTATTTTCTCTAAGTCTATATTCCTTGATTTCAAACTTGAAATCTCGGATTTCATTTCTTTATTTTGAGTGGTTAATGATGAAATCTCTGTCTTTAATGCAGTAATGATGCATGATGACTCTTTCTTTGAATCGTTTAATTGAGCGACAAGATTCTCGTTAGAAGATTCTAACAGTTTCTTGTCTTCAATTAGTCGCTTCTTTTCCTTAGCGAGAGTCTTAGTGAATTTATGTAATTCTAAATACTGACTAAAAAGATCATCATAAGAAGGCTCAGAGTCAGAATCAGAGTCAGATGTTACCTCATTAGATGCTTTGGACACAAAGCATACTTGTGCCGTCTCTTTTTCGGTTTCAGTCTCGGAATCCGATGTGTCACTCCAAGTGGAGGCCTTTAGAGATTATGGAAGATGGTCCTTTTGTTCCATCTAAGTTATCCACCGTAGACAGAGTCACACTAGAAGTTGTTAAACCTAGACAAGAATATACAAGTGATGATAAAAGGAAACTTAGCATGAATGCTAGGGCTATGCAATTGCTCTTAAATGGATTAAGTAAGAGTGAGTCTAGTTATGTCTCAAACTATTCTAATGCACAAGAAATGTGGAGGATACTTGAAATGAAACACGAAGGCACGAGTCAAGTAAAAGAGTCAAAGATAAACATGCTTATGTCCACACTTGAGTCGTTTAAACTATTGCCTAATGAATCTATTGTTGATATGGATCTTCGTTTGACTAACATCTACAATTCTCTTGAGTCTCTTGGTAAAGCTTTTACTATGCAGGAAAAAGTACAGAAAGTCTTGCGAAGCCTTCCATCAGAGTGGGACCCTAAAGTAACCGCAATAGAAGAAAGCAAAGAAACGAACTCAATAAAGATGGAAGAGTTAATTGGATCACTTAAGGTGTATGAAAATAAACTCACCATACGGAAATCGGAATCATCTAAACAAAGTAAAGCTATTGCTTTTAAATCAAATGAATACGTCTCTACTTCCTCCGATCACGTAGATGATAGTGATTCTGAATCGGATAACGATGACCTAATTTTATTGGCTGAAGGTTTAAGAAAATTTATGAGAAGGTCATTTAGAAACAAAAATAAGGGCACTACGACTAAAAGAAATAAGAACAAGACAAATGATAAAGATGTTAAATGTTATGAATGTGGCAAACTTGGACATTTATCATATGACTGCCCCAATAAAGAAAAGCAAACAAATAAATACCCTGACAAGGAACGGAACAAGAATAGACTCGTCTCAGAACCCAAGCAAAGGAAACGTGCTCTAAAGGCCTCCACTTGGAGTGATACATTGGATTCCGAGACTGAAACCGAAGAAGAGACTGCACAAGTATGCTTTTTGTCCAAAGCATCTAATGAGGTATCATCTGACTCTGATTCTGACTCTGAGCCTTCTTATGATGATCTTTTTAGTCAGTATTTAGAATTACATAAATTCACTAAGACTCTCGCTAAGGAAAAGAAGCGATTAATTAAAGACAAGAAACTGTTAGAATCTTCTAACGAGAATCTTGTCGCTCAATTAAACGATTCAAAGAAAGAGTCATCATGCATCATTACTGCATTAAAGACAGAGATTTCATCATTAACCACTCAAAATAACGAAATGAAATCCGAGATTTCAAGTTTGAAATCAAGGAATATAGACTTAGAGAAAATGATGAAACAGTTTGATACGGGATCTAACATGCTGCATCGTATTATCTTATCACAAAAGCATGATAGTGATAAAACGGGTTTGGGATACGTTGATACTAATGAAGTATCCACAAAACCAACTAAGTTTGTTGTGTCTAAGAAAGACACCCCAAAGCCACAAACGGCGTCTAAGATGACGCAAAGACCTCTCCCTTCCTCACGCCCCACTTCTTCTTCATATCATGCAAAATACAATTTTGTACCATATAGATATGAAAAGAAAAGAGTGATGCACACACGGCATTCATTTCATCCACGTACTACACACACAAACACAAGGACATATCAAAAACGTCCTACATACAATGAGTATAAGGGAGTCCTTGGCCAAAGGCCTAAAGTGCATTCACCACATGTTTACTACATTGCACCTTCATCTACATTCTTGCCATTTGATAGACCAAGAAGGATCACCCAAGTATGGGTACCGAAAGGTACTTTTACCAAGAGGTGATTAACTAACTCGCAACGACCCAAAGTTAAAAGGGTACCTAAATCATTCTTGCACATTGCAAGGATCCCACACATCAAAAGATACATCCATAAAGTGGTTCCTTGACAGTGGCTGCTCGAGGCACATGACGGGTGACCCGAGCTTGTTCACAAAATTAGAGAAGGTCACAAAAGGCGGATCCGTGACCTTTGGAGACAACAACAAAGGCAAGATCATCGGAAAAGGTACGATAGGAAATCCAAGCATTCTTCAAATCTCCAACGTCTATTTGGTAAGCAACTTATCTTACAATCTTCTTAGCATTTCTCAATTTCTTGACAATGGCTTTGATGTGTGTTTCACTCACCCTTATTGCGATATAATAAATAAAAATGGAAAAACTGTTTTAAAAGGAAAACGAGAAGGTAACATCTTTATGCTTTCTATGGATGATATGGTAGATGCTAAAGTTAAGTGCTTTATGTCAAATGAACCTAATGTGAACTTATGGCATAGAAGTTTAGGACACATTGGTATTTCCACACTATAAAAACTCCAACGAAAGAACCTAGTACGAGGATTGCCTACACTTGATTTAGACAACTTTCAGTTGTGTGAATCTTGCATAAAAGGCAAACAAACACGTGAGTCACTTAAGCCTAAGAATGAAATAAGCACGACTAAAGTCTTAGAACTATTACACATTGATTTGTTTGGTCCTAATTGCACTACAAGCCTTGGTGGGCGCCACTATGCATGCGTGATTGTTGATGATTTTTCTCGTTATACTTGGACTCTATTTCTTGCACATAAGGATGATAGTGCCATTGAGATTGCAAAATTAATCAAACAGCTTGAAAATCAATACGGTGTCAATGTGAAAAAGATAAAAAGCGATAGAGACGGTGAATTAAAAACAAAGATATGATTTCATTTTGGGAAGAAAAAGGAATCAAGCATGAGTTTTCGCCACATAGAACTCCACAATTAAATGGAGTAGTAGAAAGAAAGAATCGAACATTACAAGAAATCGCTAGGACTATGTTATGCGAAAATAAATTGCCTAGATTTCTGTGGGTGGAAGCCGTAAATTGTGCATGCTACATAGTAAATCGCTTATCTATTAAAAGAAAATAAACAAGATGCCTTATGAGATATTGAATGATCGCATGCCTAAGATTGACTATTTTCGTGTGTTTGGATGCAAATGTTTTGTTTTAAATACAAAAGATAATTTAGATAAATTTGAATCCAAATCAATTGAATGTATTTTTGTTGGCTATTCTATAAACTCAAAAGCATATAGATGTTATGATCCTCTCACTAGACAAATCATAGAATCTATTCATGTGAAGTTTAATGAATTTGGTGAGATTGATAAAGATAAAGAATATGATGATGACTTTGAATTGAAACCCGTGTTGAATGAAGATGATGACACATTTGATATGCATGACATGAATGATACACTAGAAATGCATGATCACTTAGAAGTGCATGATAACATAGAAAATAATCAACCAAGATGGCATAGAGATCACACACATGATCTCATCATAGGCAACATCACTCACGGTGTGCGACCATGTAGAAGAATAACTTCGGATGAAATAAATCGATTTCATGCTATGATTTCCGAAATTGAACCCAAAAATGTGCATGATGCTTTGAGTGATTCTTCTTGGATTGATGCTATGCATGATGAGCTTAATCAATTCGTTAGAAATGATGTATGGGATTTAGTGCCATGACCACAAGATAAGACCATAATAGGCACAAAGCGGGCGTTTAGGAATAAAATGAATGAAGAAGGAAAGGTCGTTAGAAATAAAGCTAGACTTGTAGCACAAGGCTATAATCAAGAAGAAGGAATTGACTACGATGAAACATTTGGACCCGTAGCACGTTTAGAAGCTATACGACTCTTACTTGCCATTGCTTGCATGAAAGATTTCAAATGGACGTAAAAAGTGAATTCCTAAATGGATTTATACAAGAAGAGGTATACGTGAAGCAACCACCCGGTTTTGAAGATTTGAAACATCTCAATCACGTGTACAAACTCAAGAAGGCACTATACGGACTAAAGCAAGCACCTAGAGCATGATATGATCGTTTTGCTACTTTTCTTTTAGAAAATAATTTTAAACGAGGCACTATAGATAGTACACTATTTTTGAAACAAGATAAATCGGATTTACTTATTATTCAAATCTACGTTGATGACATTATTTTCGGTTCTACCTCACATAGACTTGTTGAAGATTTTGAAAATTGCATGAAATTCGAATTTGAAATGTCTATGGTTGGTGAACTTAACTATTTTCTTGGCTTGCAGATTAAGCAAACGAGTAAAGGCATTCACATAAGTCAAGCTAAATATATAAATGTCATGATTAAAAAGTTCAACTTTGAAAATTTGAAACCATCCCCCACCCCTATGAGTGTCACTACTAAATTGGACAAAGATGAACATGGTAAAGATTTTGATAATGCCTTATATAGATCTATGATTGGTTCTTTGTTATATCTTACTGCTAGTAGGCCTGATATCATGTTTAGTGTATGCATGTCTGCACGTTTTTAAAGTCAACCTAAGGTGTCTCACTATAATGCGGTAAAAAGGATATTCCGCTATATTAAGCACACGCCCACCTTAGGAATTTGGTACGACAAGGATTCCGAATTTAATTTACATGCTTATACTGATGCAGATTACGGTGGCTGTAAAATAGATAGAAAGAGCACGAGTGGCACTTGCCAATTTATAGGAAACTCACTCATTTCATGGTTTTCCAAAAAGCAAGCAAGCGTTGCTTTGTCCACTACTGAGGCTGAGTACATGGCACTTAGTCTTTGCTGCACACAGTTGTTATGGATAAAGCAACAACTTTCGGACTTTGGAATTACCGTAAATAGAATTCCAATATATTGTGACAGTATGAGTGTAATTAATCTGTCTAAGAACCCCGTATTACACTCTAAGGCCAAGCATATAGAAGTTCGCTATCACTTTCTTCGTGATCACGTAAATAATGGTGATATCATCATAGATCACGTACACACCGAAGCACAAGTAGCGGATATCTTTACAAAAGCCTTGAATCAAGCCACATACGAAAATCTGCGTTCTAAATTATGCATGATTTTTGCTGATATGATTTGATTTGATTCTCTTTCCTTATTTACAGGCATCTTTTGATTTACTTTCCAAAATAAAGGGGGAGAGAAAGCATGATTTAAGGGAGAGAGAGATACTGATTAGATACTGATTGCATAAATCAAGGGGGAGCGGTTTTGAAATTTAAAATTTAAATTTCAAATTTTGAATTTATGCATGATTAAAGGGGGAGCGATAGGATTTAAATCATGAGTATGTGTTATTTTGAAAATCATCAAAAGGGGGAGATTGTAGAGAAAAAGGGGGTTTGAGTGATTTCAAAATATATGATTTAAATGAGCTTAAAAACGTGCATAAGATAAAATGTGCATGATATATTGCATATTACTTGCCTTATATAGTTCATATATAATGTTGTCGTACTAACGAGCCTTGAAGCTTTAAAGCTTACATCGAATGGCAAACATTTGTTGTGTTTGAACTATTTTCAGGTGCCACCATTAATGAACTAAACTAGTTCATTAAGTGAAGTACTTAGTTAATTAAACTAATTAGCTTATTAAAGGAAGCAACATTTGGACAAGGCACAAAGGCAACAAGATTAAGAAAGGAAAATCTCCTCCTCCTCCTCCCACCAAATATACACGCCATTTATGTGTGTGTGTATATATATATATATATTCAGATTTTTTTGAAAAAGGCACATGCACATGTATTCCAACGTACGACCGACACGTTACATATTTTATGTACATACGTTAACGTCACACCACCATACTGAACTCATATTTATGAGTATATTCAGGACTTATATCATATGGTATAAGTCATGGTGATGACAAATTAAATACGACACGTTAAAAGGTTCTAAACCGAAAATTGTCGTATCGGGCAAATACCGAAACTTCGCCAACGTGTCACGTATTTGCCATAAATAGATGGCCAGCCCCTACACTTCAAAAATACTCAAAAATTTCGTGGGTATGATGTTATGTGCAGCCATAAAATCATTTCATGTTGGCACACACAAATCACCCCATATTAAGGCCAAATTGTGGAGATTCCAATTTCAATTTTGTCACATGTATATGGCGCCACTTTAAGACCAGCCAAGTTCTGAATATTAAAGTTTATATTATGTATATTATGTGTAACATAATATATATAACATGTGCAAAATGTTGGAATTTAATTAGAGAAAAATCGGGTAATCGATAAACATCGAAAATTCGGTTTTCTACGTACACAACACATGGAACGTTTTTGGCACATCATAAAACATGTATCTAGACACTTTTTACATATGCCATACATCTTAAAATGTTCTAGAAAATTAAATTAAGGGCTGATTGGAATATATCATGTGTGTATTATTAAATGTGCACTATTTTACAAAGTTTGCAAAAATAAAATTCAGCACATGTATCTACACATTATACACGCCTATACCAGCTTGATGGAGCCTATGTGGAGCCTTGTTGGCATATTGATTGGTCAAGAATCAAGCATACAATGTTGGTGACTTAAAGAAAGAAGCTACAAAAGGTAATGTTTCAAATTTTATCTTATTTGTAACACATGCTGAAAATTTCAGCATGTGGATAATAGGCTGGCCGAAATTCCTATCATTATAACCTATATTTTGTGTCTTGAAACATGTGATTAATTGGAAGCCAAATTGGAATTAATTTGAATAAGATATGAAAGTAAAAGTGTGATATTTTTGAATATCACACATGCTGAAAATTTCAGCATGTGTGTAATGCATCTAGGCGTTTTTGAGGGCTTGTCAATGTCTAATTTTATTCCATAAAAGATGAGAATATTGTATACTAAATATACTTTGATTTCTTGGATTAAATCAATACAAAATAGGCAATATTTTGAATAAGAGGTGGATGTTACACATGCTGAAATTTCAGCATGTGCAAGACATGTCATGGCCGATTTTTTTACCTCTTTTTATGAGAAAATTATCTTGCTTAATTTATGTGATGATCTTGGAAGTTATGGTAATTGTTTTATGGTGATTTTGTCACATGTTTTTAGTGGAATTCTCAGATTTTCCTAGTCATCAAGTGATGACAACATTCAACCAATCAATGAGTGCCAAGTAAGCAAGAGTTAAATGATCATCTAATGAGGAGGTGCCAAGTAAGCAAGATCATGTCACAATGATGCCACATATTCTCCCAAGGACTTAGAAGATAATTTTCAAGAGGAGAAGGACTGAATAGGGGGCGGCCAAACCAATTAAAAGGAAAGGAAGAAGAGCAAAACAAAGACAAGAAAAAGCATTGCAATCTTGAAGCAAAAAATCGCCTAGCTCTCTTCTTCTACACTCTCTTTCTTTCTTCTTCTAAAAAGCCTATTGTACTTACATTCATATACTTGAATAGGCTTATCTTAGACCACCACACACTGGCCTAACGTTCTGCATGTGGCACAGTATAAAGGCAAATTTTCATACTCAACTGGTTGAAAAAACTGATGATCTGCACTTTGAATAAACAATTCCTATGGCAGTTCTTGGGAGACATCAATCTCTATACAGATGCGAGCAACCGAAGGTCTCAATAAGTTTGATGTTGCTGTATCTGGACGTAGGGGTGTCCCGATCATTCTTGCGATCTCGTATAGTGCTTCTTGGCTGTGAAGATAAATAGGTAGTCTCGGAAATGATATCCAGACAGGCACAATGGGAACATCTATTTTCGGATCAAAATCATATGTCCATTTAGTAACTCTCATGTGATAACCTAGGACTGTCCATGTACGACGGGAAAAACAACGATAGTAATCTACTTCAGCGTCAAAATTCAGTAATATATGTGTAGGATCAAGCAATGTGATTTTAACTGCTGCAGAAAATCCAATCTTTTCAAAACATTTACGAATAGCTTCTAACTTTGGACGACCATACCAAAACGTGCCCACAAGACAATGCATGAAATACGGAAAAAACGATTCTAACTCGTTTTCAACCTCCTCGCTTGTAAATTTTATAGCAGGAACGCCTTTGAATCTAGTGATTTCGCGAGGAGGGATAAGCGTTGACGAAGGTTTGAGAACGGAGGCGTAGGTTTGTTTCTGATCCATTGCTAATCACCTTCGCGATCATGCATGAAATACGGAAAAAAAGATTCTTTTCTAGAATGCAGGATGACAATGCAAAGGGGAGGTTGAAAACGAGTTGGGGAGTGCAACGACAGACCACCGCCGCCGTCAGTAGGGTAGGCCATGGAAATCGCTAACACCCATGAGCGCCGCCGCCTATCAATATTTTATAATATATATATATATATATATATATATATATATATATATATATATATATATATGCTTATATCATCGGATAATAACAATAGAATCCATATCTGATATGGATTTTTATTGATTTTATCTAATCCTAACAGAATCCGTATTTGGTACGGATTAATGATAGGCATTAACCAATCCAATCTGGAATCGGATTTTGATATCTATATATATGTATATAGCATGGTGTGTCTCATACACTACACAACCAGCAGAAAAACGAAAAGAAAAAAAATCGTTTTTGGAGAAAAACGAGATCTCTCAGCCGCGCTGTTCAAGAGCTAGCACTCCGGGCGGAAGCATTCATGTGGATACCGCAGAGGGTGTTAGTGTTTTCGCACCTCCTTCATCTGCGTAATTCGAATCTACAGAGGTAATTTTCGAGTTTCTTTCATCGAATTAAACGAACAACATGGATCCTTGGTAGGAAATTGGAGATAAAGTTTTTGTTTTTCCGCTATGCGTTTTGCAATGATCTTGTCGGATTTCCTAACAACACTAGTGTCAGAACTATTAACGTTTGATTGACTTATACTAATTCAAATGAGATAAAACTTGCGCCAAATGAAAATTAGGACGTGTGGCTATGTTTCTTGAATATTTTATGATTTTTGAAAATTGTCTACTATTTTTATCATTGCAATGAAATCGATGCAGAAAACTGGAAACTGAAAGTAAAGTGCTGAAAAGTAAGAACATCAAGAATTTTATACTAGTTCGGTTAAAACAACCTATCCAGTCTTTGAGGACACCTTCCTTGGCTATCACTAAACACAAAAAACTCTTTACCGCAAGGGTGATTGGAGTTAAACACTAACTCCACCATTTTACAATCAAAACAATCAAGCAAATCAATCACGAACACCACCATCGATCGAATGAAGGTTTGATCACACCTTAATCAACCTTTTACAAGCAATGAACATGTATAGGTGATATATCCAAAGCTTATATAATATGTAGAATATATGAATGATAGGCTTGAGAATAAGAAGAAGAAGAAAGAAAGGAAGAAGAAGAGAGTAGTTTAGCTTTTTGCACTTGAGAGAATATAAATTGTAGCTTAGCCTTGTCATGCACATCTACTCCTTTTCATCACACTTTGGCCGACGCTTAGGGATTATTTCCTTCCTTGAGAATTGTCTTTAATGTCCTTGGAAGATTTCCTTGTGTAAGAGATGACACAATTTTGCTTACTTGGTGCAATATGATTGGAAGGATGACTTGTCCTTGCCTAGTTTTCACTTGTTTATTGGTCCACCTTGGCACCCTTGTAATGAGCTGTAAATTCAAAAAAAAACTGAAACCATGTGCTCAAATTCAATTCAAATAATTACCATACAATCATACATTAAACCCCCTTTAATTTTGGAAGACAATTGAAGACCATAAAGGGGAAAAATCGGCCAGCTATGGTAGACATGTGCTGAAATTTTTAGCTTGTGTCTTTTGAATTATTTCCTTATGTGGTGCCCTCTTCAATGTCACCAATCTTGTGTGGCATATCCTTCACCAATTGAAGTGCCAAATAAGCTCCACTTTGGCTCCAACATGGACGTAATAGGCGTATGAAGAGGCTGCACATGTGCTGAAATTTTATTTTGGCAAACTTTGTCAAATAATGCACAATATTTACATATATGGTAAATAATAATCAGCCTTATTTTGAATTTGCTAGAACAATTTAACATGTATTGAATGTGTAAAAAGTGTCTAGATACATGTTACACCTATGCCAAAAACGTTCCATGTATGTATGTTCGTAGAAAACCAAATTTTCGACTTTCACCGATTAAGCGATTTTTCTCCGATTAATTTTAAACTTCTTACACATGTAATATATGTTATGTCACACATAATATACATAAAATGAAGTGTATATTCAGCTATAGTGGCTGAGTAGAAAACGCCCATGTGCAAATATAAAATTTAGTTTGAATTCTCCACAAATCTAGCCTAAATTGTGGGTGATTTGTGTGTGCCAACATGGTATGACTTAATGGCTGATTGTAACATGTGAGCCACGAAATTTTCAAGTATTTTTTATGTATATAGGCTTGCCATCTTTATATGGAAATTACGTGACATGTCGATGAACTTTCGGTAGTCACCCGATAAGACAATTTTCGGTTTATGAACTTGTAACATGTGGTTTTAATTTTGACGCCACCATGACTTATATCATATGATATAAAACCTGAATATACTTATAAATATGAGGTGTATATAGTGGTGTGACATCGACGTACGTTTGTAATATATGTGACTGCCGGTGGTACATCGGAATGTATGTGTATAGTATCTTTTTAAAAAAAATATGGATATATATATTAAATACTCAAATGGCGTGTAAATGGAATGGGGAGAAGACTTTCCATTCTCAAATTTGTTGTCATATAGTTTTCACCAAATATGTCTTCATTTAATGAATTAATTAGTTCATTAACTTAAGCACCTCACTTAATGAACTAGTTTAGTTCATTAATTGTGGCATTTGAAATTAGTACAAAGGCAACAAACGTTTTCCATATGATGTAAGCTTTAACGCTTCATGGCTTGTTAGTACGACAACAATATATATAAGCATACGAAGCATGTTTATCATATAAACGTGTCAAGTAATAATTTATTCATGTATTTCGTAAGCACGTAGCATTTAAATCATGCATTTATAAATCACTCAAACCTTTTTTCTCATTATAAAGATATAGCATGTGTATCTCTTACTTCCACAAAATTGAATTGGGGATTTGAATCACTCCCACTAATTTCATGATCTTCTAGAAATTTAGCATTTCTAGCTTCAACCATTTTTGGAGTGTGTGAGAGACAATAAAATCTATATCCTTTGGAGTTAACACATATCCAATAAAATAACCACTTTTTGTTAGTTCATCCATTTCTTTAAGCTTGGGTTGTACACCCTAACTTCAACTGAACAACCCCAAATGTGTATATGTTTCAAACTTGGTTTCCAATCACTCCATAACTCAAAAGGTGTTTTAGGAACAACTTTAGATGGAACTCTATTTAAAACATACACCGCGGTTTTTAGAGCTTCACTGTAGAAGTATATAGGCAAATTTGTGGTGCTAATCATGTTCCTGACCATGTCGATAAGAGTCCGATTCCTTCTTTCAGCAACACCATTTTGTTGTAATGTGCCAGCATAATGTATTGAGCAACAATATCCTCCATTTGAAGGAATTCAGTAAATTGTCCAATCATTTGTCCTTTTTCTGTGTAACGTCCATAGTATTCACCACCTCTGTCAGATTGGACAATTTTAGTTGTCTTCTCTTTTTGTTTCTCTACTTCTAATTTGAAGATTTTGAATGCATCAAATGCTTCAAATTTATCAAATAGAAGATAGAAATACATGAATCTTGAATAGTCATCAATAAATGAAATAAAGTATTTTCGACCGTTCAAACACGGTGTGTGAAATGACCACATATATCCGTGTATATTGTGTCAAGAGGTTGAGAATTTCTTTTGGCACACTTAATGGTCTTGTTTATTTGCTTGCCCTTTATGCATTCCACACAAATACCTAAATTGGTAAAATCTAGAGTTTGTAAAATTCATTCCATTACCAATCTTTTCATTCTATCAAGTGAAATATGTCCCAATGTTTTATGCCAAAGTCTTGATGAGTTCTCATTGATAATACAACGTTCTGTACAAGTTTTCGTTAAAAAGTATGCTCATAAATGAGATCTAACTCAAGTTGAAGCAAAAAAACCATTCTAATTGGCAAAGCCAATGCTTTTATTCTCTTTCAAAAAGTTCATAATAAAAAGATGAAAATTGAAATCATATCCAATAATCAAAAGTCTTGAAAGAGAAATTAAATTTCTTGAAAAAGATGGAACATAAAAAGTGTTTTCTTCATTGGAACACCTTTGCCCTTTTTTGTATTTCTTTCAAAATGAGCCGCAAGATGCATAGTTTCGCTAGACTCATTCTTCAACCTCTGCTCTTCTTGAAAACACATGGTCAAAAGTTCATTAATTGACCAGTTCTCTTTATATGTGTTATATGAGATCTTGAATGGAGTGTACTGCGAAGGGAGAGGGATGAGTATGAAATGCACCAGGAATGCCTCTGAGATTTCAACCTTAAGGGAGCTTAATGTAGCAGCAACATCTCTCATCTCTATGATATGCTCGTGCACATGACAGTTTCTGTCATATGTCATATTTGAAAGCCTCTTCATAAGAGTGCTAGCCATAGCCTTGTCATAGCTTACAAAGTGTTCTTGAATGGCTTTCATGTAAGCTTTGGCATTATCAAATTAGGGATAGAACCCATAATGTTTGGACTTATGTGAGACTTGATGAGCATTATACTGAGGCGATTACATCTCTCCCAATGCTCATAATTAGATCTTTGAAATGGCACACTTGATTATGTAGGATTTGGTGGTTTCTCCTTACGGAGTGCCAGGTCTAAGTCCACGCACCTTAATATCAAAAGGATGATATCATTCCATTCAGTGTAATTGTCATCAGTCAACATTGGAGTACATGCAGAATCAAATAAAGCAGTAGTGAGAATAACTATATAACCAAAGAAATATAGATCATGCTATGAATATCAAAATGATGAATTGTTCAAGTTAATTCACACAGTATACTCTAAACCTTTATGTGGGTAGAGATTGCACTCATGCAAAGAATACGCTTAGAACGATATGAAAATTAAACAACCAAAAATATTTCCGTACATGTGGGTATAGAAAATGTTCATGTTTAATTTTCTTCATTAATAAAACAACCACTTTTTGTGGGGTAGAGCTATCATCTTATTAATCAAAACATAGGTTTGATGACATTTTTATTTTCTTTATACCATACAATTTAAAGATGTTATGGCTAATCTTAAAATTAAGAAAATAATTTTTTATATGTCATCAACAAAAAAATCTATACAAAGAAAAATCATATTGAGCAGAAATGTAGACAAATAAACAAAGGTTTTTCGGCAGCGGTCGACAGTCAACGTTTGACTGGATCAATCACTTGGGTCGAATCGTGGGTCGATCCAAATTCAGTAAAGAAGTGAGGTGAATCATAAATTCAAACCGGATTGCGGGCCAGCCGAATGACCTGAGCCCAAACCTGGATAAACCTTTTTTCAAATGGCGTGTTATGTACACGTGGATATCCTTGATGACACGTCGACTTTAAGGTTCGTGAACGACACATGCCAGGTAATTGTTTTTAAAATTTCTCTAATGGAACGTGGTAGTCAAGCACCTGACCTGGTCTCCACCGCCTTGTATTGTGCGTGTACTCCACGCGTCTGCCTTTGAGCGTTGTCACTTTTCCTTTTTGTCACCTTTTTTGACAAAACAATTTTGGCAGAATAACGGCATTCATAATTGATTACTAAAGGCCTCGAAAACTATAACCCCGCAGCATCTGAAAGATTAAATTGCATTAAAGGGTACGGAATTAAGTTTTCTAAATACAAAAGATATGGTTAGAGGACGTTCTTATACTAAATGTAAGGCCAAATAAAATAGTGGAAGCATGAAAACTACCTCCGGCCATGATCCTTAGTCGATGCCTTCAAACTGGAAGCCTGCTGGATGCTTGATTTCTTAAATTGATGGAAAATTACAAGGTCTGTATTTATAGGCTATACTAGAGACCCCTTTTAATATTAAACCGATAATTAATTCCTTTCATCAAGCAATTATACTTATTGTCATCATTCAAAATCAAAACTTATTATTAATGCAATCAATAATTACAACATATCTAGGCAATAAAAAGTACGGATACATTTTGATCCATATTAGTAATTTATAAATAAATTACGAGATTCTTATAATTAATTATAATAAATGTAATTGATTCTTACACTGAGAACATATCATTGGATAGAGCAACTTTTAGCCCCTCTAAGAAATCGATGTTGAAGACCTTGCTTTTGCTTAAAATTGATGTTGGCGCACGCGTATTTTGTGCAGAACAATTTTCAACCTGTTTTGGATCCTTGAAGTTGTATAATTGCATGTTATATCAGTACTTAGCTATGTAACTAGATGCTTTTGCTTCATTGCATTTAGACAGCTTGACAACTTACTACAAGTAGCTATTTTTGGTGCAATCCTACATTGCAGTTTGTAAAGAAATCTTTTGACAATCAAAATCTGCCTTTGTTCCATTCATCAGTGTAATTTATAACATTACATATCAAGGATAACGCCTAAATTACAGCTGATCTAGCTAATTACAAAATCTATCCAAATCTTTATACACAAAAGATATCTTCACAAATCTTTATACAAGGAAAGATAATCACAAAAGTCTGAAGGCATATCCTTTAACATGTTACTGCAGTTCTGCAAGTTCAGCTCAGCAGCTCAGCTCAGCTCAGATCACTCCTGGTCAGCAGACGGAAGAGCAGATCAGCCTAGGTCTGGTCAGCTCAGTTCAGCAGCTCAGCGTAGGTTTTGTTCCTTAACACGTTCCTCAAGTTGGCGCATGTAAATCCAAAATGCCTAACTTAGAGAGGAGAAAGCGAAAGTCGCAAGTACTTAGAGACTTGGTGAGCAGATCAGCTAGTTGGTGAGTAGTGGAAACATGGAGGGGGCGAATGAGACCATGAGTGATGGAATCTCTTAAAAATAACATTCTACTTTAATGTGCTTAGTACGCTCGTGAGAAACCATATTCTGCCAATTGGAGAGCAGATGGACTATCCATGTAGAGCGGGACCGTATGATCGTGAGGTATGCCCAAAAAGCGAAGAAGGCCGAGGAGCCACTTGAGTTAACAAGTGGTGTAAACCATAGCCTGATATTCAGCCTAGGCAAAGGAACGAGAGACAGTTGTTTGTTTCTTGGTCTTCCAAGAAATAGGAGCGGAGCCAAGCTCAATGAAATAAGCCATCAGTGACTGACGTGTAAGAGGGCAGCTGGCCTAGTCGGAATCACAGTAAGCGGTAAGACTACAATCATTATTGGAGGGAAAGAAAAGACTAAGGCTACCCTTGAGATGGCGAACCACCTTAAGTGCGGCATGCCAATGATCAATATGAGGTGACTGCATAAATTGAGCGAGAGTGTGCACCACATAAGACAACTCCGAACGCGTGACAGAGTAGACCAACCGCCCAACTAGTTTGCAATACAGAAATGGATCAACCAAGAAAGAACTGGCCAAGTGAGGTAGGTGACGTTGTTTTTCGAGAGGTGTAGACGAAGGCTCGGAGCTGAGCAGACCACAATTCGAGATAATATTAAGAGAGAAGATACCCATAGGACGACGAGCAACTTCTAAGCCGAGAAAATATTTTAGAGGGATGATGTCTTTCATATGAAACTGTTGACTGAGATAGGTTTTCTGACGATCAATAACAATAGGCTGATTTCCCACAATGATCAAATCATCGACATAAACCAAGAGATAGATGCAAGTACTATCCCAATTGTAGCGAAATAACGAATAATCTGAATAAGACTAAGCATTGCCATAATGTCAGAGGGCGGCAGAAAACTTGGAAAACCAACACCGAGGTGCCTGCTTGAGGCCATATAGTTATTTACGAAGGCGACAGATCTGAGTGGGGGATGACGAATAAAAGCCGGGAGGAAGTTTTATGTACACTTCATCAACAATATCGTCGTGTAAGAAAGCATTTCGAACATCTATTTGACACATAATAAGGTTGCGGTCACCGGCCATGGCAAGAAGAACACGTAACGTAACCATTTTTGCTATCAGGGCAAATGTTTCGGTGTAGTCAAGGCCTTTAGCAGGTGGTTGCCATGCACAACGAGATGGGCCTAGTAACGTTCTACACTGTCATTAGAGTCATGTTTGATTTTATAAATCCATTTACTGCCATTGGCCGATGGCAAATCTTCAACTGTTTAGGTGTGATTATCTTCTAGAGCTTGGATTCCATCCTACATGTCCGCCCACCAACGAGGATCGCATACCGCATGGGAGTAAGACCGGTTCTACAGATAAAGTGAGTGCAGCGAGAAAGGCCTGATGCGCCAAAGAGAATTTCGAAGTACTAAGATAGTTGTGAATAGAGTAAGTAGTACCTGAGGAGTCGGACAGAGCAGGAGATGAGGCCGAGGGGCTATGATGTGCGACGTTCATATCAAAGTCGGCAAAGTGATAGTCGGTTTCTTCACACGGTGACCACGGCAAAGGGACAATAAGATGAGGGACATATCATTCGAGGGCTGAGGTGGATCCGAGGGCATCTTGACTGAGGCTTGGGTGGTATCATGGATAGTTGGGTCATGGACTGAGGTGAAGTTGAGCTCAGCTCAGCTGAGGGCAGAGATGGAGGCAAGGGAGGAAGGTCAATCGAGATATCCTGCGGGGGAGAGGAAGCCTCATCATGGTCAAGTGTATGAGCAAGAAGAGAAGGGGGGAAGACGGCAATGTAGAGGAGGCAAAGGGATAGTTGTTTTCAAGGAAGGTCACATTGCGTGAGGTGAAGAATGTGCAGGTTGCATGGAGATACACATTCCAACCTTTGTTGCCCGAAGGATAACAAACAAAGAAAAATTTTCAGCTGCGCCTTTGGAATTTGTCCCCATGGTGTTGATCATTGTGATCATAATAAAGGCTGCAAAGACACGAAGCTGTGCATAGTTAGGAGATTTACCAAAGAGGAGCTCGTAAGGTGTTTTGCGATCAAGTAAGGGGGTTGGGGTACGATTAATGAGATAGGCCGCAATAAGAACACATTCCCCTCAAAGAAAATAGGTAGGCTGGCTTGGAAACGTAGCGCACGAGCGACGTAGAGTATATGATGATGTTTGTTCTACTCAGCCGTTTTGTTGGGGGTACTCCGAATAGAAGTTTGATGCAAAACACCGTGCTCGGCAAAAAATGAGCTAAGCGGAGAAAATTCTGAGCCATTTTCACTATGAAAGGTTTTGATGGTTTTATTGAATTGTGTACGAATCATGACGAAAAAATTACACACGACCGACAACACTCTATCTTTGTTTTAAGTAAATAGACCCATATTGCCTGTGATCGATCATCCACTAAAGTTAGGAAATGGGAAGCCTCACAAGATGTTTTCTCGCGATATGGTCCCCATAAGTCACAATGAATTAAATCAAAACAAGAGTCTACTATTACATTGCTCAAATCAAACGGCCTTTTAGTTTGTTTAGCCTGAAAACATACATCACAAGTATTATCAGAATTTGTAGATTACGGAGAAATAGTATTACACAGCAGCCGTAACACACTACGAGAAGGATGTCAAAGCTGATTATGCTAGGTCACTGCATCTGGTACAACTACAAGAGCATAGGTCGGAACTGGTGTTGTGGTGCGCAGTATGTATAGCCCATCGGTCTTCTCACCCACTCCAATCCTCATGATGGTATTCTGGTCCTGTATCACACAACTATCATTAGTAAATACAACTGTGGAACACCATCACTTAACAATTGAGAAACTGATAATAGATTGCAATTCAAATGAGGCACAAACAATACTTTATCAAGGGCAAACTCAGCATTGAGGCGGATCGCCCCTTGTTGGAACGCTTCTGTTTTAGTTCTGTTAGGCATTCGCACGGTACATGGTTGCGTAAACACACAGTTGTGGAGAAGGTTCAAATTATTAGTCATGTGATATGACGCTCTTGAATCAACGATCCAACAAGAGTCAGGACACTTACCGCTCAGGCGCTCATTGGACGAGTGTTTTTGGGCATTGAGGGCTTGAAGCACAACACCCAGGTCGGCCTCAGTCAGCTTAGCGAGGGCGTCAGTGACTAAGTTCGAAAGGCCGCTCCGAAAGTTAGGCGTGGCCGTCGTCAGATGAGCAGCAACTGTTAGGAAATCGAACGAGATCACTGCAAAAACGCGCAGCGGAAAACAAAAATTGATCTCCGATTTCCTACCAAGGATCCATGTTGTTCGTTTAATTCGACAAAAAAACAAAAAGTACCTCCGTAGATTCGAAATCTGCAGATGGAAGAGGTGCAAAAATACGATCACCCTCTGTCGGTATCCACACGAACGCTTCCGCCCGGAGTGCTAGCTCTTCAAACGGCGCGGCTGAAGAACTCGGTTTTTCACAAAAACGGCTCTAGGGTTTCTTTGATGACTCTGTGTATTTTTCGTGTGTCTTGTGTATACGAGATACACAAGTATATATGCACATACGTAGACATCAGAATCCGAGTCCTAATCGGATTAGTGGATGTCAATCAAAATCCATATCAGATACGGATTCTATCAGGATATTCAAAATCCATATCAGATATGGAAAACCGCCGTATACAAATCATCTCATGAAAACAATTTGAAAAACACCATTCTTCTCTCATCATATGAAATCCGAGTTGGGGTTTTTGTATATATCATGCCATACGAAAAACAGTAAACATATAATCACATAAGCATGATATAATCACTTAGACATAAGTTACGATCTTTTATAAAATTCCGATTTTACCCCTAATAAATGAAGTAGACTTAAGATATGATCTTAGACTTAGGTTATGATCGGGTTATGGGAGGTGTGTGCCGAGGGTGAGCTTTCCTTGTATAACTATCGATTTATCGGCGTTTAACCTTTCTTTTTATTATTGACTAATACGATTTCTTCTCATGAACTCTGATAACAAGAAATGCATCCACGGCGTGAGCCAGCTGGGAACGGTGGTGAGAACCACCAGAATCAAGGGATCATCCTGAAGCACTTGAAGATGCCATAGTCAACATGAGCAATACCTTAGCATAATAGCACCAGCTGCTGAACTGGCATGCATCGCCTCCACCAACATCACACTCGGACCTGAGATTCTTCGACAAGGAGATGCGGAGGGGTGATGACGCAGCACAACTGACGCAGCACAACTGACACAGCCGACCATGTGGATCTAATTTCGGAATGAGTTTAAGAAGTACAACGTGCTCGACAGTGCGATCTTTCAGAGTACAGTTCTAGATCCACGGTGGAAGCATAGATTTAGGCTATGATCTTAGAAATTAAACTACGATTTTGTCCTAAGTCACGATCTTAGACATAAGTACTGAATTTTTGTCGTAAGCACTAATTATACATTAAGCATGCTATTAGAAATAAGATGAGACCTTAGAGGTTAAGTGATAATCCTACCCGTAAGTCACGACTTAGACGTATATAGTTCAAACATATGATTACTCGATCTCTAAGTAGACTGATAAAACAAATGATATTGATCACACTATCAATTCATTTGAGCACGGCCATGCATTTCACAGTCTCACTAATCGAGGGGCCGAAAGATATCTCTCTCAAAAGAGAGGGACAAATTCTATCTTGATTGTTCAATATCCTCTACATAATTTCTATCACATTCAATCATGACCTTTATTATTATCCAGTTACGGATAACGTTTGATCATGTCAAAATATAATAGTCCTTATGTTGGAAACTATGACAATCTCAAGTCAAAGGATTAAAACATGACTATCATGAGATTTACTTATGACGCTAATCCATGTAGCAATCTCATGATGGGTCTATCCAATACACTGTTCTCTAACAAGTATCTATGAGATTGATTCGTATCACCATACACATAATCATCTCATGATTATCAAATCAATACTCATACTGATTATAAATTATTTTATCTCCATAACAATAATGAATCAGGGACATATATCAAAATTGTGTAGAGGATATTGAACAATCAAGATAGAATTTGTCCCTCTCTTTTGAGAGAGATATCTTTGGGCCCCTCGATTAGTGAGACTGTGAAATGCATGTCCGTGCTCAAATGAATTGATAGTGTGATCAATATCATTTGTTTTATCAGTCTACTTAGAGATCGAGTAATCATATGTTTGAACTATATACTTATGAAGTCCTGAACACATAGTTGCCAACATAAGACATCCTATGTCGTTTGAATCTTCCACATGCTTCTTATACTTGTTCTTAACAGCAGCAGAAGCATCAGCAGGAGGGGGTTCAGGGACAGGGTCATCGAGCACGCAGGACTTCTTTTCTTGCTTGAGAACAATTCTCAAGTTTCGAAACCAGTCAACAAAATTAGTCCCACATTCTTTTAGTTTTTCCTTCTCAAGGATAGATCGCAGCGATAAGGTGGAATTGTTATTAGCAGCCATTTATGATCTACAAAACATGCAAAGTAACACTTTATTAATAATGAGGTTAAAATTTATAAAACTCTCACTAAAACATAACCCTCAAAAGAAATATTTTAGTGAGCTAAGATCCATATTTGACTTAATTCTAAACTCAGCTTTGGCATGACGCTTAAAATTAAGTTATTTAGGTAGGTAACATCTTTCCAATTACATCTCATGTAACTCTTAGAATTTATGGAATAATGACATCATATATCATTGTATGTTAGATTCCATCTAATGCCATTGGTTATCAAACATGGATTGCATCTCAGAATTCATGGCTCCAAGCCATTTATCTGAATCTGGACCTGACACAGCTTCCTGATAGGTAGTAGGCTTGAGTCAGAGTACATACATAGATAAAATGTTGAAAAGGTTCAACATGCAAGAGTCCAAGAAAGGATTCCTGCCTATGTCTCATGGCATTCATCTTAGCAAGAATCAATGTCCTAAGACATCTGATGAGCGAGATCGAATGAATAAAATTCCTTATGCTTCTGGTATAGGATCGATCATGTATGCCATGTTATGTACTAGACCAGATGTCTCATATCTATTGAGCACAACCAGTAGATATCAAGCTGACCCCGGTGAAGGTCACTGGACAGCTGTGAAGAATATTCTTAAGTACCTTAGAAGGACTAAAGAAGTATTCTTTGTTTATGGAGGTTTGGATGACGAGTTAGTTGTAAATGGTTACACAGATGCTAGCTTCCAAACCGACATAGATGATTTCAGATCGCAGTCCGGTTTTGTATTCACATTGAATGGTGGAGCTGTTAGTTGGAAGAGTTCAAAACAAAGCACTGTGGCTGATTCTACAACAGAGGCTGAGTATATAGCAGCATCAGATGCAGCTAAAGAAGCAGTTTGGTTGAAGAAGTTCATCACTGAGCTAGGAGTAGTACCTAGCATTGCAAATCCTGTGGACATTTATTGTGACAACAATGGTGCCATAGCACAAGCAAAAGAGCCTAGGTCTCATCAGAGATCTAAACATATACTCAGACGCTACCATCTCATTCGAGACATCATCGATAGAGGAGATGTCAAGATATGCAAAGTTGACACAAATGATAACATAGCGGATCCATTGACTAAGCCTCTCTCACGGGTCAAGCATGATCAGCACACTAGATCTATGGGTCTCAGATATTTGTAGGCCTAGTGCAAGTGGGAGATTGTCAGTGTATGTGCCCTAGGCCATGATTTGGATATTTATGTTATGCATTTATTATTAATAAAAGAGGTTTTATTATCATTATTGTTGGTTAGTATGTTACACAATTTTGATATATGTCCCTGATTCATTATTGTTATGGAGATAAAATAATTTATAATCAGTATGAGTATTGATTTGATAATCATGAGATGATTATGCGTATGGTGATACGAATCAATCTCATAGATACTTGTTAGAGAGCAGTGTATTGGATAGACCCATCATGAGATTGCTACATGGATTAGCGTCATAAGTAAATCTCATGATAGTCATGTTTTAATCCTTTGACTTGAGATTGTCATAGTTTCCAACATAAGGACTATTATATTTTGATATGATCAAACGTTATCCGTAACTGGATAATAATAAAGGTCATGATTGAATGTGATAGAAATTATGTAGAGGATATTGAACAATCAAGATAGAATTTGTCCCTCTCTTTTGAGAGAGATATCTTTGGGCCCCTCGATTAGTGAGACTGTGAAATGCATGACCGTGCTCAAATGAATTGATAGTGTGATCAATATCATTTGTTTTATCAGTCTACTTAGAGATCGAGTAATCATATGTTTGAACTATATAAGTATGACGCTGACCATGACTTATGTTCAAACTAGATATCGTGTGACAAAGGGATTAATGCATGTACTATTATTAGGCTAGTTGGACTTTACTCGTATTAATTGGGTAGTTGTAATGCCTTGCTAGAGGCCAATTACGATTTGTTGGTTTAATAGAGATTTAATCAACTGCCAATTAATATGGGCCTATCGGGTCACACACAAGAATGCGTAAGGCTGAGATTAATAATATTAATAATATTAATATTGGATATTAATTATTAGTATTATTATTATCGTTTTTAATATTAATAATATTAATATTGGATATTAATTATTATTATTATTATTTTCGGGTTTTTGGTGATTATATATACATGTGTATTATCGGATAATAACGAGAGAATCCATATCTGATATGGATTTTGAATATCCTGATAGAATCCGTATCTGATATGGATTTTGATTGACATCCACTAATCCGATTAGGACTCGGATTCTGATGTCTACGTATGTGCATATATACTTGTGTATCTCGTATACACAAGACACACGAAAAATACACACAGTCATCAAAGAAACCCTAGAGCCGTTTTTGTGAATAACCGAGTTCTTCAGCCGCGCCGTTTGAAGAGCTAGCACTCCGGGCGGAAGCGTTCGTGTAGATACCGACAGAGGGTGATCGTATTTTCGCACCTCTTCCATCTGCAGATTTCGAATCTACGGAGGTACTTTTTGTTTTTTTTTTGTCGAATTAAACGAACAACATGGATCCTTGGTAGGAAATCGGAGATCAATTTTTGTTTTCCGCTGCGCGTTTTTGCAGTGATCTCGTTCGATTTCCTAACAGTGGTATCAACTACCCTTCAGGTATTTATGTTATAGAAATTAATTTATCTACTTCTTCTTCCTGTGTATTAGATACTGGATGTGGATCCCATATTTGTACAAATATGCAGGGGCTCAAAAGGAGTAGGATGCTGAAGAAGGGCGAGGTGGACCTACGTGTTGGCAATAGAGCAAGAGTTGCTGCTATAGCTGTAGGGACCTATGAGCTTGTCTTGCCCAATGGGCTTTTGTTAGTTTTAAACAATTGCTTTTATGTTCCTGCTATGAGTAGGAATCTTATTTCAGTGTCTGTTTTGGATGATGAAGGCTATTCATTTTTAATTAAAAATAAGAAGTGTTCTATTTTTGATAAAAATGACTTGCTTTATTGTATTGCAAGTAGTTATAATTGTTGATATCGTAGCATCCTATATGCATATATAATATATCATCCACGCATCTCATACAAAATGATAAATATTTAGTTTGGCCATGCTATGTCACATTTACATATTTATCATTTTGTATGAGATGCGTGGATGATATATTATATATGCATATAGGATGCTACGATATCAACAATTATAACTACTTGCAATACAATAAAGCAAGTCATTTTTATCAAAAATAGAACACTTCTTATTTTTAATTAAAAATGCATAGCCTTCATCATCCAAAACAGACACTGAAATAAGATTCCTACTCATAGTAGGAACATAAAAGCAATTGTTTAAAACTAACAAAAGCCCATTGGGCAAGACAAGCTCATAGGTCCCTACAGCTATAGCAGCAACTCTTGCTCTATTGCCAACACGTAGGTCCACCTCGCCCTTCTTCAGCATCCTACTCCTTTTGAGCCCCTGCATATTTGTACAAATATGGGATCCACATCCAGTATCTAATACCCAGGAAGAAGAAGTAGATAAATTAATTTCTATAACATAAATACCTGAAGATGTAGTCGTACTACCCTTTAGCTTCTTCAACTCCTCCAAATAACATCACAAACAAGCTTTCCAACAACAGGCTAGGCAGGATAGGTTCGACACCGCCGTTGCACTTTTTGACTGTAAGATGTCTGAAGGTGAATCTGTTAGCGCTCATGTTTTAAAGATGAAAGGCTATATAGATCACCTTGCAAGACTCGGATATCCCCTGAGTTTGGAACTCGCTACGGATTTGATCCTACACTCTTTGCCTAGCAGTTTTTCTCAGTTCGTCATGAACTACAATATGAATAATATGCAAAAGTCCATTCCTGAGCTACATGGTATGCTCAAAACTGCTGAGGGGAATATCAAGAAGCCTACCCATGTATTGAGTGTCAATACTAAGCTAATGAAAAGGAAAGCTAAAGGCAAGGGTAAGGCTAAAAGTGCAAAGGGTGCAAAAGGGGCAAAGGGTCAAGCTAAACCGAAACCTGGTCCCAAGGCAAAGGTTCCTAAGGAAGGAACTTGTTTCCATTGCAACAAGCCTGGGCATTAGAAAAGAAATTGTGATGTTTATTTGGAGGAGTTGAAGAAGCTGAAGGGTAGTACGACTACATCTTCAGGTATTTATGTTATAGAAATTAATTTATCTACTTCTTCTTCCTGGGTATTAGATACTGGATGTGGATCCCATATTTGTACAAATATGCAGGGGCTCAAAAGGAGTAGGATGCTGAAGAAGGGCGAGGTGGACCTACGTGTTGGCAATAGAGCAAGAGTTGCTGCTGTTGAGAAATATGTTTGGATAATTTTCAAAGTCATGATTTTAAGTGATGAATACTTAAAAATGTCACATATGGTGTTATAAATGAAAGAGTTGAATAAGTGAAGAAAAATGACACGATGTCTAGGGTTGTAAGAAATATTTTTTCTAAAATGTGATAAAATAGTTGTTTTTATTTTTACATGATTTATATATGTTTATCATGTTGTGATTATGTGATTTTTATGATGATAATATCTTGTGACTAATATGCCCTCGAAGTTTCTACAACTTACCAAAAGGGCAAAAGTGGTATTTTGAGTTCTGTAGGTACTCGACATGGTGAATATGATTCAAGAAGATATTATCATCTTATTTATTATCAAGAAGGTGTTATTATGTTTAATTCTGACCATCGGGGTCATTTCTGGAGTTTTATCTCACTAGGGGCATTTTGGTCATTTTACCCCCGAAGACAGTTTCGGTAATTTTACTCAAGGAATCTCTTGAGTATCTTATTATATTCATTCTGGAGTTCATTTAATATATTCTTGAAGATTATTTGGTGGTTTTCTATTTTATTCTCTCATTTGATGATTTTATCGACGGTGGCGGGATATGTGACGGTATTCGATGTCACGTTTTATTTTCTCTTGAAGACTCTTATATATATGTTATTGGAGGTTCTTAATCATCATCTTTAAGAGATTACAAGGTGTCCTTGGTGCAAGATTCATCACAATATGTCAAGGAAAAATAAGAATTTTGATATTATATGTTGACATAACCTTGTCAACTATTATTTGTTGATTTCTCCTCAAAAATCTGAGTTGGTATACATATACACAGCCTCCAAAACGTGATTATACAGGTGGAGATGATGTTTTTCTCATTTTATGAGTTGGAGACAAGAAGACAAACCAAAAGCAAGCTAGTTGGCAAAAGTTGCCAACTTGAAATTTCAAATTTGAATGTAATGGAGACAAGGTTGTTGGAGATGATTATGGAGGTGCTTTATTTCAAAATTCTCAGCCATCACATGGTCTAAAAGTTGGAGAGAATATTCCATCCATTCACACTATAAATAGGAGGCAAGGTGAAGAAGAGAAGACACACACTTGAAAGCAAAAATTGAAGATTGTTGTCTTGTTATTCTCTTCTCATATTTTCGTTCATACTTTGTGTAGCTAAGGTGTTCCATTTCTAGTTGTTGTCTAGCTACACTATACACACCTTCTTGTGTTTTATTTGTAAGATTGATTAGCCAAATCTATAAGGCTACATCAATAGGTGATAGAGGTGTTGCAACCAAGAGTTGCATAAAGGTGTTCATCCAAGTCTTGAATAGGGTTGGTGTTTAACCCAAGGATCAAGCTTGGTTCTTGCTGTAATTTGGTTCATACCATAGTGAAATCCAAGGAAAGGTGTTCCTTGGGACTGGAGTAGGTCACATTGACCGAACCAGGATAAATTCTCGGTGTTCTTCTCTTGTTTCTTTATTTCTGTTTTCTGCCCGTTTTTTGACTGCAGTTTTCACACAACTTCTCACAATTTGAAAAAATAGCTAAACATTTTCAAAATTCTTGATTTTTGGTGGAGTTATACTTCAGACTGTTAGCTTTCATTTGCAACAAGAATCACTTGATTTGAGCAAGGGAAAGTTAGTCTTTCAGTCTTTGCAAGATAACTGCTCCAATCTGGCTGCAATCTGACCAGTTTTGAGAAAACTTAAATTCTGTATTTTTCAAGAATTGTTTAAGGTCAGGGCCTTTTGGAAACTTTATCTACACATCCTAAGGAGTTTTTTGATATAAAAATCAACCTTTTTGGTTGAGTATTCAAAGAGAAATACGTTTTGCAAAATCCGCAACATTCTGTCCAATTCTGTCCAGATTGACCATCTGAATCTTTTTATTTGTTTGAAAGGTCAAACGATCTTATTTCTATCTGATTTTTGGACAGAGTCTTGTTAACTCATTGAAGTTAAATTCTGGAGATTTTTATAATTTTTGGAGTTGTGTACAATTATTTGTGAATTTTTGAAAAACGGGTTCTGAATCTGAGGTGGTTTCAGATTGTGTTTTCAAAGGGGATTTTAACAAAGGGTAGTAGTGTAATTTCCGCTAACCACTATTCACCCCCCTCTAGTGGTGTTTATTGCAGGTGCACGGTCCAACATTTGGTATCAGAGCCAGACCAACACCACTAAAAAGAAGCAAGATTCAACACCATACAAGGCCAAGAAACAACGATTCACTATATACTACTTGTCTCAAATCCAAGGTACATACTATGGCTATTGTTTCTCACAAAGGTGAAATGGAAGGTATGTCTACCCAACGCCCTCCTCTTTTTGACGGTAATAATTTTGTTCATTGGAAACTGAGGATGAGGCTATTCTTAATGGCTATAGACATTGATTTATGGTATATAGTTGAAGATGGGTCGTACATTCCAACGAAAATTGAAAAAGTTAATGAAGTTACACAAGAAGTAGAGAAATGTAAAAGTGAATGGTCATCAGATGATAAAAAGAAAATGTCCATGAATGCTAAAGCTATGCAATTACTTTTGAATGGACTTACAACTTCTGAAGCAGGATATGTGTCAAATTGCACAAGCGCACACGACATGTGGAAATCACTTGTATTAAAGCATGAAGGTACTAGTGGTGTTAAAGAGTCAAAAATAAACATGCTTATGACTGAATTAGAGACTTTCAAAATGTTGCCAAACGAATCCATAACATCTATGGATTTGAGGATTACTAATATTTTCAATGCCCTTGAAGCTTTAGGAAAGTCATTTTCGAACAGTGAAAAGGTTCAAAAGGTGTTACGAAGCCTCCCTGCTGAATGGGATCCAAAGGTGACTGCAATCGAGGAGACAAAGTCAATCACTAAGATGGATGAATTGATCGGGTCTCTTAAAGTTTACGAGGTTAAATTAAACCAACGAAAGTCTGAATCGTCTAAGTCATCCGGTAAGTCAATAGCTTTCAAAACAATCGAAACACATGCTAGTAACGATGATAGTAATAGTGATACTGAATTAGACGATGAGTTGATATTGATAGCTAGAAAACTAAGAAAATTTTTCAAACATCCAAATAGGAATAGACAACGTAATTCTTCTTCTTCTTCTTCTTCTCAACCTAGGAAGAATAACATAAACAAATGGAATAATAAAGAATTAAAGTGTTATGAATGCGGTCAAAAAGGACATATTTCATACGACTGTCCCACGAAGAAAAATAATAATAACAACAACAATAATAAACAAGCCAAAGACAAGGAGGCTCAAACGACAAAGACAAAGGAGTCTAAGGCAAGAAAAGGGAAACGAGCAATGAAGGTGAGCACATGGAGCGACTCATCCGACTCAGAATCCGAAACTGAGGAAGCTCAAGTCTGCTTCGTATCCAACGAGGTATGTTCTTCTTCTGATAGTGATTCTGATAGTGACATGACACTTGATGAAATGTATGAAGAATTCCTAAGAATGCATGCTCACTGTAAGAAGCTCTCTAAAGAAAAGAAGAAACTAGTTGAAGAAAATGACAAGTTGAAGACGTCCAACTTGGAATTTTCCGATCAACTAGAATCTCTTAAACAAGAGTCTACTAATACTCTTGATTCTTTAGAGAATAAAATTGAATCATATAGGAAAGATGGACATAAGATAAAAATGGAAAATAAGATGTTAAAATCTAAGATAGAAAGTTGTGAACATGAAATAACACAACTTAAGTCGTCTAAACTTAACTTAGAAAAAATGTTAGAACAATTTAAATCGGGTGCAAATATGTTAGATACACTTATCTCATCACAAAAGTATGGTAATGATAAAACCGGCTTAGGCTATAAAGAAGAAAATGAAAAAGTAAATAAAAAGACTAAGTTTGTTTCATCTAGTACAAAGTTACCATATAATACAACAAAATCAACTTTGCCTGCTTCTACACCTTCGTCTACTTATATCAAGGCAAAAATGCAACATACACCCATAAAAGCACACACGCATAAACATACATCTAGGCCAAACTTTGCATCTAGACAACATATAAATTATGCCTACATGTATACAAATGCAACTAGACCGAATAAAATGCATACAACTTATTATGAACCTAAGTATAGGCAACACTCTTATAAGTCTTATAGAAATGCCTACAAACACACTTATATAGCGCCATATAAGAAACAAATTCACGTGCCTTATACCCATCATAAATCTCGGCCATCCTATAATGATTATCAACCATGGCACAACATGTATAACAATGAATCTTCACTTATGTGGAATAATCATGTATATGCTAATTCTTCTTATTTTCCAAATTATAACAATGCTAAAAATGTGCCTAGAAGGTATATTCAAGTTTGGATACCTAAGGGATATCTAAACAAGAATAGTGCCCCTAACATTCAAGGACCCAAATAAAGGGTACCTAAAACTTTGTCTCCATTGTAGGATAAACGCAAGGAATGCAAGAAGGAGGCAAAGTCAAAGAATCTAAAAACCAAATGGTTTTTAGATAGTGGATGTTCGAGGCATATGACGGGGAACCCCAAACTATTCATCGAATTGGAACACATCAAGGATGGAGGAAAAGTAACATTCGGTGACAACAACAAAGGACAAGTTGTTGGAAAAGGAACAATTGGGGACCCTAACACATTTCAAATACGAAATGTGTTATTAGTAAGCAATCTATCTTATAATTTACTTAGTATTTCTCAACTTATAGATTGTGGTTATAATGTCTCCTTTCTTCCCAATTCTTGTGATATAATAAATGAAAAAGGAGAAACGGTCTTAAAAGGAAATAGAGATGGAAATATTTATACTCTTACCTTAGATAACATGTTAGATGCTAAGGTTAAGTGTCTAATATCACATGACTTAGATGTAAATTTATGGCATAGAAGATTAGGCCATATAGGAATTTCAACTATAAAGAAATTATCTAAGAAGAATTTAATTAGAGGAATGCCTAAGTTAGACTTAGATAATTTTCAAATGTGTGAAACATGTATTAAGGGAAAACACATTAAAGAAACCTTAAAACCGAAACATGAAGTGAGTACTAGTCATGTACTAGAATTGCTTCACTTAGACTTATTTGGTCCAAGTAGGACAAGAAGTCTAGGTGGACACTACTATGTGTGTGTCATAGTAGATGATTACTCACGCTACACATGGACATTGTTCTTAACACACAAAGACGATGCTCCATTAGCAATCAAAACTCTTATTAAGCAACTTGAAAATATTTATGAAGAAAATTTTAAAAGAATTAGAAGCGATAGAGGTGGTGAATTTAAAAACAAAGACGTAATAAAATTTTGCGAACTATATGGAATAAAACATGAATTCTCACCATCTAGAACACCACAACTTAATGGAGTTGTTGAACGTAAAAATAGAACAATTCAAGAAGTTGCTAGGACAATGCTGTGTGAAAATAAATTACCTAAATATTTATGGGTTGAAGCTGTTAGTTGTGCATGCTATATTATAAATAGGCTCACTATTAGAAAGAAATTAAATAAAACGCCTTATGAATTGCTAAACAATAGACAATCTAAGATAGATTATCTTAAAGTATTTGGTTGTAAATGTTTTGTGCTGAACACTAAGGATAATCTAGATAAATTTGAACAAAAGTCTATTGAATGCATATTTGTTGGGTATTCAACTAACTCAAGAGCATATAGGTGTTATAATCCTGCATCTAGAAAAATAATTGAATCCATACATGTGAAATTCAATGAAAATGCATGTTTTGAAGTTAGTGATAAACATCAACATAAACAAGAAACAAATGTTGAAAATATGTTTGATGATGATGTATTACTTGAGCCTGTACTTGATCATCTAGAACCAACTCCCCATGATCAAGACATACATAAACCCTTAGATGAAATAAATCAAGAGACTCTGCAATTGGAAGATACAACTAATGATCCAATTACATATGATAACGTCCATACTAATGAAACATTTGAACAAGATGAGGGTGAACCTAGTCAATCTAGGAATTGGTGGCATCCTAGAGAACTAATCATTGGGGATCCAAGTGTTGGGGTTAGAACACGTAGAAATATAAGTCAACTTGAAGGACATAGCTTAATCTCACAATTAGAACCTAAGAACGTAAAGGAAGCCTTAGGTGACATATCATGGATAGATGCTATGCATGAGGAATTAAATCAATTCACAAGGAACAACGTGTGGGACTTAGTACCTAAACCTGAAGACAAGTCTATCATTGGAACTAAATGGGTTTTTAGGAATAAAATGGATGAACAAGGAAATATTACAAGGAATAAGGCTAGACTAGTCGCACAAGGTTATAATCAACAAGAAGGAATAGATTATGAAGAAACCTTTGCACCCGTTACACGACTAGAAGCAATTAGATTGTTACTTGCGATTGCAGGTCTAAGCAAAATTAAGCTCTTCCAAATGGATGTCAAGAGTGCGTTCTTGAATGGATACATCCAAGAAGAGGTGTTTGTCAAACAACCCCCTGGATTCGAAGATCCAAAGAATCCTAACCATGTTTATAAGCTTAAGAAAGGTTTAAAACAAGCTCCAAGAGCTTGGTATGATAGATTTGCAGACTTTCTTATTGCAAATAATTATCAAAGGGGGACCATCGACAACACATTATTCCTAAGAAGAAAAGGTAATGATTTGTTAATAGTTCAAATATACGTAGATGATATAATCTTTGGTTCAACCAACCCTACTTTAGTAAAAGACTTTGAAGAAGTATGAAGTCATAGTTTGAAATGTCAATGGTAGGAGAGTTGAATTATTTCTTAGGACTTCAAATCAAACAAACCCCTCAAGGAATTCATATTAGCTAACTTAAGTATGTCAATGATATGATTAAGAAGTTTGGCTTTGAAGAGTTGAAACCTACAACTACCCAATGAGTGTTAGTACCAAACTTGATAAGGATGAAAATGGTAAACCTTTTGATGACACACTTATAGGTCTATGATTGGCTCATTGTTATACTTAACTGCATCAAGACCTGATATTATGTTTAGTGTGTGTATGTGTGCTAGGTTTCAATCTTGTCCTAAGGTATCACATTACAATGCAGTTAAAAAGATCTTTAGATATCTTAAGCATACACCTCACTTAGGACTGTGGTATGATAGAAACGCTAAGTTGGAATTACACGCATATAGTGATGCTGATTATGGTGGTTGCAGGTTAGATAGAAAATCCACTAGCGGTACATGTCAATTTATAGGAACCAATTTGATCTCTTGGTTTTCTAAAAAGCAAGCTAGTGTAGCTCTTTCTACCACTGAAGCCGAGTATATTTCTTTGAGTTTATGTACTACCCAAATACTTTGGCTTAAACAGCAACTTAGTGATTTTGGCATTAAAATGAATAAGATTCCAATTTTCTGCGATAGCACAAGTGCAATCAATCTTTCACGGAATCCGGTGCTTCATTCTAAGGCCAAACACATTGAGGTGCGATATCACTTTCTTCGTGATCATGTTCAAAATGAGGATATAGTGATAAACCACATAAGAACTGATCATCAAATCGCTGACATTTTCACCAAACCCCTTAATCAAGCCATTTTTGAAAACTTACGAGCCAAATTAGGAATGATGACTTACGATACCATTGTATAGTTCTATCTTTTGCATGATTTGCAAAATAAAGGGGGAGATAGAATAAGAACATGATTTTAGTTAGTAAGTCATGATGAATCATATGCTAAGTTTTTATTGGATTTTAGTTAGTAAGTCATGATGAATCATATGCTAAGTTTTTATTGGTATAAATTTTGAAGCATAGGTTAAGGGAGAGAGTATGAGTTGAGGGGGAGCAGCATACTATTTAAACGTTGAAAACATAGTTGAAAACATTTGGTTAAACTTTGGTTATAAGTTGTGACATTAAAATCATGTTAGGTTATTTTGAAAATCATCCAAAAGGGGGAGAATGTTGAGAAATATGTTTGGATAATTTTCAAAGTCATGATTTTAAGTGATGAATACTTAAAAATGTCACATATGGTGTTATAAATGAAAGAGTTGAATAAGTGAAGAAAAATGACACGATGTCTAGGGTTGTTAGAAATATTTTTTCTAAAATGTGATAAAATAGTTGTTTTTATTTTTACATGATTTATATATGTTTATCATGTTGTGATTATGTGATTTTTATGATGATAATATCTTGTGACTAATATGCCCTCGAAGTTTCTACAACTTACCAAAAGGGCAAAAGTGGTATTTTGAGTTCTGTAGGTACTCGACATGGTGAATATGATTCAAGAAGATATTATCATCTTATTTATTATCAAGAAGGTGTTATTATGTTTAATTCTGACCATCGGGGTCATTTCTGGAGTTTTATCTCACTAGGGGCATTTTGGTCATTTTACCCCCGAAGACAGTTTCGGTAATTTTACTCAAGGAATCTCTTGAGTATCTTATTATATTCATTCTGGAGTTCATTTAATATATTCTTGAAGATTATTTGGTGGTTTTCTATTTTATTCTCTCATTTGATGATTTTATCGACGGTGGCGGGATATGTGACGGTATTCGATGTCACGTTTTATTTTCTCTTGAAGACTCTTATATATATATGTTATTGGAGGTTCTTAATCATCATCTTTAAGAGATTACAAGGTGTCCTTGGTGCAAGATTT
>AP025067.1:10716839-10727330 GCA_036186865.1 Eustoma russellianum | reverse complement strand
TTATATATATGTTATTGGAGGTTCTTAATCATCATCTTTAAGAGATTACAAGGTGTCCTTGGTGCAAGATTCATCACAATATGTCAAGGAAAAATGAGAATTTTGATATTATATGTTGACATAACCTTGTCAACTATTATTTGTTGATTTCTCCTCAAAAATCTGAGTTGGTATACATATACACAGCCTCCAAAACGTGATTATACAGGTGGAGATGATGTTTTTCTCATTTTATGAGTTGGAGACAAGAAGACAAACCAAAAGCAAGCTAGTTGGCAAAAGTTGCTAACTTGAAATTTCAAATTTGAATGTAATGGAGACAAGGTTGTTGGAGATGATTATGGAGGTGCTTTATTTCAAAATTCTCAGCCATCACATGGTCTAAAAGTTGGAGAGAATATTCCATCCATTCACACTATAAATAGGAGGCAAGGTGAAGAAGAGAAGACACACACTTGAAAGCAAAAATTGAAGATTGTTGTCTTGTTATTCTCTTCTCATATTTTCGTTCATACTTTGTGTAGCTAAGGTGTTCCATTTCTAGTTGTTGTCTAGCTACACTATACACACCTTCTTGTGTTTTATTTGTAAGATTGATTAGCCAAATCTATAAGGCTACATCAATAGGTGATAGAGGTGTTGCAACCAAGAGTTGCATAAAGGTGTTCATCCAAGTCTTGAATAGGGGTTGGTGTTTAACCCAAGGATCAAGCTTGGTTCTTGCTGTAATTTGGTTCATACCATAGTGAAATCCAAGGAAAGGTGTTCCTTGGGACTGGAGTAGGTCACATTGACCGAACCAGGATAAATTCTCGGTGTTCTTCTCTTGTTTCTTTATTTCTGTTTTCTGCCCGTTTTTTGACTGCAGTTTTCACACAACTTCTCACAATTTGAAAAAATAGCTAAACATTTTCAAAATTCGTGATTTTTGGTGGAGTTATACTTCAGACTGTTAGCTTTCATTTGCAACAAGAATCACTTGATTTGAGCAAGGGAAAGTTAGTCTTTCAGTCTTTGCAAGATAACTGCTCCAATCTGGCTGCAATCTGACCAGTTTTGAGAAAACTTAAATTCTGTATTTTTCAAGAATTGTTTAAGGTCAGGGCCTTTTGGAAAATTTATCTACACATCCTAAGGAGTGTTTTGATATAAAAATCAACCTTTTTGGTTGAGTATTCAAAGAGAAATACGTTTTGCAAAATCCGCAACATTCTGTCCAATTCTGTCCAGATTGACCATCTGAATCTTTTTATTTGTTTGAAAGGTCAAACGATCTTATTTCTATCTGCTTTTTGGACAGAGTCTTGTTAACTCATTGAAGTTAAATTCTGGAGATTTTATAATTTTTGGAGTTGTGTACAATTATTTGTGAATTTTTGAAAAACGGGTTATGAATCTGAGGTGGTTTCAGATTCTGTTTTCAAAGGGGATTTTAACAAAGGGTAGTAGTGTAATTTCCGCTAACCACTATTCACCCCCCCTCTAGTGGTGTTTATTGCAGGTGCACGGTCCAACAGCTGCTATAGCTGTAGGGACCTATGAGCTTGTCTTGCCCAATGGGCTTTTTTTAGTTTTAAACAATTGCTTTTATGTTCCTACTATGAGTAGGAATCTTATTTCAGTGTCTGTTTTGGATGATGAAGACTATTCATTTTTAATTAAAAATAAGAAGTGTTCTATTTTTGATAAAAATGACTTGCTTTATTGTATTGCAAGTAGTTATAATTGTTGATATAGGAAATCGAACGAGATCACTGCAAAAACGCGCAGCGGAAAACAAAAATTGATCTCGACAAAAAAAACAAAAAGTACCTCCGTAGATTCGAAATCTGCAGATGGAAGAGGTGCGAAAATACGATCACCCTCTGTCGGTATCCACACGAACGCTTCCGCCCGGAGTGCTAGCTCTTCAAACGGCGCGGCTGAAGAACTCGGTTTTTCACAAAAACGGCTCTAGGGTTTCTTTGATGACTCTGTGTATTTTTCGTGTGTCTTGTGTATACGAGATACACAAGTATATATGCACATACGTAGACATCAGAATCCGAGTCCTAATCGGATTAGTGGATGTCAATCAAAATCCATATCAGATACGGATTCTATCAGGATATTCAAAATCCATATCAGATATGGATTCTCTCGTTATTATCCGATAATGCACATGTATATATAATCACCAAAAACCCGAAAATAATAATAATAATAATAATTAATATCCAATATTAATATTATTAATATTAAAAACGATAATAATAATACTAATAATTAATATCCAATATTAATATTACTAATATTATTAATCTCAGCCTTACGCATTCTTGTGTGTGACCCGATAGGCCCATATTAATTGGCAGTTGATTAAATCTCTATTAAACCAACAAGTCGTAATTGGCCTCTAGCAAGGCATTACAACTACCCAATTAATACGAGTAAAGTCCAACTAACCTAATAATAGTACATGCATTAATCCCTTTGTCACACGATATCTAGTTGGAACATAAGTCATGGTCAGCGTCATACTTATATAGTTCAAACATATGATTACTCGATCTCTAAGTAGACTGATAAAACAAATGATATTGATCACACTATCAATTCATTTGAGCACGGCCATGTATTTCACAGTCTCACTAATCGAGGGGCCCAAAGATATCTCTCTCAAAAGAGAGGGACAAATTCTATCTTGATTGTTCAATATCCTCTACATAATTTCTATCACATTCAATCATGACCTTTATTATTATCCAGTTACGGATAACGTTTGATCATGTCAAAATATAATAGTCCTTATGTTGGAAACTATGACAATCTCAAGTCAAAGGATTAAAACATGACTATCATGAGATTTACTTATGACGCTAATCCATGTAGCAATCTCATGATGGGTCTATCCAATACACTGTTCTCTAACAAGTATCTATGAGATTGATTCGTATCACCATACATATAATCATCTCATGATTATCAAATCAATACTCATACTGATTATAAATTATTTTATCTCCATAACAATAATGAATCAGGGACATATATCAAAATTGTGTAACATACTAACCAACAATAATGATAATAAAACCTCTTTTATTAATAATAAATGCATAACATAAATATCCAAATCATGGCCTAGGGCACATACACTGACAATCTCCCACTTGCACTAGGCCTACAAATCTCTGATACCACTGTTAGGAAATCGAACGAGATCACTGCAAAAACGCGCAGCGGAAAACAAAAATTGATCTCCGATTTCCTACCAAGGATCCATGTTGTTCGTTTAATTCGACAAAAAAAAAGTACCTCCGTAGATTCGAAATCTGCAGATGGAAGAGGTGCGAAAATACGATCACCCTAACAGTGGTATCAGAGACACTTGTTGATTTCGTTTAAATCGATTATATCATGCTTATGTGATTATATGTTTACTCCAAAACCGTTTTGATAGCCCAATTAAGTCTAACCAATTTTAACATATGAGTAGCACTATTACTCATCCTACGTAGCTAGGAATGTTTAAAGCACATTGCTTTGGCAATACCTACTTTAATACAATCCCAGTTTTAATAGGTGTTTAAGACATGGATGGCATCAAGACTTAAATTATTAATGAGGGTTCAACTTAGTTTATGTCTTGCATTGCATATCATTATATCGTAGCATCCTATATGCATATATAATATATCATCCACGCATCTCATACAAAATGATAAATATGTAAATGTGACATAGCATGGCCAAACTAAATATGATCTTCATGAGACCAAATGAAGATCATAAAGGAAACCCTATGTGAAAGACTTCCTATTACAACATTTGCAATGATACATATCTTCTTGTCTTGAGCTCGTGCCTCCATCTCCATGGAATCCACCCGTCCTTGGTATGTGTCGCCATCACCACTTTTGTAGCTTGATTCTTCATTTATTACAATAATAAAGAAAAACCTAACTACTTGTATAATTAAATGCAACAAAAACTACAACAGCGGCACGCAGGCCATAATAACCCAAAACAAAATTATGACTAAGTCAATCACATAGGTCCTGAGGCTATGCTATGCACCATGCAAAGACATCAACAGCAACAACTACTGGTTTTGCCCGAGCAGGGCGTCCTGGGGGTCGGCCCCTTGGGATGAGTAGACCCTTTAGGGCGGTCACCCCACCAATCGGGATAACCCATAAGTTGAAAGCAACCACTTACACCGTGCCCTTTGCGTTGGCAGTGAGTGCACACGACATCAGGCTTTGACGAGCGGGTGACTGCCTTCGTCATGATCACAGCAAATGCCACAGGCTCAGGCGGCATCTCCAGCATCGTCACTCGGCCGAGACTCTCCTCTTCAACCACCATGTGATACGCGAGGTTCAAGGATGGAAGAGGATCTTGATTAAGAATAGACGAGCGCACCACACGATACGCCTCGTCTAATCCCATGAGAAAATGCTGGAGGTTGGTCCACTTCCTTGCACCGGGCAGTGAGTTTGCGTAAATCACAGGTGCAGCGAACGTAGGTGCACATAGGGAGAGCATCATAGTCCTTAAGTTCGTCCCACAGTTTCTTTAATTTCCTATATTAAACCATAACGAAGTCACCGTTTTGTTTATAATTTGCAAGCGCTTGCTTCAATTATTGCATTCGAGAGGCGTTCATCACAGCAAATCGTTGCTTGATCTCATCACACAATTCCTTAGCTTTCTCCCCATAAGAAATCGTGGATCGTAAGCTTGGTTCGATAGTGTTGATAATCCAAACCAAGATCATGGAATTTACTGATTCCCAATTGGCCGAATCGGGGGAATCAGTATCTCGCGAATGATATTGCCATCCAGAATTCCGCATTTTTGTCGAGCAAGAAAGGATCCTTGGATTGTCCGAGCCCGTTCTTTATAGTTCATTCCCGTCAGTTGTACGTGAGTGATGAGTAATCCAAAACGATCTCCAGAGTGGAGATCATAGGGTGATACAATTTTATTGGCTTGTGAGGTTCCAGTTGCCATGAGGGTATTCTGCCGATGTGTATGTGATGGCTAGGAGGAAGGGATGGTGAGCACAGTCTCTCTAATACCATGTAAAGAAATATTTTGGCAATCGAAATATGCCTTTCTTCCATTCATCAGTGTATTTATGACGCTAAATATCAAGGATAACGCCTAGATTATAGCTAATCTAGCTTCATAAAATCTATCCAAATCTTTATGCACAGAAAGATATCTTCACAAATCTTTATACAAGGAAAGATAATCACAAAAGTCTGAAGGCATATCCTTTAACACGTCAATGCGGTTCTGCAAGTTCAGCTGGACAACTCAGCTCAGATCAATCCTGATCAGTAGACGGCAACACAGATCAGTTTAAGTCTTGCCAGATCAGTCGCAGCGTTATTCCTTAACACAGTTTACATTAAGTTATTACTGCCTCATGATCTTCTGTCTCTAGCAAAACCTAATAGTGGATGACCACTCTGTCAATACTTTAGTCGCTGGTAATGTTTCCAACAGAAATATTTATGCTGAGTAAGTAGCTGTCGTTGATATTTTGGATCCTTATACTTACGAAAGTTCATGTTTTATCAGCTTTTTCCGAAGTAATTACATGTTTTTGCTTCATTCCAGTTACATAAGTTCATAACCTGCTATAGCTACCTGCTTATGATCAGGACTTGTTAGATTATTTTAGTAAAGTATGTGGGCCAACATATATTGATCATGTGCCGTAAACACTATCATAAATATTTAGGCAAATTACAGTGATCAAGTATATAAAGGGCCTAATTAAGATATTTTACTCGGTAAGAAATCTATTGTACAACAAATATTGGATTGCAATTACTAATTATGATGACGGAGGTAGTTGCAATACATGTCAAGGTTCCCAAACCAGAAAGACCATAAAAACCAAAACAAATCATGCCTCAAGTCCGGGTTCAAACACTACTAAATCGGATAAGCTTCTGGTTTAAATTAATCTGATAGTTCTTGATGATTTAGCATGCATTAGATCATGTGTGTGATGGTTTCACGGTTTAATTTCTTATCAGAGAGAACATGTTGAATCATTGAAAACTAACTTTTTGATGATTCCTTAATCAGTTCGCGCAATTGTTTTATTGCAATCAGAAAAGTATTTTGGTTCGGTCTAGATGAGTGTTTATGGTACTGCTGCAATGGACTAAGGAAAGCAAAGAGTGAAATAAATTTATATAGAATTAGGATCCAGATTTTGGAATTGTAGTATTTGGGATTTGCAAAGAATTGTGTTTGGACCTTTGGATTTGTTCCTGTTCTCGTTGCGTTTGGGTTAAGATTAAGATGGTTTTCGATTCTGGGTTTGATAAATCTTTTTTGGTTACCACTTCTTGGTCCGCCATCAGCTCACCGCCGCTACGGCTAAGGAAACGGTTTTATTTATACTTTGATTTAGTATGTGATTTGATTTGATTTTTTAGTGGTTGCTTGGTTTGGGTCGGCAAGTGTACGGTTCCAAATCGTGGAACAAAATGTAAGATAACACTGTTTATATCCGGATCGCTTCATTCCTCTTAAATCCTATACAAATTCGGTAGCTTAATAAACGTTTTTTTGATTAGGGTCGCCAGAAAAAATCAGTCACCGTCGCTGTTGCGATAGACACCGAAGAAGATGATGCAATAAACTAAAAAATGCTTAAAGAAAGGTAGCGGCAGGAAATTAGGGCAACAGTACACTGCAGGGCATCTAGGGGAAACACACACTTTAAAAAAAAGTGGGAAGCAGGTTGGGCTTTTCACGTACGGCTGCAGGCCGTTTGTGCGTAAAGGGGATTATTCTGGGCTCAGCCTATTCTGATGAACAAAATCCAATTCGGTTTTATGCTCTGACCCACCAGCTTGAACGGTCCAGTTCTTTTGTATTTGATTGTTGACTGGTCAGCTTGACCGTTTGACCAGTTAACATGAACTTTGACCATTATTTATTTATTTTAATTTTATTTATTGGTCATTGTTCTGCATGGTCAAAATCAAATTTAGACAAATGATTATTTTAAAATGTTTAGTATTTTGAACTTAATTGATTGAAACAACGTCCTCTCAAAATATAATCTCCTGTTTACCACATCAGTAATCATACCCAGTATATCCAATGACTTGTATTATTTATGAGGACCTTAATCGGCCGAAAAGAAGGTTAATATTTGGTCCAATTGCAAGCATATGTGTGGTCTTTATTAGTTTATCCATGTAGACATTAATCCGGTCCAAAGAAAGGTTTTTGTTGACGACTTATTACTGGTATTTATTTATCATAACTAGAGTATCACTTACAACTTATGTTTATGTACATAGACAAAACATAATGTTATGCTACACATCTAGATTGAAAATCAGTCACTATTTAAATTTATTATGTTCTATTTCTTTATATACATGCTTTCTTTTATGAGCTTATTATATTTTCTTTACTTAGTTGATTGTTCTGCTGCAAAAAATTTATGGCAACATCATTCCGTTCTGCCATTGAATGGGCTAAGTTCAAGATTGGCGCAAAAGGTCATGCTTGTTCTCAGGGTTATGGATTTAGACCTTCCACTACGAAAGGAATGTCCTATCATAACAGATGCAAGTTCTTATGAGGAAAAGAGAGAACTTGAACTACGGGAACACTCTAATCGCATGGGTCTAATGATTATGCAAAACAGTATCCCTGAAACAATCAGATCTAATGTTCTGGCGAGTTCATCCGACCTCATATCTCACCATATATAAACGGAGCCTCTAAGACAATACGATAATGTTGCTGTTGTTGAAGTCTGAGACGAGTACACTTTTGACTGACCAGATCACCATGAGATACCAGGAAACCGATAATGTAAGGGAGTACATTCGGGGGAGACGTCTAATATGGCTCCAAAACTCAAGACACTGAAGTTAGAGCTATCATATGACATGCGTATGCATTTGGTTCTGATTGCTCTCCCAACTCGATTCAGTCAGTTATATGGGAGCTATTGAATGTGCTCATCTCATAATGTGTGCGCGAAGAAGGCAAGCAGAAGCGAGAACAGACAGAGTTCTCATTTGGCATCGGCCCCTAAGCCTAAAAGCTAAAGAAAGAGGGCATGCAAGTTAAGGAAGCCACAGGTCCTGTGCAATGTTAGAAACATAACGATAAGCAAGATAAGGGTTCTCTATGCTTCTTGTGTAATGAGGTTGTACATAGGAAGAAAAAAAATGTCCTAGGTACCACGCTTGGAGTCTTTGGAGAGGGTTGCCTGATCTACCGAAAACCAATTGATGCTGAAAGATTTGTCTAGATTGTCAAGAGAGAAAAATTAGCTACTTGAAGAAAATAACAAGTTAAAGATGTCTAACTTAGGATTTTCCAATCAATTAGAGTCTTTTAAGCAAGAATATTCTAATACACTTGATTCTATGAAAAACAAAATTGAGTCACATAGAAAAATTGAACAAATCCTAACAACTAAAAATAGCATGTTAAAAACAAAAGTGCATGATTATGAAGAAGAAGTGTCTAAGCTCAAATCATGTAAGATAGACTTAGAAAATACTTATAGCAATTTAAATCTGGAACGAACATGTTGGATACATTAATATCTTCACAAAAACATAAAAATGATAAAAAAAAGATTAGGATATAAAGAAGAAAATGACAAGTTAGACAAAAAGACTAACTCTGTGTCATCAAGTTCTAAATTACCATATAGGCCACTAAATCGAATATACCCATTTTGCCTACTCCTTCTATGCCTAAGAAAACATCCCAAGCAACCCATAAAAGTGTTTAAGAGAAATTTTGTATCTAGAACACCTAGAAATTATGCCTACATGTATACATATATGTCTAGACAAAATAAAATGCGTCTAACTTATTTTGATGCATATAGGCCTAGATATAGGCAACCTACTTATTTCCTCTATAAATATTATAGAAATTCATCTATAGCCCATGATTACACTTATAAGGTGCCGTTTAAGAAACAAACTTATATGCCTCACATTACATATCAAAATCGGCCACACTATAATACATATAGTTCAAGGTATAACAAGTATAACAAAAATATATCTCCCTTTAAATGGAACAGCCAAATCTATGCAAACCCTCTAAAATTTATGGACTACAATAATGCTAAAAATATGCCAAAAAAGATACATCCAAGTCTAGATACCCAAAGGATATATAAACAAGGATGGTGCCCCTAACATTGTGGTTATAATGTTTCTTTCTCCCCACTTCATGTGATATAACCAGCAATGCAGGAGAAATTGTGTTCAAAGGAAATAAGATGAAATATATACACATAATCCTTAAACAACATGTTAAATGACAAAATTAAGTGCTTAGTATCACATGACTTAGATGTAAACTTATGACATAGACGATTAGGCCATATATGTATTTCTAACCATTGAAAACTTACTTAGTAAGAATCTTATAAGAAGTTTACCTAAGATACACTTGGATGGTTTTCAATTATGTGAAACTTGTATTAACGGGAAAACATTATAAAGAGACATGAAAACAAAACATGAAGTAAGTGCTAGTCACATACTAGAACTACTACACATAGACCTTATTTGTCCAAGTAAACAGAAAGTCTAGGTGGACACTACTATGCATGTGTCGCAGTAGATGATTACTCATGATATACATGGACATTATTTTTTACACATAAAGATGATGCTCCATCAGAAATTGAGAAACTTGTTAAACAACTTGAAAAACTTTATGAAGAAAGTGTTTGAAAGAATTAGAAGTGATAGAGGTGGAAAATTTAAAAATAAAGATGTCTTAACATTTTGTGAACTAAATGGAATTAAACATGAATTTTCACCGTCTAGAACACGACAACTTAATGGTGTAGTAGAAAGAAAGAATAGAACAATACAAGAGATAGCTAGGACTATGTTATGTGAAAATATAGTACCAAGATATTTATGGACAGAAGCTGTAAGTTGTGCATGCTATGTACTTAATAGGCTTCCATTAGAAAGAAAATTAAATAAGACACCTAATGAATTATTGAATAATAGACAACCTAAGATAGATTATCTAAAGGTGTTTGGATGCAAGTGCTTCGTGCTTAATACAAAAGATAATTTAGATAAGTTTGAACAAAAGTCTATTGAATTCATTTGTGTTGGGGCATTCAACTAACTCAAAATTATATAGATGTTACAATCCTACATCTAGAAAAATAATCGAGTCTAAACATGTAAAATTTAATGAGAATGCTCATCTTGAAACATATGATAAAACTCAAAAGAAACAAAAAAACAATGTTGAAAATATGTTTGATGATGATGATTTTATGCTTGAGCCTGTATGTGATCGTCTAGCTTCTACTCCCCCTGAGCAAGATGTGCATGAACCTTTATGAGAAGTGAATCAGGAGAATTTGCAATTGGAAGACAATACATCAAACTTATAAGATGTTCCAATTATGTATGATAATGTAAATATGAATGAAATTTATGAACAAGAAAAAGGTGA
>AP025067.1:10682668-10693392 GCA_036186865.1 Eustoma russellianum | reverse complement strand
ACGCTTCCCCACCGGTACCGTGTGTGAGTTTGAACTGGCCAGTATGAACCTGAGCAGATCCGGGTTAAGCGATCTGAAAGAAGTATGAACCTGAGCATATCCGGGTTAAGTGATCTGAAAGAAGTATGAACCTGAGCAGATCCGGTTGAGCGATCTGAAAGAAGTATGCACCTGAGCAGATCCGGGTTAAGCGATCTGAAAGAATGATGACGTTACCGTTCCGAATCCGGAAATAGTAGATTCGAAGGGGAGAAGTTACCGCCTCAGATCCGGGAAGATAGATCTGAACACTCTGTTGTTTTATGACGATGATGATTTGAAAGGAAAGCATGAAAAATCATTTTTCTCATTTTATCATTGACGCATTACAAGTACATATGCATGCATGTCACGTATGGAGTCATTGTGTAGCGACACCCGATGCATAGACTAAGTTGTCATGATCCTGTAGGACCTAAGTGATGATGATTACCGTGTGGTTAGTCGATGCATGTTACAGTCTCTTTATGTTATATTCTGTTCTAACCAGTAATTTCTTAAGTTGTGACCTTATCACATTAAGCGATGATCCTTATCGAATGTTGATCGGAGGGCAGGTATGTTTCTGAACCGGATATTATTTGGGGTTTGGTTCTTGCTCGTACTTTCCATTTAACTCATGATTATTATAGTATACTTGCTGGTGACGTTGTCACTCACCCTATTTTTCTCTCCCGAAGTGGCAGGAGATAAAGTTGAATGGATTGATGACGAGCCTAGGGTTCCCTACCCGTGAGTGCATTAGAGGATGGCCAGGATTAGTAGCCGAGCGTACCAGCATTAAGGGATGATGATGTTTTGTAGTTGTGATGGGAAACAATTTACTTTTGTCATTTCTGCTACGGTTTATGTGGGTTGTAAACTTTAACTGCTTGTGACGATGCTTTAATTTGAAGTTTTAAATTCTGTCACGGTTTCGCTTACTTATTGCGCGTAAGCACGAAAATCCATGCAATTCCATGATGGATCATGACGCGTATGGATGACGCCTAGTACTCTCCTTAGTGAAGTACGGCGGGTGCACCGACCTCGGCGGGGCTGGGGTGCGGGGCGCCACATTATGCATAATTGAAGGGGGAGCGATAGGATTTAAATCATGTGCATAAGTTATTTTGAAAATCATCAAAAGGGGGAGATTGTAGAGAAAAAAAAGGCTTTGAGTGATTTTCAAATACATGATTTAAATGTGCACAAAAACGAGCATAAGATAAAACGTGCATAAGATATACATGTATGCATGATACATTGCTATTACTTGCCTTATTTAGCTTATATATAATGTTGCCGGACTAACGAGCCATGAAGCGTTAAAGCTTACATCATATGGCAAACATTTGTTGTGTTTATGCTATTTTCAAGTGCCACCATTAATGAACTAAACTAGTTCATTAAGTGAAGTACTTAGTTTATTAAACTAAGTAGTTCATTAAAGGAAGCCACATTTGGAAAAGGCACAAAGGAAACAAAGCTAAGGAAAGTTTTCTCCTCCTCCCCTCTTTAATGTTACACGCCTATATACATATATATTACATATATTTTCAGATTTTTTTAAAAGGCACATACACATGTATTCCAACGTTCTACCGACACGTTATATATTTTACGTACGTACGTTAACGTCACACCACTATACTTAACTCAAATTTATGAGTACATTCAGGTCTTATATCATATGATATAAGATATGGTAATGACAAATCAAATACGACACGATAAAAGGTTCTAAACCGAAAATTGTCGTATCGGACGAATACCGAAACTTCGCCAATGTGTCACGTACTTGACATAAATAAATGGTCAGCCCCTATACTTCAAAATTCCATAAAACTTTCGTGGGTTACATGAAAAATTCAGCCAAAAATACTTTCCATGTTGGCATACACAAATCACCCCACATTAAGGCCAAAATGTGAAGAATGTTGGACCGTGCACCTGCAATGAACACCACTAGAGGGGGGGTGAATAGTGGTTAGCGGAAATTACACTACAACCCTTTGTTAAAATCCCCTTGAAAACAGAATCTGAGACCAACTCAGATTCAGAACCCGTTTTTCAAAAATTCACAAATAATTGTACACAACTCCAAAAATTATGAAACTTTCCAGAATTAAACTTCAATGAGTTAACAAGACTCTGTCCAAAAATCAGACAAAAATAAGATCGTTTGGCCCTTCAAACAAATTAAAAGATTTAGATGGTCAATCTGGACAGAATTGGACAGAATGTTGCTGATTTTGAAAATAGTGTTTCTCTTTGAATACTCAACCAAAAAGGTTGATCTTTATATCAAAACACTCCTTAGGATGTGTAGATGAAGTTTCCAAAAGGTCCTGACCTCAAACAATTCTTGAAAAATACAGAATTTAACTTTTCTCAAAACTGGTCAGATTGCAGCCAGATTGGAGCAGTTATCTTGCAAAGACTGAAAGACTAACTTTTACTTGCTCAAATCAAGTGATTCTTGTTGCAAATGAAAGATAACAGTCTGAAGTATAACTCCACCAAAAATCACGAATTTTGAAAATGTTTAGCTATTTTTTTCAAATTGTGTGAAGTTGGGTGAAAACTGCAGTAAAAAACGGGCAGAAAACAGAAATAAAGAAACAAGAGAAGAACACCGAGGATTTATCCTGGTTCGGTCAATGTGACCTACTCCAGTCCCAAGGAACACCTTTCCTTGGATTTCACTATGATATGAACACCTTACAACAAGAGCCAAGCTTGATCCTTGGGTTATACACCAACCCTACTCAAGACTTGGATAATCACCTTCTAAGCAACACTTAGTTGCAATACCTCCAACACCTATTGATGTAGCCTTATAAAGATGGCTAATCAATCTTACAAATGAAGCTCAAGAGGCTTGTAGCTCACCAAAATATTAAGAACAACTTTGCTACAACAAAATACAACAACAAGAACAAGAAGATGAATATGAAAGCTATAGAATGCTTGTGAGCTTCAAGTGTGTTTCATCTTCATCACCAATGCCTCTATTTATAGTGTGATTTGAGCCTTGAAGATAAGAATGCCAATGTGTCATCATCTTCATCATCAACTCCAAATGTCTTATCATCATTGGTTGGCTTTGTACACTTGGCAAAATAAAACACAATGATTGGTCCACCTTGGCAATCCATGTTGACCGAAATTTTTACACCTTGGCAAGTCTCATTTATCCTTTGCAAAATGTAGATAAAAAAGAGAAGATAATCCTCAAGAATACCTCAACTTCTAGCTTGATAATAGGCATGTGGGAGAAGACCATTTCAAATAAAAAATTCAGCTCCATTTTGTGATGAAGTAGCCGTTGGCTACTTATGGATTTTCCAAAAATAATTTTGTTTTTCTTTAATAAAATAAGAAAGGATAATATCACCAAATTATCCCCAACTTCAAGCATCAAATAGGACATGTGAGAGCTTCATTTGACTTCCAAAAATCTGCTGAAAATACCCAAGAAAACCAATATAGCCGTTGGCTATTTTTAGTAAATTCCAAGTTGGCAATTTTGCCAACTAGCTCTTTTTTGGTTGATCCACTTGTCTCCAACTCATAAAATGAACAATGTACCATTCTCAACTGCAAACTCACGTTTTTCAACATATATATATGTGTAGCAACTCAGATTTTTGAAGAAGAAATAAATAGATAACACTTGACAAGATTATGTCAACGTGTAACACCGAAATTCTCCAATATTTCTTCTTATGTGTTGAGATCATTTACACACCTTTGAAACCTTTAATATCTCTGAATAATGATGATAAATATTCTCTTATAACATATATAAGAGGGTCTTCAAGAAAAAATAGAATGTGACATCTCAAATCGTCACATATCCAGCTATAGTCAATAATATCATCGATTGAGAGAAAAAGATATAAGATCACCATATTATCTTCAAAATAATAATAACACAGCTCCAGAATGAAGATAATAATATGCTCAAGAGATTCCTTGAGTGAAAATACCAAAAATACCCTCGGGGGTAAAATGACCAAAATACCCCTGGTGTGAGAAAACTCCAGAAATGTCCCGGATGGTCATAAATAATCATGATATCAACTTTGTCATGATAAATAGTATAAGAATATGCTCTTGAAATATTTCCATCATATCATGTTCCTACAAAACTCAAAATACCAATTTTGCCCTTTTTGGTAAGTTGTAGAAACTTCCAAGGCATGTTAGTCACAAGACAATAATAATCACCAAAAACACATAATAAGCACATAATGAACATGTATAAATCATGTACAAATGAAAACAATCATTTTAACACATTTTAGAAAATTATTTCTAAAAACCCAAGACATCGATCGATGTGCAACAACCTGAGAGACCGATGTCAACTTTTTCAACTTTTAATCACATATAACACCATGTATGACATTTTAAGTATTAACCACTTAAAATCATGACTTTGAAAATTATCCAAACATATTTCTCAACATTCTCCCCCTTTTGGATGATTTTCAAAATAACCTAACATGATTTTAATGTCACAACTTATAACCAAAAATTTAACCAAATGTTTTCAACTTTTAAATAGTATGTTGCTCCCCCTCAACTCATACTCTCCCCCTTAACCTATACTCAACTCATAACCAATTGAAACCTATCATTTCATACCAAATGATGACTTACCAACTAAAATCTAAAATCATGTGCTTATTCTATCTCCCCCTTTATTTTGCAAATCATGCAAAAGATAGAACTATACAATGGTATCGTAAGTCATCATACCTAACTTGGCTCGTAAGTTTTCAAACGTGGCTTGATTAAGGGGTTTGGTAAAGATATCAGCGATTTGGTGATCAGTTCTTATATGGTTTATCACTATGTCCTCAGTTTGAACATGATCGCGAAGAAAGTGGTATCTCACCTCAATGTGTTTGGCCTTAGAATGAAGCACCGGATTCCGGGAAAGATTGATTGCACTTGTGCTATCGCAGAAAATTGGAATCTTTTTCATTTTAATGCCAAAATCACTAAGTTGCTGTTTAAGCCAAAGTATTTGGGTAGTACATAAACTCAAAGCAATATACTCGGCTTCAGTGGTAGAAAGAGCTACACTAGCTTGCTTTTTAGAAAACCAAGAGATCAAATTGGTTCCTATGAATTGACATGTGCCGCTAGTGGATTTTCTATCTAACTTGCAACCACCATAATCAGCATCACTATATGCGTGTAATTCCAACTTAGCATTTTTATCATACCATAGTCCTAAGTGAGGTGTATGCTTAAGATATCTAAATATCTTTTTCACTGCATTGTAATGTGATACCTTAGGACAAGATTGAAACCTAGCACACATACACACACTAAACATGATATCAGGTCTTGATGCAGTTAAGTATAACAATGAGCCAATCATAGACCTATAGAGTGTGTCATCAAAAGGTTTACCATTTTCATCCTTATCGAGTTTGGTACTAACACTCATGGGGGTAGTTGTAGGTTTCAAATCTTCAAAGCCAAACTTCTTAATCATATCATTGACATACTTAAGTTGGCTAATGTGAATTCCTTGAGGGGTTTGTTTGATTTGGAGTCCTAAGAAATAATTCAACTCTCCTACCATTGACATTTCAAACTCTGACTTCATACATTCTTCGAAGTCTTTTACTAAAGTAGGGTTAGTTGAACCAAAGATAATATCGTCTACGTATATTTGAACTATTAACAAATCATTACCTTTTCTTCTTAGGAATAATGTTTTGTCTATGGTTCCCCTTTCATAATTATTCGCAATAAGAAAGTTTGCAAATCTATCATACCAAGCTCTTGGAGCTTGTTTCAAACCATATAAAGCTTTATTAAGCTTGTAAACATGGTTAGGATTCTTTGGATCTTCAAATCCAGGGGGTTGTTTGACAAACACTTCTTCTTGGATGTATCCATTTAAGAATGCACTCCTGACATCCATTTGGAAGAGTTTAATGTTACTTAGACTTGCAATCGCAAGTAACAATCTAATTGCTTCTAGTCGTGCAACAGGTGCAAAGGTTTCCTCATAATCTATTCCTTCTTGTTGATTATAACCTTGTGCGACTAGTCTAGCCTTATTTCTTGTAATATTTCCTTGTTCATCCATTTTATTCCTAAAGACCCATTTAGTTCCTATGATAGACTTGTCTTCAGGTTTAGGTACTAAGTCCCATACGTTGTTCCTTGTGAATTGATTTAATTCCTCATGCATAGCATCTATCCATGATATGTCACCTAAGGCTTCCTTAACATTCTTAGGTTCTATGTGTGAGACTAAGCTATGTCCTTCAAGTTGACTTATGTTTCTACGTGTTCTAACCCCAACACTTGGATCCCCAATGATTAATTCTCTAGGGTGCCACCAATTCCTAGATTGACTAGGTTCACCCTCATCTTGTTCAAAAGTTTCATTAGTGTGAATGTTATCATATGTAATTGGATCATTAGTTGTATCATCTTCCAATTGCAAATTTTCTTGATTCATTTCATCTAAGGGTTCATGCATGTCTTGTTCAGGGGGAGTTGGTTCTAGATGATCAAGTACAGGCTCAAGTAATACTTCATCATCAAACATATTTTCAACATTTGTTTCTTGTTTATGTTGATGTTTATCACTAACTTCAAAGCATGCATTTTCATTGAATTTCACATGTATGGATTCAATTATTTTTCTAGATGCAGGATTATAACACCTATATGCTCTTGAGTTAGTTGAATATCCAACAAATATACATTCAATAGACTTTTGTTCAAATTTATCTAGATTATCCTTAGTGTTTAGCACAAAACATTTACATCCAAATACTTTAAGATAATCTATTTTAGGTTGTCTATTGTTTAGCAATTCATAAGGCGTTTTATTTAATTTCTTTCTAATAGTGAGCCTATTTATAATATAACATGCACAGTTAACAGCTTCAGCCCATAAATACTTAGGTAATTTATTTTCACACAGCATTGTCCTTGCAACTTCTTGAATCGTTCTATTTTTACGTTCAACAACTCCATTGAGTTGTGGTGTTCTAGGTGGTGAGAATTCATGTTTTATTCCATAAAGTTCACAAAATTTGATTACGTCTTTATTTTTAAATTCTCCACCTCTATCACTTCTAATTCTTTTGACATTTTCTTCGTAAATGTTTTCAAGTTGCTTGATAAGGGTTTCGATTGCTAATGGAGCATCGTCTTTGTGTGTTAAGAACAATGTCCATGTGTAGCGTGAGTAATCGTCTACTATGACACACACATAGTAGTGTCCACCTAGACTTCTTGTCCTACTTGGACCAAATAAGTCTAAGTGAAGCAATTCTAGTACATGACTAGTACTCACTTCATGTTTCGGTTTTAAGGTTTCTTTAATGTGTTTTCCCTTAATACATGTTTCACACATTTGAAAATTATCTAAGTCTAACTTAGGCATACCTCTAATTAAATTCTTTTTAGATAATTTCCTAATGGTTGAAATTCCTATATGGCCTAATCTTCTATGCCATAAATTCACATCTAAGTCATGTGATATTAGACACTTAACCTTAGCATTTAACATGTTATCTAAGGTAAGGGTATAAATATTTCCATCTCTATTTCCTTTTAAAACCGTTTCTCCTTTTTCATTTATTATATCACAAGAATTGGGAAGAAAGGAGACATTATAACCACAATCTATAAGTTGAGAAATACTAAGTAAATTATAAGAGAGATTGCTTACTAAGCAACACATTTCGTATTTGAAATGTGTTTGGGTCCCCGATTGTTCCTTTTCCAACAACTTTTCCTTTGTTGTTGTCACCGAATGTTACCTTTCCACCATCAATATGTTCAAGTTCGGTGAATAGATTGGGGTTGCCCGTCATATGCCTCGAACATCCACTATCTAAAAACCATTTGGTTTTTAGATTCTTTGACTTTGCCTCTTTCTTGCATTCCTTGCATTTTTCCTACAATGGAGACAAAGTTTTAGGTACCCTTTATTTGGGTCCTTGAATGTTAGGGGCATTATTCTTGTTTAGATAACCCTTAGGTATCCAAACTTGAATATACTTTCTAGGCACATTTTTAGCATGGTTAAAGTAAGAAGGATAAGCATATAGATGATTATTCCACATAAGTGAGGATGCATTGTTATACATGTTGCGCCATGGTTGATAATCATTATAGGATGACCGAATCTTATAATGTGTATAAGGCATGCGATTTTGTTTCTTATATGGTGCTCTATATGTATATTCATGTGTATTTCTATAAGACTTGTATGAGAGTTGCTTATGCTTAGGTTCATAAAAAGTTGGATGCATTTTATTTGGTCTAGTTGCATTTGTATACATGTAGGCATGATTTCTAGGTTGTCTAGATGCAAAATTTGGCCTAGATGTATGTTTATGCGTGTGCATATTGGTGGGTTTGTGTTGTATTTTTGCCTTGATATGAGTAGAATAAGGTGTAGAAGAAGATGTAGCAGGCAAAGTTGATTTTGTATTATATGGCAACTTTGTACTAGATGAAACAAACTTAGTCTTTTCATTTACTTTTTCGTTTTCTTCTTTATAGCCTAGGCCGGTTTTATCATTGCCATACTTTTGTGATGAGATAAGTGTATCTAACATATTTGCACCCGATTTAAATTGTTCTATCATTTTTTCTAAGGTAAATTTAGAAGACTTAAGTTGCACTATTTCATTTTCACAACTTTTCTAACTTGGATTTCAACATTTTATTTTCCATTTGTAACTTTTGTTCATCTTTCCTATATGATTCAATTTTGTTCTCTAAAGAATCAAGAGTATTAGTAGACTCTTGTTTAAGAGATTCTAGTTGATCGGAAAATTCCAAGTTGGACGTCTTCAACTTGTCATTTTCTTCAACTAGTTTCTTCTTTTCTTTAGAGAGCCTCTTACAGTGAGCATGCATTCGTAGGAATTCTTCATACATTTCATCAAATGTCATGTCACTATCAGAATCACTATCAGAAGAAGAACATACCTCGTTGGATACGAAGCACACTTGAGCTTCCTCAGTTTCGGATTCTGAGTCGGATGAGTCGCTCCATGTGCTCACCTTCATTGCTCGTTTCCCTTTTCTTGCCTTAGACTCCTTTGTCTTTGACGTTTGAGCTTCCTTGTCCTTGGCTTGTTTATTATTGTTGTTTTTATTATTATTTTTCTTTGTTGGACAATCGTATGAAATATGTCCTTTTTGACCGCATTCATAACACTTTAATTCTTTATTATACCATTTGTTTGTGTTATTTTTCTTAGATTGAGAAAAAGAAGAAGAAGAAGAATTATGTTGTCTATTCCTATTTGGGCGTTTGAAAAACTTTCTAAGTTTTCTAGCAATCAATATCAAGTCATCGTCTAATTCAGTATCACTATTACTATCATCGTTATTAGCATGTGTTTCAGTTGTTTTGAAGGCTATTGACTTACTGGATGACTTAGACGATTCAGACTTTCGTTGGTTCAGTTTTACCTCATAGACTTTAAGAGACCCGATCAATTCATCCATCTTGGTGATTGACTTTGTCTCCTCGATTGCAGTCACCTTTGGATCCCATTCAGCAGGGAGACTTCGTAGCACCTTTTGAACCTTTTCATTGTTCGAAAATGACTTCCCTAAAGCTTCAAGGGCATTGAAAATATTAGTAATCCTCAAATCCATAGATGTTATGGATTCGTTTGGCAACATTTTGAAAGTCTCTAATTCAGTCATAAGCATGTTTATTTTTGACTCTTTAACACCACTAGTACCTTCATGCTTTAATACAAGTGATTTCCACATGTCGTGTGCACTTGTGCAATTTGACACATATCCTGCTTCAGAAGTTGTAAGTCCATTCAAAAGTAATTGCATAGCTTTAGCATTCATGGACATTTTCTTTTTATCATCTGATGACCATTCACTTTTATATTTTTCAACCTCTTGAGTTACTCCACTAACTTGTACAACTTTCATTGGAATGTACGGCCCATCTTCAACTATAGACCATAAATCGATGTCTATAGCCATTAAGAATAGCCTCATTCTTAGTTTCCAATGAACAAAATTATTGCCATCAAAAAGAGGAGGGCGTTGTGTGGACATACCTTCCAACTCACCTTTGTGAGAAACAATAGCCATAGTATGTACCTTTGATTTGAGACAAGCAGTATATTATGAATTGTTGTTTCTTGGCCTTGTATTGTTCGTACGGTGTTGAATCTTGCTTCTTTTGAGTGGTGTTGGTCTGGCTCTGATACCAAATGTTGGACCGTGCACCTGCAATGAACACCACTAGAGGGGGGGGTGAATAGTGGTTAGCGGAAATTACACTACAACCCTTTGTTAAAATCCCCTTGAAAACAGAATCTGAGACCAACTCAGATTCAGAACCCGTTTTTCAAAAATTCACAAATAATTGTACACAACTCCAAAAATTATGAAACTTTCCAGAATTAAACTTCAAAGAGTTAACAAGACTCTGTCCAAAAATCAGACAAAAATAAGATCGTTTTGACCCATCAAACAAATTAAAAGATTTAGATGGTCAATCTGGACAGAATTGGACAGAATGTTGCTGATTTTGAAAATAGTGTTTCTCTTTGAATACTCAACCAAAAAGGTTGATCTTTATATCAAAACACTCCTTAGGATGTGTAGATGAAGTTTCCAAAAGGTCCTGACCTCAAACAATTCTTGAAAAATACAGAATTTAA
>AP025067.1:10637777-10682658 GCA_036186865.1 Eustoma russellianum | reverse complement strand
ATCACGAATTTTAAAAATGTTTAGCTATTTTTCAAATTGTGTGAAGTTGGGTGAAAACTGCAGTCAAAAACGGGCAGAAAACAGAAATAAAGAAACAAGAGAAGAACACCGAGGATTTATCCTGGTTCGGTCAATGTGACCTACTCCAGTCCCAAGGAACACCTTTCCTTGGATTTCACTATGATATGAACACCTTACAACAAGAGCCAAGCTTGATCCTTGGGTTATACACCAACCCTACTCAAGACTTGGATAATCACCTTCTAAGCAACACTTAGTTGCAATACCTCCAACACCTATTGATGTAGCCTTATAAAGATGGCTAATCAATCTTACAAATGAAGCTCAAGAGGCTTGTAGCTCACCAAAATATTAAGAACAACTTTGCTACAACAAAATACAACAACAAGAACAAGAAGATGAATATGAAAGCTATAGAATGCTTGTGAGCTTCAAGTGTGTTTCATCTTCATCACCAATGCCTCTATTTATAGTGTGATTTGAGCCTTGAAGATAAGAATGCCAATGTGTCATCATCTTCATCATCAACTCCAAATGTCTTATCATCATTGGTTGGCTTTGTACACTTGGCAAAATAAAACACAATGATTGGTCCACCTTGGCAATCCATGTTGACCGAAATTTTTACACCTTGGCAAGTCTCATTTATCCTTTGCAAAATGTAGATAAAAAAGAGAAGATAATCCTCAAGAATACCTCAACTTCTAGCTTGATAATAGGCATGTGGGAGAAGACCATTTCAAATAAAAAATTCAGCTCCATTTTGTGATGAAGTAGCCGTTGGCTACTTATGGATTTTCCAAAAATAATTTTGTTTTTCTTTAATAAAATAAGAAAGGATAATATCACCAAATTATCCCCAACTTCAAGCATCATAATAGGACATGTGAGAGCTTCATTTGACTTCCAAAAATCTGCTGAAAATACCCAAGAAAACCAATATAGCCGTTGGCTATTTTAGTAAATTCCAAGTTGGCAATTTTGCCAACTAGCTCTTTTTTGGTTGATCCACTTGTCTCCAACTCATAAAATGAACAATGTACCATTCTCAACTGCAAACTCACGTTTTTCAACATATATATATGTGTAGCAACTCAGATTTTTGAAGAAGAAATAAATAGATAACACTTGACAAGATTATGTCAACGTGTAACACCGAAATTCTCCAATATTTCTTCTTATGTGTTGAGATCATTTACACACCTTTGAAACCTTTAATATCTCTGAATAATGATGATAAATATTCTCTTATAACATATATAAGAGGGTCTTCAAGAAAAAATAGAATGTGACATCTCAAATCGTCACATATCCAGCTATAGTCAATAATATCATCGATTGAGAGAAAAAGATATAAGATCACCATATTATCTTCAAAATAATAATAACACAGCTCCAGAATGAAGATAATAATATGCTCAAGAGATTCCTTGAGTGAAAATACCAAAAATACCCTCGGGGGTAAAATGACCAAAATACCCCTGGTGTGAGAAAACTCCAGAAATGTCCCGGATGGTCATAAATAATCATGATATCAACTTTGTCATGATAAATAGTATAAGAATATGCTCTTGAAATATTTCCATCATATCATGTTCCTACAAAACTCAAAATACCAATTTTGCCCTTTTTGGTAAGTTGTAGAAACTTCCAAGGCATGTTAGTCACAAGACAATAATAATCACCAAAAACACATAATAAGCACATAATGAACATGTATAAATCATGTACAAATGAAAACAATCATTTTAACACATTTTAGAAAATTATTTCTAAAAACCCAAGACATCGATCGATGTGCAACAACCTGAGAGACCGATGTCAACTTTTTCAACTTTTAATCACATATAACACCATGTATGACATTTTAAGTATTAACCACTTAAAATCATGACTTTGAAAATTATCCAAACATATTTCTCAACAGATTCCAAGTTCAATTTTGTCACATGTTAATGGTACCACTTTAGGCCAGCCAAGTGCTGAGATTTAAAGTATATATTATATATATTATGTATAAAATAATATATATAACATGTGCAAAAGTTGGAATTTAAATTAGAGAAAAATCGGGTAATCGATAAATATCGAAAATTCGGTTTTCTACGCACACAACACATGGAATGTTTTTGGTACATCATGTGACACGTATCTAGACACTTTTTACATATGTTATACATCTTAAAGTGTTCTAGAAAATTAAATTAAGGGCTGATTGGAATATAACATGTGTGTATTATTAAACGTGCATTATTTTACAAAGTTAGCAAAACTAAATTTCAGCACATGCATATACATATCCAACGCCACCTACAGCTGAGATGGAGCTTATTTGGAGCCTTGTTGGCATATTGATTGGTCAAGAATCAATCACACAAAGTTGGTGACTCAAAGAGAGAAGCTACAAAAGGTAACAATTCAAATTTTGTCACAATTGTGACACATGCTGAAAATTCAGCATGTGTGCTAATGATGGCCGAAATTTTCATCTATTATGAGACATATTTTATTATCTTAAATTATGTTATTGATTGGAAGAAGAAATGGAAATGATTTAAATTTTTTTTATTTAATAAAGTGTGATATTCTACATATCACACATGCTGAAATTTTTCAGCATGTGTAAGACTTGTGATGGCCGAATTCTAGAGCTTAAGAGTGTCCAAGTTCATTTCTCTTGTGATAGGAATGTTTACCATCAATTGGTGATTCATTTTGATTAGAAAAATCAAAGAAAAATGGTAATATTTTAAATTTTATCTTCATGTGTCACATGCTGAAAATTCAGCATCGTAACACCTATTATGGGCGATTTTTTCATCTTAGCAAGAAAGGAATTTTTGTCTTGCAATTTATGAGATATATCTTATGGTTTATGGAAACTATTTTGTGATGATTTTGGCACATGTTTAAGTGTAATTCTCAGATTTTTTGAAGTAATCAATGATGACAACATTCATCCAATAAGAAGGTGCCAAGTAAGCGAAGCCTAAATGATCATCCAATAAGAAGATGCCAAGTAAGCAAGACTTTGTCACAATGATGTCTTACATCCTCCCAAGGACTTAGAAGATAATTTTCAAGAGGGGAGGCATATATAGGGGACGGCTGGACCAAGTTAAAAGGAAAGAGGTTGAGCAAAAACAAAATAAGCACAAGCATTGCAAATCAAAGTGATCAAAAAGTCTAGCTCTTTTTCTTCTACATTCTCTTTCTTTCTTTCTTCTTGTAAGCCTATTGTATTCATATCTTTCAATCTTGAATAGGCTTAACATAGACCACCACTCATTATATATCTTTGTAAAAGATTGATCAAGGTGTGATCAATCTTCATTCTTGCGAGGTGGTGGTGTTCGTGCAAATTGTATTCACCGTACAAGGTTTGTAAAGGGTTGGAGTTAGGTGTAACTCTATCAACCCTGTGGTAAGGTGTATTGCGTGTGTGTGATTAGTGTGAACCAAGGAAGGTGTTCCTTGAAGACTGGAGTAGGTTGTTTATAACCGAACCAGTATAAAATTCTTGGTGCCATTTACTTTCTGCATTTACTTTTCAGTTACTGCACTGATTACCCTTCTTGTTCGCATTCGTAAAAATAGTTAATGAATTTTAAAAATCACGAAAATTTCCAAAAATATACTCACACGTTCTAGGGTTAATTTGGCACAAGTTTCAACCCTTTTGGATAAGTATAAGTCAATCAAACATCAAAAGTTCTGAGACTAGTGCAGTCTGATTTTCAGGCTTGCAAAGGTTGAGACTTTGACTGTAGTTGACCTACTTCCCAAAATAATTTTGTAAAACTGTTTCAACCCACTTAAATATAGTATATAAGGAGTTAGTGGTTAAATTTTCAGAGCTTTTGGACGTTCACACAAATAGGAATAAATTTTTCAAAACCATCTACCGTTTCTGGCAGATTCGAGCAATCTGAGTACCAACGGTTTTTGAAGGGGTTAAAGGTTGAATTTTAATTTGAAATTTTTAGGGGACCCTCATAACATCTGAGGCTAAGTTCTCTCAAAATTTTAGAATTTTTGGAGACCTCTAACCTGGTTTTAAAAACGTTTTAAAACTGGTTCTGAAAACAGAATCTGTTTTCCGAAGTTGAGTTGTTTAGGTTTAAACAAATTTTAAAAACCACACTTTCCGCACCACCTATTCAACCCCCCTTCTAGTGGTGCCTTGCAGATCCTACACAATCTACCTGCATAATCCAGAAATTTGTTCTACCACATATTAAGTTTTGCCTGAAAAGAAGAGACTAAAGACAAAAATGGGATGCCCTTTCTTTTCCTTGATGTAACTGGACACCCAAATATTTTATTGGCAAAGCAACCGATGTCATCTGTAACTCCTGCTCCATTTGGCGGACATTCAATGTTGGTAGATATGAAGGTGGTACAAAGTGACTCTTGTGAAAGTTAACTACTTGACCCGAGGATTGCTGGTACCGTTGCAAAAATTATCGAAATCTCCTCAAATTCAACAATTCTCTGTTTAGAAAAACAAGCAAGTTATCTGCAAAAGCAAGGTGTGTAATGCATGGTTGTGCTCTTCGAACTTTAAAATATTTTATTGTACCATTTGCTGCCATAAAGTTCAAACCTCGAGAGAATGCATCAGATGCAAGAATAAATAATAAAGGAGACAATGGGTCCCCTTGCTCTACCCCCTAGTGGGCCGAAAGTATCCAGATGGAACTCCATTCACCAAGATTCATAAGTACGTACCCTTTAAATGATTGAAGACGAGATTATTGAAATGAGCCACAAAGCCAAAGCGAGTAAGAAGTTCAGAGAGAAAAGACCGACTTACTCGATCAAATGCTTTCATCATATCTAATTTGATCATGATATTCGACCCTCTGACCTTCTTTTCCAGCAAGTGTACCATCTCCCTAGCCATAACGATATGATCCGAGATATCCCGACCTTGTATAAATCTAGCTTGTTAGATAGAAATGATTTTTGTCAATAGCGGTTGTAATCTTGAAGCAAGAATACGAGTTGCTACTTTAGAGATAAAATTAGCCAAGCTTATTGGCCGAAAATCTGAAAATGAAAGGGGACTAGGAACACTTCGAAATAATCGTTATCAACGTACTGCCCATAGCTTGCGGAAGGGGTAAGCCAAGAAAGAATTCTTACATGGCCTTGAAAACATCGTGCTGAATTATAGTCCAGCATGTACGAAAGAAGTGGCCAGTATAGCCGTCCGGTCCCGCGCACTATTAGGATCCAATGCCCACACTGCATCTTTAACCTCAGACATCGTTGGAATCTCTACCAAGCACTGATCATCCATATCCGAAATTATAGTAGGAACATAGTCTAAAATCTCACTGCTATCCGAGGTTGGTTCCGCCGTAAATAACTGTAAGTAATATGATATTGCAGCCTGTTTTATAGAGGATTGTGACTCGCATAATGTGCCATCAATATCCCTGATAGAAGTAATAGTTTGGCGATGATGCCGATCTTCCACAATATTATGAAAGAATGATGTATTCGCATCCCCTTCTGATATCCACTTAACTCGTGTCTTTTGTGACCAATATAAGAGTTGATTGTGTGCTGACCAGTTTATAGTGTGCCTGATCTGCATGATATTCCATTCAGTTTTCTTGAGATTGAATTTCCTTCCTGTGAAGCTGCTGTTTAGAATGCTTAAAGTGATCTAAGACGTTATCAAACACAGCTGTATTCCAAAATCTCAAGTCTTTCTTTAATGCCTGCAATTTATGATATAACGCATTCCACTAACCGTTGGATAAGATTCCCAGGATGCACGTACATAAGCCAGAAAGTCCATATGTTTTGTCCATATGTTTTGAAATCGAAAGGACTTGGGACCCGTATAGCTCTTCTGCAATCCTCGTCAGCTAGTCCAAGTATACATAGGACCATCATATGAAAGATATATTAGAGAGAAACAAGAGACGTAATCATTGAACTCCTCTAGTGACGAAAACAAAGGAGGTGATAGACCCACATGTTCCTCAACGGTCAAAAATGTATTAAAGTCTCCCCCTATTAACCAAGGTTCTGTATTACTGTCGTGGTGCTGTTTTAAAGCCAACCAAAGACGCCGCCTTTCAGTGACAGTATGTGTTGAAGACTTGAGTGAGCAAGCTGAACGTATTCGTGATGATCAAGCAGAAGAGTCTCATGGCAGTGAAAGCAATTGTGCGGGTAATTGGTTGAGTATGAGTAAATTGTTGGAGCAGGATGGTGTTATGAAGGTTTAGCTTTGAGATGGTGATTTCAGGCTTGAGGCTTGAGTGCTGTGGTGGTCAGTGTGAAGGGATCAGTTTGGGGGTTGTATCCGGATTGAAGTGGGCAGAGGTAGAAGAAGATGTGGTGTAGCGGGAAAGATTTAAAATCTGTGAAGTTACCATTTTGCCCTTTGAGTTGTAATTCGTCTAGTTAGTTAAGTAAGGATAGTTTGGTAATTTCGGCCCTTTCTTCTTCTTCCCGCTGTGTATATAAGCTGGGTTACAGTTGTAACCCGGTATGAAAATGGTTATGCAAATTCTGTTTCCTCATCTCTCCAATCTTCTCCTCGTTTCATCGCTTAGTTCTTCCAGCTCTTATTTTTGCTAATTGATTTGGCTCGTTAGTTTACTCCCAGGGCCATTAAATGTGTTTTCTTAGGATTTCCACCATCCACCAAGGGCTATCTTTTGCAAAGTCTTGAAACTAAGGATTTACTTGTATCAAGAGATGTTCAGTTTGATGAACATTGTTTCCCATTTGGCCATATTGATTCCAGTCCAAGTATTGATACTTCTCAGTCTAATCACATGCCTTTGCCTAGTGTACCTATCATTGTTCCCTTGCATTCAGAATCTGAGTCTCATGTGCACCCTGCTCAAACTTCACAACCATCAGAGTCATCTTCATCTTCTACACCAGCTCAGTCTTCTGCTAGCTCTACCCCTCAATCAAACAGTTCACCATCCACAGTTTTCCCTGATAACTCTGTTCCTATTTGTGCCATTGATATTCCTATATCCATTGCACCAGAAAATCAGCACTTGTCCATTGAATCAAATACTTCTCAGTTTCCTCTGTGTGACCCTCTATCTAGGCCTGCCAGACATAGGCATCCCCCTGCATATCTTCATGATTATCATTGTAATCAAATGTCTTCCTCTGCTGATCACCTTCCCAAATATCCCTTGCAAAACCACTATTCTTTGCATCAGTTGTCACCTGGATATAGAACCTATGTGCTTAACAGCAGTGTGCAGCAAGAACCTACTTGTTATAATCAAGCAGCACATTCAGCTCATTGGCAACAGGCTATGCATATGGAGTTAGCGGCACTTGAGGCAAATAATACCTGGAGTTTGGTTCAGTTGCCTAAAGGGAAGAAACCCATTGGTTGTAAGTGGGTTTATAAGATAAAGAGGAATGCTGATGGCAACATTGAGAGGTATAAAGCACGGCTTGTTGCAAAGGGATATACACAGCAACCTGGTGTGGATTATGGTGAAACTTTCTCTCCCGTTGCTAAAATGACGATTGTTCGTCTAGTGTTGGCTATAGCCTCTCTGAAACACTGGCATGTTCATCAATTTGATGTAAACAATGCCTTCTTACATGGAGATTTGCATCAAGAAATCTATATGACTCTTCCTGAGGGCTTGACTTCTCCATCTCCTGGCATGGTTTGCAGGCTGAATAAGTCTCTTTATGGTCTGAAACAAGCGAGCAGACAGTGGAATGAGAAGCTCACTTGCTTTCTGCTATCTCATGGTTATATTCAGTCTAAAAATGATTATACTATGTTCATCAAAGAGGCTTCTGGTTTGTTTCTAGTTCTTTTGGTCTATGTTGATGATATTCTGGTGGCTAGTAATTCCCTTTCTGCCATTGAGGAGCTTAAATCTGCATTACATCATGCCTTCAAAATTAAAGATTTGGGTTCCTTGGCTTAGAGATTGCCAGGTCTCAGGGGGGGATTATGCTTTGTCAAAGGAAGTACACTTTGGAATTGCTTCAAGAGACTGGAGCCCTGGCATCTAAGCCTGCCAAGAGTCCTATGGAGCAGAATTTGAAGCTAGCTCATAATGATTCAGTTCTCATTCACGATATAGCAGGATATAGACGGATGATTGGGAAGTTGCTGTATCTGACTATCACTAGACCAGACATTACTTATGCAGTCCAGCAGCTTAGTCAGTTTTTAGATGTCCCTACTGCTGTGCACTTTAAGGCAGCTCAGAGAGTCTTAAGGTACCTGAAGGGCACACCTGGGCAAGGGTTGTTGTATCCTAGCACTGGAGAGTTGAAGCTCACAGCTTTTTCAGACTCAAATTGGGCAGGCTGTTCTGAGAGTAGAAGGTCTGTGACTGGATATTGTGTTTTTCTTGGGAATTCTTTAATATCTTGGAAGGCAAAGAAGCAAACCACAGTCTCTAGGTCATCCTCAGAAGCTGAGTATAGAGCTCTTGCCTCTACCACATGTGAGGTTCAATGGATTCTCTATATGATGAAAGACTTGAAGGTTGAGCATTCTGGGCCGGTTGATATATTTTGTGATAATAGAAGTGCCATTTACATTGTTGAAAATCCGGTGTTTCATGAAAGAACTAAACACATTGAGATTGATTGCCATATTGTGAGAGATAAGTATCAAGATGGGGTTGTAAAGCCAGTTCCTATTAATACCCAGTTGCAGGTTGCTGATATATTCACAAAAGCAGTGGATTCACGAAGATTGTGCATCCTGACTGAGGCATTGGGTGTTTGTAACATATTTGCTCAGTCAGGATTGAGGGGGGGTGTTGAAGACTTGAGTGAGCAAGCTGAACGTATTCGTGATGATCAAGCAGAAGAGTCTCATGGCAGTGAAAGCAATTGTGCGGGTAATTGGTTGAGTATGAGTAAATTGTTGGAGCAGGATGGTGTTATGAAGGTTTAGCTTTGAGATGGTGATTTCAGGCTTGAGGCTTGAGTGCTGTGGTGGTCAGTGTGAAGGGATCAGTTTGGGGGTTGTATCCGGATTGAAGTGGGCAGAGGTAGAAGAAGATGTGGTGTAGCGGGAAAGATTTAAAATCTGTGAAGTTACCATTTTGCCCTTTGAGTTGTAATTCGTCTAGTTAGTTAAGTAAGGATAGTTTGGTAATTTCGGCCCTTTCTTCTTCTTCCCGCTGTGTATATAAGCTGGGTTACAGTTGTAACCCGATATGAAAATGGTTATGCAAATTCTGTTTCCTCATCTCTCCAATCTTCTCCTCGTTTCATCGCTTAGTTCTTCCAGCTCTTATTTTTGCTAATTGATTTGGCTCGTTAGTTGAATTTTGTCAGTATGTAACCCATATATTGGCGTGAACCATACAACAATATTAGTGCCAACCAATTGAAAATGAAAATGAGAGCATTGTTCACCATGTGTTATAGACAGTAACCGAAGAGCTGTACTATTCAAAAATTCCATACCTTCCCTCCACATGTAACTTCTGCATGGGAAACGTTAAGCTTCATTCGAATGCGTGAAAGATTATGGCTATTTTTTCGATTCAATAATTGTCAGTAACTGAAGTTTATGAGATTTTACAAGCCTCCGGATGCGCACCAAAGAGATAGCGATCCCACACACATTCCATATAAGACAATTCATTGGGATGATGAAGTGTTGCAGTTTGAAGAACATGTCACTCTATCTGATCCCTGTGGATATGATGAAAGCATCTCCTGTTTGGTCCTTCGACGTCTAGATATAGGATGTGGATCATCTAGTTCTTGGATAAGCTGATCTGTGGTGTTTTCCGATGATTCTAGCATTGCCATTCTTCGCTGCAATTCTTCAGACGAATCATTTAGCTCTTTTTTCCAATCCGAGGGAGCTGCAACAATGATACCAGTTGAGTGTTCATCCAAATTATTTTCTGTAGGTGCACTGTTGCTACTATTAATTTGTCATTGCACTAATATTTCAGAGTCCGAGGCTGTCGCGACCAATAAGTCATCTGTTTCCTCCAATATGTGTTCCAACAATGCCCTCAGTTTGGATATATTTTGCTGCATAGGAAGCTCAACATCTAGATTGATGAGGGTATCTATAGCTTGCTGTACTACATTCTGTAACAAGCCTGCTTCAGCGAGTGGAGAGCTTGGCTGGACTGCTTGCTGCTCCACCTCATATATATATATATATATATATATATATATATATATATATATATATATATATATATATATATATATATATATATATCTGTGTGTGTGTGTGTGTTCTCTATCTCTCTCCTGGCTCCCTCGGATTCGTACTCCTCGTCTTCGGATTATTCGGTGGCAAACACCCCCTTCTGGGCGTCTCAAGTTAAATGTGGATGCAGCAGTTGGCCAACATTATGCAGCAGGTGGAGTGATTTTGCGTGATCACGATGGTGGTTGTATTCAAGCCCTTTCTTTTCGTCTTCCTTACAGTACACCGTTACATGCAGAGATTCAGGCTACTCTTTTTGGCCTGATTTATTTTCTACCCTTATACCGTTCGCTTATGGTGGAATCAGATTGTGCTCAAATGATAACATGTCTCTGTAAGCCTCGGCAGCCAACAGGAAATTATCATCTTCGGCAACTTCACAATTTGGTTAGTCAGCATCAGCTGGTACTGCTTCATACGTACCGGGAGAATAATATGCCGGCTCATTATCTTGCCCAACATGCAATGATGCATCCTACAATGGGGTTGTATAACAGTCATACCCTTCCTTCCATGGTCAAGGAATCCGTGGCACTGGATCTCACATCGGCGCACTTACTCACAATCTAATGGCTTGCTGTTTTTTCGCATCTTCTGCCCGTGTCCTAACAGTCACGGGCAGACCCGGTACGCATACTGCTCATCTCATACACTGCTGCTGCATAATTCTTTTGATGATACATATTAATGTTGTCTCAATTCCCATGATCAATGGCTGTTGTGATAACTGTGAGCTCCATTTGGCGTGCGCTTGCAACACTAGCAAACATGCAGTCTTCCACACGGATTGGCACCGTCCCCTCCTTTCTGCTTGCACTACATTTGGTGCGGGCAGGCATGGTTCGTTTTTTTTCTTTTGCTTTTGCATATCAGGTCGCGATTTCACATTCTTTCTACACTGATGAAGCAAATTTACTTGCCCCATGTATATCGGTCGACAATATGTTTCTCCACTTCACTTGGAGCTGAGAGGAGTCTGTGGTATAGTTTTTTTGATGTCACTGCTTCCCGGGTCTCCCATATGGATTGGCTCTCCTCCAATAACCCTGCCTGCACATCGGATGGTGCAGGCAGGTTGGGTATGTGTTCCTTATACTGGATTGGTTCCTCTGCTTTCTCCTGTATTCTCTATATATTTCACACATGCTTTTACTTGCCTATTGCATGGATGATCAACACGATTTGGATGGCATGGATGATCAACCCAATTTGGATGCCTTACCACTTACACGCGGATGATATCCGGACTGAGCATCACAATGGCACGCAACTATGGCAGCATTACAACATAGTCCAACTCAAGATGGCTCTTCCTTTCAACACCAGTGGCATACATCATCTTTGGGCAGCATCACATACAAACTCTTTGTATACTGTCTTGTACAACTTAGGTATCAATGACAGTCGTATAAATATGCACGCTTTTTCCTTCGCTAAGGTTTTATCCACAAGGGTGGTTTTTCTTGGCAAGGTTTTAATGCGACATATCGTATACGACTGGAGATATCTCATCATTGGCTTTTTGATCCATTTATTCACGTATTCTGACATTTGTACAATGGTTTTCCTCCGCCAAAAGTGAGGCTTTCTCTTAATAAAAGATCTTTTCTAAAAAAAATGTGTGTGTGTGTGTGTACACACACACACACATATATATATATGAGTATTATTCTCTTTTTCATGTAGTTTCTTCTTTATTATATACTTTTGTATTATGAATATATGTTTTCATAATATACATCTTTTTATTTATCATATCATAAAGTTCATTCTTTCTCTTTATTTTCCATCTTGGCCGAATATATATATATATATATATATATATATATATATATATATATATATATATATATATATATATATGTGTGTGTGTGTGTGTGTGTGTGTATATATACACACACATATATATATGTATATATATGTATATACAAAAAAAAAAGATGGCGCAGGGCTTCCTCTGGCGAAAATCCAGGCAGCTTTAGCCGCCGCCGCTGCATTACCGGTCTTCTCCTTTAGCGTATGCTGCTCGTTCCATCGCTATTCCCTGCTGCGTGTTCCATCTGCAATTCTCTGCTGTCCGCGCCATCGAGTTGTTAGAATGTCGGCGTCGAAATCTTTTGCTGCCATTGTTGCTGGCTCCACATCGGCGCAAGCTATCAATATTTCACCCCAAACAGTTTCTAGACACAAAGGTATTCCTATGATCTCATTTCTCGATTCTAAAATCGATGCCCTAGCCGCGCCATTCAAATATTCCTTGGTTGGCACGTTTTGGTATGGACGACCTCCATTGAAGGTGATCCGTGAAGTTTTTGAAAAAATAGGCTTTCATCAAGATTTGCGCATAACGCTCATTGATCAAACCCACATTTTATTGAATTTCCGTCGCGAGGAGGATTATCTCCGCTGTTTTTATCGTCGATCATGGCTTATCTCCGGATGCCATATGCGGATCACAAAATGGACCGTGGACTTCGATCCTTCTGCTGATGTGCCTATTGTTCCGGTCTGGATTGCACTACCTGGTTTGCCGATCCACCTGCATTGTCGTGATGCACTTTTTGAAATAGTGAAACCGATCGGCAGCCCACTAAAGCTTGATGTTGCAACCTCTGAGGGCCTCAGACCTCGGTAGCTCGAATTTGTGTTGAGGTTGATGTATCACAGGACCTCCCACAAAAGATATATGTTCAGGCAAAGAAAAGACTAATACTGCAGTCAGTGATTTATGAGGACTTGCCCAAATTTTGTACGGCTTGTCATCGGCTTGGACATGACCAGTCCGCTTGTACGCCAAAGTTGTCCACATCATCGAAAATTCCACCGCCTCCGCCTCCACCCCCGTCTAGACCACCGAAACAAAGATGGACGCCGGTTAAGAAGTCCGTTCCAGTTCCACCTTCAACGGTATCATCGCCTTCCCCGCCAACTCCAGTAAACGAGGCCGATGTGTCATTGGATGCAATGCCTCCTTCGGATAATAATGCTGACGGTGACACATCATTGGATGTGGCAGAAGGACAGATCAGGGATGCATTCTGTGATGCCACTGATCATCAACTGCCTGAGGATGTTATTCATACGGATATTGGACATATGTCGGATAATGATTTGCCAGATGATCCAACGCCTGAAGTTGAAACTATTTCAACGGTACCCGCAGAAGTAGCACGTCGCATGCAACTATTTGATCCGTCGCCTGCGGACGACATATTAATTTCTAGACTGCAGGATCGGACAGGGGAGGAGCCGTTTATTCCAGTGGTGCCTCGGCGTAAGCGCCGTGCTAGAAAGGACCTTCCTCCACTGCCACCATCGACTATTCTGACACGCACGCCTCTCACGCCATTCAGGGAAGTGCCTCTAACCTTAATCAATGAATTTATTAATCTGGAATATTCGAGGCATGCGTCCGTCATTACCTCGATTGCAACAGTTGATTAGGGAACATCGTCTCCATCTAGTAGCTTTAATTGAACCTAAACATACCCCAACACAAATAAATAGATTCGGTTTGCGTCTTGGCTTTTCACAAAGTTATGTTTCACAGTCGGAACGTATCTGGTTTTTTTGGCGTGATAATGAGTTTCGACTGCTTGCCACACAGGATCATGGACAGGTGCTGCATCTGACTCTATCATCTATTTCGCAGCAGCATACTTTCGTTCTCTCCTTAGTTTATGCAAAACATACTGCTACGCAGTGACATCAACTGTGGCATGCATTATGTGATTTCTCGGAGGGATTACAGTTACCTTGGATGGTTGGCGGCGATTTTAATACGTTTCGCACCCTTGAAGATCATAGTGGCCGCTCTACCCCATCATTGTCTGCTTTACAGGATTTTAATGACTGCATTGAGACATGCTCTCTTATGTCACCACCCTATCAGGGTTCACTGTTTACTTGGGCTGAAGGTCGTGGTCTAGGTCGGGTACGCCGGAGACTCGTTTGGTTTTTTATTAACTCTTTGATGCATGAATTGTTTGACACTCTGCGACTTTCTCATTTACCGCGTGTTACGTCGGATCACACACCGCTTTTGATACAGTGCCAATTGGGTGCGCAAAATATTCGACAGTCCTTCAGATTCCTTGACGCATGGCTCTCTCATCCGGATTTTAATAATTATGTGAAGCATGCATGGTCAGCATATCCAACTACGGGCGGCATGCGGGGTTTCTACTCCAAATTGTTTTCACTTAAGAAAGACATTCAAACTTGGAATAAGAATATCTTTGGGAACATATTCAGCAAACTGAAGGACGCAGAAGCACATCTTAATACTGTGGAAGCTTATTGGGATGCTAACCCCACGGAAGCGGCACGCGAGGATTACTATCAGGCCAAAGCACAGTATTTACTTGCATCAAAATACGAGTTACAATTTTGGCAACAAAAGGCACGTGTCAAATGGTTACAAGAGGGAGATGCTAACACACGCTACTTTCACTCCCTTGTCAAAGGTAGACGCTCACACCTATGTATTCGTCAACTTCGAAACTCGCAGGGAACACTTCTGACACAGCAGGATGAAATTCTGGTAGCTGCTGTGGACTATTACAAGGAATTATTCTCAAGTGTGCCTACGCATAGTCATCTCGAAATATTATCACACATACCTCCTTTAGTCTCTGCGGAGGATAATACCATGCTTACACAGTTGCCATTGGAGTCAGAAGTAAAAACAGCGGTATGGAGTTTAGACCCCCACAGTGCATCGGGTCCAGACGGGTTTCATGGCAATTTCTATCGCGCGTGTTGGAACATCATACATTTGGATGTCACTAAAGCTGTACAAGAATTTTTCATTGGTGTTCCCCAGCCGACTGTCATGGCTAGTGCACTAATTACGCTCATTCCGAAAATCCAGTCGCCACAGACTTTTGCTGATTTCCGACCTATTTGCCTGACAAATTTTATAAGCAAAGTCTGTACTCGTATTATTGCCACTAGGTTGGGACACCTGCTGCCACGATTAATTTCCCCAGAACAAACGGGTTTTCTTCCAGGTAAGGATATTTCAACTCAGGTGCTTCTGGCCCAAGAAATGGTTCACATGTTGGATAGAGGAGGACCACAGTTATGTTTGAAATTAGATATGATGAAGGCTTTTGACCGGGTAGGCTGGGATTATCTTCAACAACTTTTGCAGGCATTCAGCTTCTCAGGTTTTCTCATTCGGATCATTATTAATCACCTAAGTGCAACCAGGATGTCTGTCTTAATCAACGGGCAGCCATCACCATATTTTCGGCCATTCAGGGAAGTTAAGCAAGGAGATCCCTTATCACCTTTATTATTTATACTAGCATCTGAGGGGTTCAGTCGGGGACTGAAGGCACTGGTTGCATCGGGACGCGTACGCTCCTTTCGTTTAGGGAGAATACCTATGGCTATCTCGCATCTGGCTTATGCAGATGATTTGCTTATATTCTTGCGGGGTACAAAATGCAATCTCAGGCGTTTTCACTCTTTTCTCACAGCGTATGAAACAGCGTCGGGGCAAAAAGTAAATTTTAATAAAATCAGTTTCATACCATCGACTAATATCACATCACAACAATGCCGCAGCTTTAAAGACATTCTAGGAATGAGAGCATCAACTTTGCCTTTCAGATATCTTGGTTCTTATCTTCATAAGGGCATCACACGGGTTATACATTGCTCCACTCTTTTGCAACATGTGGATGAACGCTTGCATGGATGGCACTCTCGTCTTCTCTCCTCGGCGGGCCGCCTTGTCCTGCTACGCTCTGTCATCGCAGCACTTCCACTGCATATTATGGCAGCCGGTGGTATGCTTAAGTCCATCATTCGCATACTTGACAGGAAAATGTCGGCATATTTTTGGGGAGATAGACATCGCTGGGTTGCATGGAGCAAAATCACTATTCTAGTTGAGGAAGGCGGGTTGGGTCTACGTAATTTCAGTGACTTGCAGCAGGCTTATCAGTGCCGCATTTGGTGGACATACCAATGTCATGACACATTATGGAGTCAATATATGCATTTTCGTTACGGACGCCGCGGTGATTATATTCCGAGGCTCACAGACTCTACGATCTGGAAGTCTATTTGTCGCACTCATCCCATTTGTATACCTCATACAGCAGGTACAGGATCACTGATGACATGGACAGCCACACCCATGGGAGAGTTTACTCTCAAATCGGCTTATGATATATGTAGGATGCCACGACCAACGCAACTGTCAACGAAATTTATTTGGTTCAAGCATCTATCGCCATCTATATGCATTCTATTATGGCGTTTTTTCCATTCAGCCATGCCTTTTGAGGACTATATTGGACAATACTTGGTGGCACGCCCAACACAATGTCCTTTTTGCAAGGAATACTCAGCCACAGTGGATCATGTTTTCATTTACTGCACCCGCATTCGTTATTTATGGAGCTTCTTTGCTGCGGAATTACATGGTGTCCCTCCAGTCTCTTTACCTCTACGACAGTATTTGCTGGCATGGTGGTATCGTTCAACTTTTTCCACCCTCTCTGGCATCTTAAAAATAGTTATTCCATCCATTGTAATTTCAAACATTTGGAGTCAGTATGCACAGTTAATATACGGGGATGCTACAAGCTTTTCGACAGCGACTCTGCGGAATTCGATACATTTTGATATTCATATGTGGATGCGGAAGATTCAGGGCACCAAGCTGGCAGCAGGTCCTGCGTTGTCTATCTCCTGGCTCCCACGCATTCGCCAACCGCGCCTCAGAGTTCTTAGATGGCAAACATCTCCTTCAGGCAGGCTCAAGTTAAATGTGGATGCGGCAGTAGGTCGTCTTTATGCAGCGGGAGGGGCAATTTTGCGTGACACGGAGGGCCGTTGTAAGGGTGCCCTTTCCTTTCGCATGCCTCCTTGCACGCCTTTACAGGCAGAGATTCAGGCTACACTTTTTGGCCTGCTGTATTTTCTTCCGTTCTATCGTATGCTAATTATTGAGACTGATTGCGCACAATTGCTCTCATGCCTTCACAACCCACGACATGTTGCTGGAAATTATCATCTCAGACAACTCCACTACCTAATCCATCAACATCGTCTGGATCTTGTTCACACGTATCGTGAAACTAATATGGCCGCACATTATCTAGCGCAGCATGCGATGCTTCATCCGGCCAAAACTGCTTTCAACGGACACAATCTTCCTCCTATGGTTCGGTCCTCAGTCGTGTTGGATATTACTTTGCCCAGTTTGCGCACTGCTTGAATCCTTACATTTCCTGATGGCTAGTCATTTTTCCTACATTCTGTCCGTGGCATAATAGTCACGGACAGCTACGGTACGCATTGTGTTCATTTGCTTTCATGCTGCACCATGACTATGCTTATAACTTCTTTTTTCGCTGTCATTGCTGCCGAGTTCAATGGCCACCATTACAATGACCGCTTGGTTAGGAGGTACCCTTTTAGTATAGTTGCGGTTATCCATATGGATTGGCAACAACTCTTTATACCTGCCTGTACTATCCGCAGTACAGGCAGCCTTGGTACGTTTGCTTTTCACACTTTGCGATGCACGCATGTTATCTCTCACATGCTGACGCTGCTATTTGGTTTCATGATATGGGTTTGCCGGAATGACATGCCATGGGGGTTTATGCCTGCGAGATGCACTCATCACGTCAACCCATACCCTCGACTTGCTCACCATCAGACGTCTTTGGGTTATATTTGCTGTACTTACTGCAGTCAAGTCTTCCATACGGATTGGCGGTTATCATACCTAGCTCAGGTTCGATCTGTCCTCCGTTTATATTGTATGCTTTAATATATCCTGGACTGATTACTTACTTAGACATACATGTTTCTGGCGATTGGATGCGAGCCTGGATCGTCCTACTTCTACATGCATGCTCTGCTTACATCATCTCGATCTGGATATGCTCTCTATGGCGGGATGTACTTCTTCAACTCCGTAGCTGCACTGCAACATTTGAGGAATCAAGGACGGAAATCACCACCACAATACACGGCTTCGACATACAAAGACGGCTGTTCACAACGCGTTATAGCTTTTTCGAACCCATTTGTCTTCGGATTGCCTTTTGTACCACATTATGCAATAGTGCATATCAACATATCACCTATATAAATATGTACGCTTTTTCCTTCGCCAAGGTTTTATCCACAAGGGTGGTTTTACTTGGCAAGGTTTTAATGCGGCATATCGTATATATATTGATTGTTGATAAACATCAAACGCTAAGTTTTTAGTATTTCATTTGAATGTACTATGGTATTCCTCCGCCATAAGTGAGGGCTGCTTATTAGTAAAAATCTCCGTTTCAAAATATATATATATATATATATGTATATCTATGAAATGAAACCCCCGTGCTGCTCTGGCGATCCATGGCGGCGACTGTAGCCGTCGCCGTTCTCCTTCTGCTCCCTTGATTTCTGCATCAATTCTTCATTCTTCTCGCCTTCTTTCTGTACTGCTTTTTACGGTTTTATTGAATTATAGCAGCGATCTCCGCCATGGCCGACATTAATGCACCGCCATCGCTGTCGGCTTGTAAGCCACAATCTTTTGCATCACTCTTCAAATCTTCATCCACGCCTACTATTGCAGACAAATCCATTCAACGTTATAAGGGAAGTCCCATGATTTCATTCACGGATGAGGAAGTAGCGGTTTTATCTGAACCATACATGTTTTCTTTGGTTGGATCTTTTTGGTATGACAGACCACCATTGGCTACAATTCGTGCCACTATTGACCGCATAGATTTTAGCGGCATGGTACGCATTGGGCTGTGAGATTCGAATCATATTTTAATGCATTTTGCGTAGGAACATGATTACTTAAGATGTTTTGCACACCAAAGTTGGACAATTGCAAGAAAATATATGATAGTCACAAAGTGGACACCTGATTATGATCCAAAGATTGATGTGCCGATTGTTCCTGTGTGGATATCATTTCCGGGTTTACTGGTTCACTTCCACCAAAAAGATGCATTGTTCCAGATTGGTAAGATGATTGGTACTCCTATGAAATTGGATAATGCTACGTCAGAACACTTGCGTCCATCTGTGGCTAGATTGTGTGTAGAACTTGATGTATCCAAGGAGTTTCTTGCTCAAGTTTATATTCAGTTATCTAAGCGATGTATTTCTCAGGCAGTAATTTATGAGGACTTGCCACTGTATTGTGATAGTTGTTCGTGATTGAGCCATAAGAAGGAGATTGTGGCTCTGACCAACACAAAGATGACCAGCCACCTTCTGTGTCTCAGGCTGTGCAGCCAACAAATAAGAAAAGATCCATGCGTTGGACGCCTAAGAAGATACTGGCTACGAGAGGGATCCATGAATCACAGCCAGCTGCTGCAGTGGAACCTCAATCTAAAGCAGCGCAAACAGAAATGGTTGGGCCCTCTCATATATTATCCCCTGATCTATTTGCTCGTGTCTCAGTTTCAGATACACAAGATATTTCACGCTTAAAAAGCATAGATGATAGCATTTTTGGTGATCTGCCTGTTCTTCTGCAATATGTTTTCTTTTTTGCAGTTAGAGAAACAACGTATGGGCATCAAAAATCATTCCATGCAATTTGTATGGTTATCCACTAGAGTATCCTTTTGGTGTACATTGGTTTATGCTTTACATACGGTTTCGGCACGTCGGCCTTTATGGGCAGATCTTGTTACATTCCACAGTGGGACAAATATACCATGGATCATTGGAGGAGATTTTAATACGTTTCTATCGCTTGATGAGCACAAAGGTCGATCCACTCCATCTTTGAGAACATTGCAGGATTTTAACGATTTTGTTACTCATTGCTCATTGCAATCCAAAGATTTTCAAGGCTCCCTTTTACATGGTGGGATGGCAGGGGGCTAGGTCGAGTCAGCCATAGACTTGATCGCTATCTATGTTTGTCGGATTTCTTCGATTTATTTGAGTCCGTTCGATATCAACATTTAAATCGTGCAACATCGGATCATTCTCCACTATTTATAGAATGTCAAGCGACATTAGTGGCACCTTCCGCAGCATTTAGATATCTGGATGCTTGGACAACACATCCAAATTTTGATTCTTATGTGACACATCATTGGAGATCTTTTCCAACTATTGGCGGAATGAGGGTTTTTGCTCAAAGTTAAAGCAGTTAAAAAGATGTTTAAATCGTTGGAATAAGGAGGTATTTGGTAATATATTTGATGCGGTTTGGTATGCGGAAGAAGAGGTCACGAGATGTGAAAGACTATATGATACATCTCCAACGGATGACACAAGACAGGCTTATCATTTTTCTATGGGTCAAATGAGACTGGCTCAATCAAGAGCTTTATTGTTTTGGAAGCAAAAAAGCAAATATAAAATGGATGCACGAAGGAGATGCCAACATACGATTTTTTCATCAAACAGTAAAGGAGCGTCGACGACGATAGTGCATACGCCGCATTATACGGGAGGATGGTGTTGAGTTGGAAAGTCAGCATGATCTTGAGATTGAAGCGGTACGGTATTTCCAGCACTTATTTGCGGAAGAGCACACTGATAATTATGATGATATTTTACAGTATGTCCCATCTCTGATCTCGGAAGAAGAAAATATTCATCTTTTAAGTCTGCCATCGATGGATGAAGTTAGACGTGCGGTTTTGGGATTTAAGTCCTACTAGTGCAGCGGGACCAGATGGTTTCTAAGGATCTTTTTACAGGCAATTTTGGCAGTTAATATTTGCCAATGTTCACAAAGCGGTGCAAGAATTTTTTCTTGGGATTTGTTCGCCAGCCCAGTTAGCTGCAGCCCTCATCATCTTGATTCCAAAGGTTGTCAATCCGGTATGTTTTTCTAAGTTTCGTCCTATTTCCCTGACAAATTTTATTGCCAAGGTGATCACCCGTATTATAGCCACACACATCTCACATTTGTTGCCGAAGTTAATTTCGCCAAATCAGGCTGGCTTTATGAAAGGAAGAGATATTACTGAACAGATTTTATTAGCACAGGAAATGGTGCATATTTTGGATAAACCAACGTGCGGCGGGCATGTTATTGTTAAATTGGATATGGCAAAGGCGTTTGACAGGGTGAGTTGGCCTTATTTAAGTAGGCTTTTGTCTAAAATGGGCTTCCATTCGCGATTGGTGCGCATCCTTATAAATAATTTATCAGTCACACGTTGCTCAATATTAATTAATGGTAAGCCTGCTAGTTCCTTTCCAATTTCACGAGGTGTAAAACAAGGTGATCCCCTCTCCCCTCTACTGTTTATACTAGCCTCAGAAGGTTTTTCCAGGGGTCTTAATGCACTTACGGAAGAGTGTAGGATATGCGGCTTTCATTCGGGAAGGCCCCCATGAATTTCTCATTTGGGTTTCGCAGATGATCTTGTCATTTTTTGAATGGGTGTACGCGCAATCTGCAGAGATTTAGACAATTTTTGGAATCATATCAACAAGCATCGGGTCAGTTAGTGAATTTACACAAAAGTCACGTGGTCATTGGTGCAGCAGTCACGGGGGCTTCAGTATCACATGCTTTAGGTACGCACCTTCTAATCTGCCTATTAAGTTTTTGGGATCTTATTTATATAAAGGCATAAATCATGCTGCATATTGTACCCCCTTAATCTCACAATTTGATGCCGTTTTTAATTCGTGGTCTTCCAAATTGCTTAGTATGGCTAGACGTATAATATTGTTGAAGCATGCATTATGTTCTATGCCTGCACATATTATGGCAAGCTCTAATATACCGAAGAGTGTGATTAGCGCACTCATCAGGAAAATGTCACACTTCTTATGGAACGGACGACATCATTGGCAGTCTTGGGAGATTATATGTCGTCCAAAAGAGTCTGGAGGCTTAGGCATTCGTAATTTACTTACTCTACAGCAGGCATATGACTGTCGATTATGGTGGAGATATCACCATTCTTTGTCATTGTGGGCTGAGTTTAGCAGGATTAAATATGGTCAATGATCGTCAATATATGCTCATATCTATGATTCCTCAACTTGGAAGCGTCTATGTCATATTGATTCTCTTATGAATGAGTATGTACATGTTACACCAGATGGTTTATTATGGACACTGGATAGCATGTGACAATTCTTCATTAAATCAGCTTACCATGTTTTATCGAGTGCAGAATTATGCCCTTATTCGAAGTACATTTGGTGGCCAACACTCCCTTTGGGAGGGCGACTATTCCTTTTGAGACTATGGCGGCACGCTCTTCCAATAGCTGATAATCTTCATATTTGGCAGACAATATTTCTGACACAATGTGTACTCTGCAAACAGGAATCGGACAGTCTTGACCATATCTTTCAATGTTGTCCCTCTATCAATCCTCTATGGCAGGAAATGTCTATAATTTTTTCAGGCCCATTGCGAACCTCACGTACACTGGGAATATATTTGATGCGTTGGTGGCGAGCCTCCTCTTCCCATACGATGTTAGGTCAGTTGAGAATAGTGGTACCATCATTCATTGTATGGGTTATTTGGAAGATGATATTTTCTCTTCTCGGAGATTATTCGAACGTGTTCGAGAGCATGTGTATACGTGGTGTGCATCTACAAAGGGTAGGAAATTCTCACAACGTATACCTCACCTAATCTCGCTTTCTTTTTCTCCTCCTATCCGATGTCGTCTCCCTAGAATTGTGAGATGGGAAAATCCACCTACGGGCAAGTTAAAGTTAAATGTTGATGCGGCTGTAAACAATCATTCAGCGACGGTAGGCGCAATCCTGTGCAATCATCAAGGAGATTTTGTTTCTGCAATTTTTTTTCGCTTGCCAGTGGTTACCCCCTTAAGAGCCAAACTCATGGCCCTGCACTTGGCGCTAATGTTCTATTCGCGTGAATATGCCACATTAACGATAGAAATAGATTGCCATGTACTACTGCAGCATCTTACAACTTCACACAGATTTACAGGTGCCTATTCTACATACTTGGCGCGTACTCTACATTTTTTGAGACTAAATGGTGCCACTCTCCAACACTATTATGGTGAAGCAAATACTGTAGCACATTCATTGGCGCCACACGGGTTCCATTCAGCAGGGGTAACAGTCTATACATCTTTAGCTGATTTACCATGTGAAGTTCAAGGGGCACTACATGTGGATGCAGTAGTGCCAAACTTAAGATTCTAATCATCAAGTCTCCTAATCGGTTGGCGCATTATGACTATAGTTTCCTATGTCTCAATTCGACATAGGCAACGTTGGCATGATTTCATTTTCCTACTTTTGTCACACATTCTTTCATTTCCTCGCTATCGATGTATATCTCACGGTTTTTCTTTCTATGTTACTGCTGACGAATATGCGGCATGTTCGTGCTACTTGCTTGGAAGCTCACAACAGTTGGACATACATCTCTTGTTGCCCATGTTCATGATGAATACGGGCAACGTCGGTATGTACAGGAAATGCAAAATTGTTTATCTCATATGCACATTTTATGCTATCTTAATCACCCCCTTTTTGTCTTTGTCATGGCGACTACTGGAGCAATACGGTTTTATTCTTTCCACACAACAACAATGGACTACGGCGCTGGGATTCAATGCCACTCTCTCGAAGACTTGGCAGGATTCTATAGTTTCTTACAATTCTTTGCTAATATTAAATGATATTTTATTATTAGCTACTTTGATGCGTTTCATGTATATATTTACATTTCTGTCTTGCTCAATTTGGGAGAGTCTCCCTCCTTAGCTTAGCTCTATTCTTGTAACCACGGTATTCCTCCACCACAAGTGAGAAAAATTATATTAATAAAACACCTGGACGGTACCGCCCGTCTTTCATCAAAAAAAATCTATAATTCTCTGTTCTTAAATTACATCCTTTATTCTATATTTTTTACATTATGACCATTTCTTTTCATGACAAATATATTTATATTTATAACAAGTCATAAAGTTTATCCTTTCTCCACTTTTACTCTCTTGGCCGAATACATATACATTTTGTATATGTCACATAAATCTTTTCTTTATCATATCTTTAGTTTATATCTTTGTTTTGATATTTATTCCAACTATATGCATGTTTGTTCCATCAACATAATGTCTTGTAAAATCATCATCAAATACATAAACATACTAAATCATGGAACTTATGAAAATAAAGTCAACAGGGTATAAAAACCCTATTTTGGCCGTGCGTTATATACATACATATACATATGAAGATCATCAAGAAACATCTATGTGAACTAGAATCTTAGACATGAATATGATTTCCTCATAACATGCTAAATCAAGAACACAAAAATTCACGAAAACCAAAATCATAAATAAACACATAAGTGATGATCATCATGAAAAACATATGAACACATGCATAAAAATGTCTTCTAAGTAATCTTTTCTTAACATATCTTCTATATTCATTTTCTTTCTTTAACTTTTACATGTACTACATATGAGTGTTCATTTCATTTGATTTACACATATAAGTCTATTTTTCTTCAAGGTGGCCGAATATATGTATACTGTATATCATAATTATACATCACTTAGAACATAGCTTTTACACATTCTTGATACAAAAACCTTGAACATATATCATGAATGATCCAACTTTGTATGAACATAAATACATATATCTTTGAAAATCCATGAAGGATCTAGGAAGAATACTTGCCTTTGTCACCTAACCTTAGTATGAAAGTGAATATTTCTTCACTTGGCTTGAAGAAAACCCTCTCCTCCTTCCTTGTAGAAGTTTGATGCAAAATGGAGGAGTCAGTGTACAACTTATATAAATAGATAAATGGAAGAAATATAACCTACCTTACATAAATTTCGTACCTTGCTACACCTTGGTTTTCCACCCCTAAACTTTCGGCCATTTGGCTTAAAATGAAAGAGGATGTTGTAGTTATTGTTTTGGATGTGTGTATGAGGTGACGAAAAGAAAATTACACCTTGTTCCTTGCTTGAGAAACTTTCGGCCAAGTGTAAAACAATGGAGGTTGGAAGACTTTGTTTTTCTTTTATTGGAGAGGAAAGAAAGTATTTTGTGGAAAGATGAAAGTGTTGGAGTGTGGAATGAAGAAGAAAATCTCCCCCCTTTTCTTCTTTGTTAAGCTCGGACAAGAAGAGGAAAATAGAGATAGAAGACTTGTTTCTTGTGTTAAGAAAGAAAAAGAGTGTAAGAAGAGAAAATCTTGCTAAGTGTAGGAGATGAAATGGAAAGAGAGTCTTCTCTCTTCCTAAAAAAGAGGGGATGGTTTTGAGAGCTTGGAGGGAGATGGAAGACATCATCATGAGAGTTGATGGGAGAAGATGGGGGGTGGTTTAATTGTCTTGACAATTTGTAAGACAATGGAGTGAAGGAAGAGAGAAAGAAAGAAGAAAGTATCTTCTTCCTTGAAGAGAAAGGGGCAGTCAAATGGGGTGAATGAGTGGGTTTGGGTTGATTGAAAGATGTAAGAAATGTAATAAAAGGTATAAAAATCTAATAGAAAGAATGATGGTGGTTGACGATGTAAGAAGGTGGAGTGTGGGAGAAAAATTCTTTTCTCCTTTCTTGCTTCGTGTGGCAAGGTACAAGGGTGTAAGAGGGAGTAGTTGGTTATTTGTTGGGGTTGTAAGAAAAAGGTATAGGAAATGTGTAAAATGGTGTACGTTTTTGGGTAGAAGAAAATGATGTATAATTGGTTGAAGAAAACAAAAATTTTTCTTCCATACTGATGTAATGGCCGAAATATGAAGTATTGAGAGTGGTAGAATAAGACAAAATACTATCATTTGGTTCCTACATAATTTTGTACACTTGATATTTTGTTGGGGTATTTTTCTAACCACAATTCCTTCTTCCTTTTTCTACCTAAAATGGTGCCAAGTGTGTATGTGTATATATATATATTCATTTTCCTTTTTCTTCTTTTCTAAGTTATTTACTATGTCCTGCTTTCTTTTTCTTTTATTTAAGTGGTTCCAATTTCTTATGTCATGTGTTATGTGTTGATTTAGTTTTTCCCAAGATTTAAGTTGTTACATATTCGTATTGTTTTAATTCTTATGACGAAATCGTAATCTTCGTTAACGAATTTCGTCGTAGATTGATATATCGGTTACCTTATCGTTTGGTTATTTTTCTGAGCGTTTTCAACCCCAATACATATACCGATGTCCTATTAAACCCTCATTCAAAATTTTAATTCTACTGAAATTCTATAGACATTGCACATTTGTTTTATTTTTTGTTATCTTATTTCTTTTTCTACCGACCCGGAAATGCAGGTCGTAACAGAGACAATAGAACTACTATGAGATTAATTTGTATGTTAGATTAGATGGTTATGCATGTTATGTCTTTATGTGGAATTAATATATGGTTAAAAAGGGTGCAGAAAATCCTTCTGCATCAGACGGCTCTCGGAGACCGTCTTACCTAAAGGTAGGACATTTGACCCCATTCTAGACAGACTTGTAAAACCATCCTACTTATGGTAGGAGTCTGACCATCATCCGGAGAGGTTTTTTGTGAAACCATACTACCAAGGGGTCGGATGTATGACCTAGCTCAGACAGAGACATATTAGTGTTATGTTTAATTAATGAAATTTTATGATGCTAAAGCACGGGATATGATACTATGATGATTATACGATGTTTTCAGCTTGAACAATATGTTGATGATGATCATGGTACATTTATATATTGTATATGCTGATTTTGTGTGTGATTTTAAGATTTGAGAAAAGTGTCAAGTCAGTGTCAAGTCATATTTAAACCACATGTCAAGTCATGCTCAAGTCAAAAGCAATGAAGGCTTAAAAGAAGATTAAGTTAAGGTGTAAAGCTACGTAAGTAGATTTAAAGTCAGTTGTAATTAACCTCAGTGCATAGAACTTACTTGCGAGAGTATGGAATCCGTGCTACGGTTATGTGCAATATTAGAGTGGCGATTGATAAAGTCAAGGTTAAAAATGTAATGAGTCACCTAACATGGTGTGTAGTGCTAACTTGAGGGAGTATATGATCCCTACGTAAGTTGTACAAGACACTGGTTGATGCCAAAGATTATTAACTCATCGAATCAAGGTCTCAAGGAAATCAAAGAATCAAAGAATCAAGGTACAAAGGAATCAAGGTAATAAACATCAAGGTAGGAAAAAAAGGAAAAAGGAAATGTAATGAAAAAAGAAACGAAAGAAAGAAAAAGAAGGACATGAGTAAATAAGATAGAAATAACTTAAGAAATTAAAGTCAAGGCAGTGTTAGGTCCATGACAATCACTCTACAATGGAGAAATAGAGTGTTGGGCAATTTTCTAGAATTTTTCTCCTTTTGTCTCACTCCAACTCAAATGAACTTCAAATAATCCAAAGCAAAATAAAGAAAGGAGATGAGAGATAATGAATGAATACATCCGATATAGAGTGATTCGAATCTTAAATGATCCTAATCCACTACCATTTTGTTTCCAAAGTGGATTTTTCAACAGCTACTTTTCTTATTACTTTTAATAAGAACAACATCAATACTTACACTAAAAACTTTGTGTAAGCAACCACAACAACAGTTTCTTGCATAAAACAACTTTGTGCAACAACAACTCCAGCTATAAGCAACAACAGATCCTTGCTTTCTCACAACTTCAACAAAGTCCTCTCAAAGAAATTTCACACAATGGGTTTTGGGAAGTAGTGGGGATTACACTTTCTAACTAGTCTAAACACAAGCAAGAGATCAAATATGTATAGTTTCTCTTGTGTTAGACTTTCACTCTCATAATTTACAACAATGAAGAACAAGCAACAAGAGCTTAACAAGCTTTAAGCACTTTTGTGCAAAATGAGAGATTTTTACAATAATGAAATATGAAGGTTTAAGAGGATGAAAGTGTGTGTTGCCCTCATCTGAGCTTTTTCAATTTATAGAGGGCGTGAGTCACGTTTTTGCAGCCTCCCCAATTCTTCAACTCATTCATTAGTCTTGATAATGTCCAAATAGTATGGATTGATTTGATCCTCAAAAGCCATTTTAGAAAGTCTTAGACTTACATACAATAATCACGGAAGCATGTTTAATGTTAGGGGAAAGTCCACAAGAAATTTGAGCAAGATTGGAGAGAGAAAACACCTTAGATCTCCCTTGGATTTTGTTCCAACGGTCATTAAAATTTGAATCCTGGATGACATCAATCGATTGATGTGTCTGTGTTGACAGATAAATGTATTACAGTAATGTTCAAGTTTTGCACTTTTCATACATCAATGGATTGGTGTCTTTTCTTTGAGAAACTGATGTGCACATCGATCGATATCTCATTGCTGAGAGATTGATGTCTTCCAATAAGATTTCAGTTATATTCCTTACATACATTAATCAATCCATGTCTCTTATAAGAGACTAATGTATACATCAATCAATCGATGTCTCAAACTTTGAGAGATCGATGTCTTCCAATAAAAAGTGTTAACTTTGAACCTTCACAACATCGACCGATTGATGTCTCTAAGCTTAGAGACCAATGTCACATTGATCGATCGATGTCTCTCAAACTGACAGATTGATGTTGGACAGTAAGGTTCCAACCTTGGACAATCCCAACATAGATCGATCGATGTCTCTTCTTGAGAGACTGATGTATACATCAATCGATCCATGTGAGAGATCGATGTCTCACAGTGTGTTTTTCTCATTTTGCTTTAATTCCCAAGTGTGAACTACTTTTTTAACTCTTTTAAAACATCTTTTAACTTCATCAAAACAATTCATATTCCAACAGGTAGATGAGTCATGGTCAGGGTAGATGAGTCAAGGTCAAGGTATAGTGTCATGCCCCGTTAATTGTTTTTACGTGATATATACATGCAATACACATGCACACACGTTAGCAACAAAAATATATATAAACATATTATACACACACATACACGGCTACAAAGAGGAAAAGAAAAGAAAATAAAACCAAACCCTAGAATCCTAAGTATACCAGTAGAAAAAAAGATAGACTTTTATGCATGATACAACTCCTAAACCCACTAGAATTGTGATAACCTAAAGTTCTAAATACACTAGGACTCTACCTACATACATCTATATCTATACACACATATCACACAAATTTCATCCTTCTCCCATTCTTCAAAAATCATCGGCTGACCACTCCCAAGAAGCACAATTCTGCCACCAGCCCTTAGCTGCAAGAATAGGCAATTCTTTTGTCCGTTCATCTCGATTATTCGTATGTTACATATAATCAAGATTAGAGGCAAGCACCCTTGCTATATTTGCTATGATTTTCCAACGTTATGATGTTATTTTCGTACCAAATGGATCATGCATGACGTATTTGTGTTTTGCTTAGATTATTGATTATACATATGTAATTGTTGTATCTATGTATCGATTATGTGTATATATGTATAAAATTGGCATGAATCTTGGTGTTGTTGATGAGATTGGGCCGCAGGTGTGTGTATGGAGCTGCCCTAGGGCAGCGGCCATGGTGACACTTTATGTGCATGATTATAAGGCATGTTTCCAAATTGTATATGCATAATGATTATGTGATGAATTTACATGATAGTTGGATTCTGTTTTTGTGCAAAACATATGTGATGGCCGAAAGTTATGGGTCTGTCCAGGGATGATGAATATGAGATGTATTATGATGGAATAACATGAATTGAAACGAAAGAAAACCGAATTAAATTAAATTAGGGTTTTGATGCCAAAAGAGGGGAAAACCATTTTTAAAGATTGGGACTTTTGGTGTTTTGAGGGCAGAATATATATAGAATGAGGAGAGGACGATTCTGGTGGTCGGAGTTGGTCAGGGGCGGTGACGCATGGGGCTCATGCGCCGACCAAAGGCGGCACATAGCTGACCTTCTTCTGGTGCTTGAGGGCGTGTGGCTTGGAGTTTTGCCACGATTTTTGCAGTAGTGTCTTAAGTGTGAACCACAATAGGTGTCTATGAGGTTAGTTGTGAGAAAACGTCAGCGGTGAGAAATGGCGATGTAGGCCGAGGTGGCTAGTGTGTGGGGAGTGGAAATTAGGGTTTTGGAGGGGGTGAGGGTTGCTGGGCCAAGGGAGCTGGGGGCAGAGGGTACTGGGCTGAGGGGTAATCGGGGGCGTGTGAGGTTAGGGGCTAGGGGTGAGGTAAGTTGAGTAGGGGGTAGGGGAAATGTGGGCTGAGGGCGAAACACGTATGCATAAACGCGTATATGCACGTGTATGTGCATATATATATATATATATCTATATATATATATATATATATATATATATGTGTGTGTGTGTGTGTGTGTGTGTGTGAGTATACTTATACGTAGGCGAGAGTGGATTAAAGTAACAGAGAGTAAATCGTAACGGAAGCGGAAATGATTTGCCGATTGGAGTTAATCGTCGAAAATCATATCGTTAAATATAAATTGTTTTTGAAATTGTATGTTTTGAAAAGTCACCCTTACAAAGGAAATGTATTGCGGAGTTGGGGTTTGGTTCCAAACAAACGGGCCCTCCGAGCACATATGACTATAAGATGAGATAGGCCGCTCGGACACATGGCCGCCAATTGGGCCATCCAGGCACATACGACTATGCTAAGATGAAAGATAAGCTGTCTGGACACATACGATCATTGGAGAACGAAAACCGTAAATCTTGCAATATAAGTCACTTGTAAGGTAAGCGCCATGGCCATTGCATTGCATCGATGAGAATTAGATATCGCATATGAATACTGGAAGGAGTAATCGCATATGAATATCGGATATCGCAAATGGATACCGGAAGGGTAATCAAATATGGATATCGGAAATGGAAAATTGGAAAATGGAAATAAATATGAATAAGGAAATGGAAATCGAAATTGTAATCGAGTCATTGCTTTCATGGTTTTAAAAAGTTACATCACGGTTTTTGATTGCATTTGACACTTGTGTGCGATGACTTAGTTGCGTATGCTTTATTTGCTTGATTGAGCAGGAATGGCAGAAAGGTAAATTTTATTTGCAAAGAGAAGCATGTCATTTTCTCTATCGTTATTTATTTGTTTATTTTATTTACGCTTGCTTCTCTGTGTATGATCCCATGATAAATATAGTCACGTTACTTGCTGGGCGATGTATGTGCATCATCCCATGCTATAAATCATCTTTGCAGATTCCCAAGATTACGAGCTAGTGTACGTAGAGGACGATCATGAGTGGGGATACTGAGGCTTTTGAATCGAGGACTTATTCTGAGGATTTTTTGTAGACTTTATCATATTTAGTAGTTCTTTTTTATTTCGATTTTGTAAACCCTAGATTGCAAGACATTGATTTTTCATTAACGAATTTCGAGATTTTAATTTGCATCGCCTACGTTGATATGGATTTGCGCTATTATGCTGATGTGTAATGGATTGTATCGTCGCCTTGCATTTTTCTTAGCAAAATACAGCGGGTGAGTCGTTTCGAGGTCTAGGGCTCGGGACGGGTCGCTACAGGTGGTATTAGAGCCCTTGGCTCTAGATCCACAGCGAAAGTATAAAATTAACCCTGATTTTCAAACAAAATTACGATTTTGCCTCTTGTCTATGATCTTAGACTTAAGTGATCATGGGGGGACTTGAGCGATAGGATACACTAAGCAGTCTTTTCCACTGATACACTTGAAATACTTCCATTTCACATACATCCTTACATCCGACACTTATTTACTAGTTTCACTCTTATAAATTATAACTGTATGAAAATTTTATCGTCGTGCTCTGCCACAGGCACTAGTGGATGCTTTTGTTTGCCTCAGCAATGCAGTTAGTAGAGCTGTTCCTCAACCGCAACAGCAGGGGACTCGCTACTACTACGGAGAGATGAAGCGGGTCCATGTCCCCACGTTCAATGGAGACCTCGGTCCTGACGGTGATGAGAGATGGTTGCGCGAAGTTGAGAATAACTTCGCATTGTTGCAGGTACCTGAGGCGATGCAGACTTAGGTGATCTATCCCTTCCTCATCGGAGAGGCGGATAATTACTGAAACACCATTTCCAGGGATCTGCCACACCCAATTACTTAGATGCGGTTCCGCATATTCTACACCCCATCGGCAGTCACATTGTAGAAGATTTCCGTGGTCGAGTCTTTGCGTTAGGGCCCAGGGATGTCAGTGGCCGACTATGTGAACCAATTCAACGCCCTGGGTCAGTTCGTGCCAGTGATCATGGGAGACATGTTGCTCCGTGTGGCCAAGTTTGAGCGGGGCCTTAACAGCCGGATCCGTTCTGGAATGGTGAACGCCAATCCCAGAGATTTTGTTGATTTGCTCAATGCTTGCTATGCGTGGAGAGTGACATTGAGCGCTGAGACAAGGAGTGCAGGGGCAAGAGGCCCGGCACTAAGTTAGGCGGTAGACCCGGCCGTTAGATCAAGATGCCATGTAGAAGGGCGATTTCACAGCCTAGGCCCCTATAGCAGCAGCCGCTGGCTCCGCAGCAGCAACCACAGCCACAGTCGGCGATCACTCCACCATATGTGATTTGCAGCCGTCAGCATGCAGGAGAGTGTTGGAGGAAGACTGATGCTTGTTTTAATTGCGGAAATATGGGGCATATGCAAAGAGACTACCCGGAGCCCAAGAGACTGACAGCTGCACTCGCTCCGTAGCAGCAGCAGCAGCAGCATCAGAGGGGCAGTCCCTGGCTCAATGCCCGAGAACGCGCTGAGACGGACATTGATGTCCAGGCTTCGACTGATGTGGTCACTAGTATATTTACGCACGTTTTTGAATTATTAAATATTTATTTTGCATAACGTGTACTTAAACCCCTACACCCTTAGGTGCTATATTGATCAACAAGGTCCCAGGGAATGTGCTATTTGATAGTGGCTCAAGCTACTCATGTGTAGCAAAGAGGTTTGTCAAGAACCTTGAAAGCTGTCCGGAACGGCTAGACACTCCCTACCGGGTACTAGTATCTGGAGACCATGTGATTGTCTCTCCATATCTTTATAGGCACTATAGATTGGAGTTCGAGGATCGTGTGTTTGATGTTTCCCTAATGCCAATCCAGATGAGCGATTTTGACATAATCTTAGGAATGGATTGGTCGGCTTGCTATCATGCTCACATCGATGCCAAACGAAGCAAGTGGTATTCAAAGATCTGATGCAAGCAGAATACACATTTCAGGGGAACACCAAGTTAAAGAAGCTGCCCCGAAAAATCTATTTGACTGCAACACGAACCTATAAAGAACTGAGGAAAGGAAGCAAAAGATTCTTGGTGTATGCCATGAATACTGAGTCAGAGATGCTATCCCTTGATGATATTCCAGTGGTCAAGGAATATAAAGACGTCTTCCCTGATGAACTATCCGGGCTGCCACTGAACATGGAAGTAGAGTTCGAGATCAATCAGATACCTAGAGTTGAGCCGATCTCGAAAGCGCCTGACAGGATGGCCCCAGCAGAGCTGAAAGAACTCAAGGAGCAACTACAAGAGCTGATGGACAGGAAGTTTATAAGACCTAGTGTCTCGCCTTGGGGGGCACTAGTCTTATTTGTCAAGATGAAAGACGGTAGCATGAGACTGTGCTTAGATTATCGTTAACTCAACAAGATCACAATAAAGAACAAGTATCCACTACTGTGAATCGACAACTTATTCGACCAACTAAAGGTAACACTATTCAGTTTAGCAAGTTATTCCTATCCTAATTATCGAGATTCGTGTAATGCGATTGTGTGCAGGGTGCCAAACTTTTCACCAAGGTTGATCTCCGGTTAGGATATCACCAACTCAGGATCAAGCTTGACGATATTGCGAAAACAACATTTCACACGAGGTATGGGCACTACGAGTTTCTCGTGATACTTTTTGGACTAACAAATGCACCTGCCGCATTCATGGATTTGATGGACACCATATTCAGAGTTTATTTGGACCGGTACGTGGTGGTGTTCATCGATGATATCTTAGTATACTCGCCCAATGAAGTGACGCATGCTGAAAATCTACGCAAAGCGTTAGAGATTCTAAGGAAGAAAAGTTGTACGCCAAGTTCAGCAAGTGCAAGTTTTAATTCAAGAATGTGACCTTCTTGGGACATGTGATACTGGAAGATGGCAAAGCAGTAGACCCCAAGAAGATCGAGGAGATCACGGAATAGCCGAGGCTGACAAATGTCATGCAGGTAAGAAGTTTTCTAGCCTTAGCAGGATATTATCAAAAATTCGTGGATGGATTCTCGAGGATCGTAGTTCCACTGAGCCGCTTAACACAAAAGAAGACCAAGTTCTAGTGGACCGTTGAATGTGAAAGAAGCTTCGCCAAACACAAAAGGAGACTGACCAGCGCATCGGTATTAGTACAACCCTCTGGTACTGAAGAGTTTGTGATATACAACGATGCTTTGAAAAACGGCCTAGGTATATGTATCTTAATTCGTGAATTGTGATATATACATATAAACCTTAGCCTAACCCTTTAATTAAAGGATACGCTCTAATGCAAGGAGAACGAGTGATTGCCTATACATCAAGGCAATGAAAACCCTACGAGCAAAATTATCACACTCACGACTTGTAGCTTGCCTCATGGGTATTCGCATTGAAGATTTGGAGGCATTACTTATATGGCGAGAAATGTGAAGTCTTCACCGACCATAAGAGCCTCAAGTACTTGTTCACGCAGAAGGAATTAAACATGAGGCAGAGACGATGGCTGGAGCTCATCAAAGACTACGATCTGACTATCAGCTATCATCTGGGTAAAGCAAATAGAGTGGCTGATGCACAGAGCCGAAAGTCAAGCCACTCGAGATAGACTCACACTAGAGAGAGATAGCAGAGTTCGATCTTGATATAGTTGATTCGACGGCGAATGTTTTGGCAGCACTGATGATCACGCCTACCTTGATGGATCGATTGAAAGAGGTCCAGAAAGATGACGAGAATTTGAGCTGCATCCGAGATAGACTATAGAGCAAGCCAGTTGAAGGGTTTCAAGTATCCAATAATGGCAGTTTAAGGTTTCAGGGGTGACTATGTGTACCGAATAATGATGCGTTGAAGAAAGAGCTACTGAAGGAGGCACATAATACACACCTATTGATACATCCGAGAACTACTAAGATGTACCAAGAATTAAAGAAAAATTATTGGTGGTACGGAATAAAGTGTGAGATTGCTGAGTTCGTCGCCCGATGTTTGGTTTGTCAGCAAGTTAATGCCAAACATCAACGTCCTGGAGGATACTTACAGTCGTTAGAGATTCCAGAGTGGAAATGGGAGCATATTACGATGGATTTTGTTGCAGGGCTCCCTAAGACAAGAAATGCCAACGATGTAATTTGGGTGATCGTAGATCGTTTGACGAAATCCCCACACTTTATACCAGTATCGAGTGAAGCGACGATGGAGAAGTTGGTGACCTTATATGTTCATAACATCTTTAGTCTACTTAGAGGTGCCGAAAAGTATTGTATCAGACAGAGATCCTAGATTTACATCTTGGTCTTGGACAGCATATCAGAGGGTTATAGGGACTGAGTTGAGATTGAGTACTGTGTTTCATCACCAAACAGGTGGTCAATCAGAAAGGACTATTCAGACCCTCGAGGACATACTTGGGTTTTGTGTGTTAGACTTCAAAGGGAATTGGGACATTATGATGAGTTGATAGAGTTCTCATACAACAATAGTCATCATACTGCGGTTGAAATGGCGGTGTTTGAAGCTTTATATAGAAGAAAGTGCCGACCACCGTTACATTGAGACGAGATCAGGGAAAAGGCGATTACTGGACCGAAGTTGGTGGAGCAAATGCTTGACAAGGTCAAGATCGTTCAAGATAGACTCAAGATAGCCCAGGATCCCAACAAGAGTTGGGCGGATTCTGAAAGGAGGCCGTTGGAGTTCGCCGTTGGTGAAAAGGTGCATTTGAGGGTATCCCAACAAAAAGTGTAATGCAGTTTGGCGAGAAAAGTAAGTTGAGTCCAAGGTATATTGGACCGTACAAGATGCTCGAGAGAGTTGGGACATTAGCCTATCGACTAGCGTTGCCTCTAGCGTTGTTGCAAGTGCATAATGTTTTCACGTGTCACCGCTATGGCGTTATGTGTCCGACCCAAGTCATATATTGGAGGCTGGGCCGTTGAAATTAAGAAGTGACATGACTTACGAGGCCAGTTCGTATTGTTAATCGTAAGGATCAAGTGCTTAGGAGGCGAGTGATTCCGTACGTCAAAGTTCAATGGTCAAATCACACTGAAAGAGAAGCGACTTGGGAGCTCGAGGAGGAGATCAGAAAGAAATACCCGCAACTTTTTGACTAGGTATGTAAATTTTGGGGACGAAACTTTTTGTAAGGGGAGAGGAATGTTATGCCCTATTAATTGTATTTACGTGATATATGCATGGAATACACATGCACACACGTTAGCAACAAAAATATATATAAACATATTATACATGCACATACACGGCTACAAAGAGGAAAAGAAAAGACAATAAAACCCTAGAATCCTAAGTATCTTAGGAGAAGAAAAGATAAGCTTTTATGCATGATACGACTCCTAAACCCACTAGAATTGCGATAACCTAAAGCTTTAAATACACTAGAACTCTAACTACATACATCTATATCTATACACACATATCATGCAAATTTCATCCTTCTCTCCTTCTTCAAAAACCATCGGTTGTCCACTCCCAAAAAGCACAATTCTGCCGCCAGCCCTTACGTGCAAGAACAAGCAATTCTTTTGTCCTTTCATCTTGATTCTTTGTGTGTTACGTATAATCAAGACTAGAGGCAAGTAACCTTGCTATATTTGCTATGATTTTTCAATATTATGATGTTAATTTCGTATCAAATGGATCATGCATGTCGTATTTGTGTTTCGCATAGATTGTTGATTATATATATGTAATTATTGTATCCATGTATCGATTATGTGTATATATGTATAGAAGTGGCATGAATCTTGGTGCTGTTGATGAGATTGGGTCGCGGGTGTGTGTGTGGTGCTGCCCTATGGCAGCGGCCATGGTGACACTTTATATGCATGATTATAAGGCATGTTTCTAAATTGTATATGCATGATGATTATGTGATGAATTTATGTGCTAGTTGGATTCCGTTTTTGTGCAAAAGATATGTGATGGCCGAAAGTTATGTGTCTGGCCAGGGATGATGAATATGAGATGTATTATGATGGAATAACATGAATTGAAACGAAAGAAAACTGAATTAAACGAAATTAGGGGTTTTGACGCCAAAAGAGGGGAAAACTATTTTTAAGAATTGGGACTTTTGGTGATTTGAGGGCAGAATATGTAGGGAATGAGGAGAGGAAAATTCTGGTGGTCGGAGTTTGTCAGGGGCGGTGACGCATGGGGCTCATGCGCCGACAAAAGACGGTGCATGGCCGGCCTTGTTCTGGCACTTGAGGGTGTGTGACTTGGAGTTTTGCCGCGACTTTTGCAGTAATGTCTTAAGTGTGAACCATACTAGGTGTCTATGGGGTTAGTTGTGAGAAAAAGTCAGCAGCGAGAAATGGTGATGTAGGCTGAGGTGGGTAGTGTGCGGGGGAAAGAAAATTAGGGTTTTAGAGGGGGTTGGAGGTGCTGGGCTGAGGAAGCTGGGGGCAGGGGGTACTAGGCTGAGGGGCAGTAGGGGGCGTGTGAGGTTAGGGGCTAGGCGTGAGGTGAGTTGGGTAGGGGGTAGGGAAAAAGTGGGCCGAGGGCAAAACACGTAAGTATAGACGCGTATATGCACGTGTATGAGCGCATGTATATACGTGAGTATACTTATACGTAGAAGATAGTGGATTAAAGTAACGGAGAGTAAATCGTAACAGAAACAGAAATGATTTGTCGATTGGAGTTAATCATTGGAAATTATATCGTTAAATGTAAATTGTTTTTGAAAAGTCATCCTTACAAAGAAAATATATTGCAGAGTTTGAGTTTGGTTCCGAACAAACGGGCAGTCCGAGCACATGCGACTATGAGATGAGATATGCCGCTCGGACACATATGACCGTCAATTGGGCCGTCCAGCCACATATGACTATGCTACGATGAAAGATAGGCCGCCTGGACATATACGACCATTGGAGAACCAGAACCGTAAATCTTGCAGTATAAGTCACTTGTAAGGTAAGCGCCATGTCCATTGCATTGCATCGGTGAGAATTGGATATCGCACATAGATAACAGAAAGTGTAATCACATATGGCTATCGGATATCGCATATGGATACCAGAAGAGGTAATCGCATATGGATACCAGAAGAGGTAATCGCATATAAATATCAGAAATGAAAAATTGGAAAATGGAAATGAATATGAATAAGGAAATGGAAATCGAAATGGTTCTCGAGTCATTGCATTCATGGTTTTAACAAGTTGCGTCACAGTTTTTGATTGCATTTGATACTTGTGTGCGATGACCGCATATGCTTTATTTGCTTGATTGAGCAGGAAGGGCAGAAAGGTAAATTTTATTTGCAAAGAGAAGCATGTTATTTTCTATATCATTATTTATTTATTTTATTCATCCTTGCTTCTACGTTTATGATCCCATGGTAAATATAGTTCGGTTACTTGCTGGGCAATGTATGTCGCGCACCCCACGTTATAAATCATCTTTGTAGATTCCTAGGATTACGAGCTCGTGTACGTAGAAGACGATCAGGAGTAGGGATACTGAGGCTTTTGACTCGAGGATTTATTCTGAGGATTTTTAGTAGACTGTATTCAGATTTAGTAGTTCGTTTTTATTTCGATTTTATAAACCCTAGATTAAAAGACATTGATTTTTCATTAATGACATTTATTTCGATATTTTAATTTGTATCGCTTCCGTTGATATCAATTTGCGCTATTATGCTGATGTATAATGGATTGTATCGACGCCTTATATTTTCCTTAGAGCAATACGGTGGGTGAGTCGTTACGAGGTATAGCACTCGGGACGGATCGCTACACCTAGAGTCTAGAGTCACGGTGGTTGAGTCTAGCACCCAGGTATGTAAGTCTGGAGGAAAGGTGATGTGATGAGAGAGTTCATATTCACTTATGTAAGATTGAGCTTACATGTGATTGTGAACATGTCATGTATGTATGTATCTACGTATGTACATGATCAGATATACGTAGAGGCTATGATAGATAGATCTAATTTCATTACTAAGTGTGTTGATAGCTCACACCTTACTATTTTAGTGTGTCGATTTTGGTATGGACGAGCAAGCAAAGCTCAAGATGAGATTTGTTATATTTTGAGTTTGATGAATTAGTTGGTATTCATGTAAATGAATGTATATGTATTTGTTTTACGTCAGGAAAGACATAAATTGTATAGAATATCTATAGATACGAGTAGAAATGAAGCACAGTTGGAGCTCAAGCATTATGTAATTGACTGTGTGAACGACGGAGGAAAAGAACATAACGAGAGAAACTCAGCAAGGTTTCAGAAATGACAAAATAGTCATGGATTCAGATTGGGTGGAAACTTGGGTCATAACAGTGGAGTAATAGGACTCGAGGTTTTGGACCCGTGGGAATTTAAGGGAACAAATATAAATGATAGTTAGCATGCGCTTAGATAGTTATTATGTGTGTGTATAGATACATGTGCGCTTCATGGCTATATGTTTAGGTGCTCGCGTGTATATATGTGAAAGTATGTTGTTGTGTGCTTGTGTCCTGGCTTATGTACTTTAGCTAGATAATATGTACCAAGTCTAGTAAGATAAAGGTAAATACCAATAAAGAATGATATATAGAAAATCGTGGTTGATACCATGAATATGAGAAGTGACAGAGACCACGAAGAGATTGTAGAACCTAGCTACAATTTCATAAAAAATAGTTATGTAAATTGATATTAGATTTGAGGATTGAGACTATAGAATATGCATGGGCATAAGTTGATGATGCTAGTGCTTGGGATAATTAGATACACTTAAGTGATGACACAAGTTGTATTTAGAAGAGAATACGATGTTAGCTAAAAGTAAGACATGGAAATGAGAATCAGAGTATGCACCGAAAGCAAAGCTGATAATTTCATGCGAGTTGAAGTGTAGTTACCCTTAGAATAACCAACACCTATGTAGTAAATCCCCCCTTCGGTTACGAGAAAAGTTGAAGGAATGAGAACCTTCAACTAAGTTTGCGTTTCTAAGTAATTTAAGAATCCAGAAGATGCAAGTTACTTCTTATAAGAAGGAGAAACCATGATGACTTATAAAATAATATTTATTTATATCGGTAATATGATCTTTTGACCATCAATAAGAAATAGGGGGAGATGATATTTATGATATTTAAAACAATAGATTTTTCTTTTAGAAAGGGTTTAGTCAAAAGTCCCCCTAGTTGGATTATATTACTAGTTATACATACATACATACATATATACACACACAGATGCATACATACATACATACATATATAACTGCTATATATATGTGTGTTTGCGTACGTATGTGTGTAACTGCATATGTACATTTGTATATCTAGTCTCAAAAATATACAGCTCGAAATCTTGATTCGATATTTTTCCAAAATGACTTGTAATTTAAACTAACTGCCCGCCAATCAAACCAAATCATGGAACTTTAGAGTACTTCGATTTCTTCTTTGGTGTCATGTCCCAGTTTCCATATGCAACGTGTTTCTTTATTGAATCATAATAAAGATAAGATACTAAAAGAAGAAAAGAGAACTAAAAGGGCACAAACCACATTAGAGAAAAATACAAAACCGATTTAAAAGTTCCGTAAAAGCTTGATAAGTTGATGACATAGATAGTGTCCAAACTGCAGAGGTCATCATCTCAATTCACATTGTCCGAATTCCAGAGGTGATCCATCTCATTTCAGAACGTGACCTAATCATTGGACAACCCTACAAGGCAGATACTTGTCACAACCTTCGCTTTCTATAACCGTCTAGAAATAAAGACAGACATGAAGACATTTCCTGTATTTTCTCAGAGAAATCCTATGGCTGCCAATCCATTTTTCTTCAACAAAACATTCTCAACTTCGCCTTGGCCAAAGATTAAAAGATATCCTCCCATTAGATCCCATCGATTTCAGAGTGAAGGTAAGAATCTCTTCCGGTCTTTATTTAATTAAATTTACTTTGTTAATATGCCCGAATTTCGAGAAATTCTTTTGATGTGAAACATGTTTTAGTTAATAAAACAGGCCGATTTCCATGAAACTTGATTCTTGATATGTATATGATTGACATCACTTTGTTATCCGGGATTGTTGAAAAAAATGGTAATTTTGCAATAGGGATAAAGAATACAACTGCAGGAGTGATTCTCAGTTTCTTGGCATATATAGTAAGGACATGATAATCTATAACCTTTCCTTCTTATTATAATTGTAAGGCGTTCTCGATACATTAGGTTCCCGTGTTTGTGTATGGTCTGGGAAGGGACCGGATCGCTTCGCGATCTTATGTACACAGCCTTATCTGAAACTTTGTGCAAGCGACTGTTTCCGCAACTCGAACCCGTGACCTCAATGTCACAAAGCAGCAACCTTGTCAGTTGCTTCAAGTCCCAGTCTTCTACTTATTATAATTGTGTTTTGCTTAAATTAATAGTAGGCTTTCATTGTCTTGTGCATGATATGTGACTGGTGAATTCATACACTTCATGAAATAGTGCTTTTCTCTCAGGCATGTCGATTTTTCAATTTATATGGAATCGCAAATTATAACATGGTTTAGGGTAATTAATAGCATCTTATGGTTAATCTTAATTAATAAAAGATTAAACGATGAGAACTATCTCCTATCTTTTAAGCACAACACTATGTTATATTCAAGGTTTCTTTTTTTAGTTAAAATGTTAATATTGACCGGAGAAATCAAGGCATCAAGGAGATGCGACCCATACAATAGCCTTATTTGTAGACGCACATGCTGACCTACATGTTCCGTCTAGTAATGTATAGCAATCTTAAAACATGTGAGCGGCGTCCATGTCTGAGATATGTGGGTAGAGCTTATGCATCACTCTATATGCATGAGTGTATATTCTATGCGTAACATCCCTAGATACAAAACTTCTCCTTCAAAAATGTATCTGTTGCATCCTTGCCAGATAAAGTACACCGTCGCAGCCAATGCAATTTTCGCTGCCTTAGCTTTTTGTGCTTTTCCTTTGAGTATTCTCGATCTCCAGGATAATATCATGTATATAGAGTGAACTCTCTGTGGATATGCCAGCCATGATAGATAGTAATCCAACTTTGTTTGGTAGCTGAGATAGTAATTCAAGGTTTCGTTTGCTTGTATGCTCCCATGGTTTTACCAAACATGTTATCAGTAGAGTTGATTTGCATTTGATTAGTTTGAACTTTTTCCCGCTTGAATTGACAGTTTAAAAAAATTAAGTATAAGCTGTAACTACAAAATAGACATGAAGTTCAGCATATCATGTCATCAATACAAATGAGTTGGATTGTTTTATCATTCTTCAAAACGTGCAGAATTGCTCATGTCACATATGGGAGAGAAAATTAATATAGGGAAGAGCATTATGTTGCACACTGTAGTGATTAATCCCAATATCTTTATCTTCAGACTTCAACCATAATTTTTTATTTACAGTTACATAGTGTTTCTTAATCTTGACCTGACCCGTTTTAAGGTGAAAAATAACAACTAATTAAAGCTTATGCTTAAAAAAAAGTTTCCGATGCATTATACTCATTTGTTTGTTCACGGTCCATGAAGAGGTCAGATCACAAATCAGGGAGAGGCCATATTGATTCACGGTGTGAGGTACGCATCCTCGCCTTATAATTTGTGGGTTTGACCTCAAAGTCAGAAAACATCAACCTTATATGTTGCTCCAACGCTGGCTCTCGAAAAAATATCACAAAATGCACTGCGACACATCACTTGTCGTACATAAAGGTATAGGTCTGACAAAAGAAAAATACAATGGGAGTCAAGCTGAAAATAGTAATGGCATATTGTCACTTAATATGTCCGAGCCTATATACGAATAGGGTTTCGTCGTGTGATGAAACCTCAAGGCTTTCTTTTTGGAGTTAAATAAAAAGAAAAAGTCAACCTGTAATTTGAAAGACGTCGATGGCTGCATGAATATCTTCCTGTAAATCAGATTAATTTCTATTTTACTTGTTAGAATATGATTTGGTTTTGATGATTTGCACAAGGTTGGCACTTGAATTTGTTAGATTAGGCGCTTCAAGTTGATGGTTTGAAGTTGTACACTTTGAACTCTCACTTCAGGCGCTTAATGTACCTTGGTGAAGTCCAGTACACTTCGAACGCCTGCTTTAGGCGCTTTATGTGAGGTGTCTGGATGTGCGTACACTTCGAACGCCTTGTTCAGGCGCTTCATGTGAAGTGTATGAAAGTCAGGGCACTTCGAACGCTTACATCAAGCGCTTCATGTGCCTTGATGAAATGTACGAACACTTCGAACGCTACTTTAAGCGCTTCAAGTGTTCCACCAAGTCAAATGTACTTTTCTCTGAATAAACACGCTTTTCCAAGGTCTGGTTCTGAGAAAATGTCAGTTTCAGTTCGAACTAGCATGAAGTGCTACATGAGGAGCTTCATGTCACTTCGAACGCATTCAGTTGCCAACATTAGGCGCTTAATGTGACTTCGAACGCATGTTCTCTTTCACATTAAGCGCTTCATCCTACTTTGAACGCCTATTCTTTAAACAGATTAGGCGCTTCATGTGCTCAACGGTACAAATGTCTTTTTGCTTCATTTTCTAACCAGTTGACTCTTTGTACCCTCCTCTTTTAGTATTGTTTCAACAGGTCTTCTCTCACACTCAGAGTTATCAGGTTTCCATTCTTGGCCAAGGTTTTTGAATCTTCTTCTAATGGCTGCTACATGCCAAAAATTGTTTCCCAAGAATGCTGCAGTACCTTCACAAGCTGACAAATCCCATTATTGGCTGCGCAGAAGGTTTCAAACGGGAAGATGTTTGAAGGTTGATAAAAGAAGGGTTTTGTTCATTCTCTTCTCCAACTTTCTACTACACAAGCTCTCAAGTTCTCTCAAGCTCAAGCTCTCAAAATATTTGTAATCTTTGTACATGTTTACTTTATTGTTGAGAGTGGTTATTGTAGGAAGAAGAGTCTTCTTCTTGGTGAGATTTTCTGTGAGAGATTTGGTAGATTGTTGGTCAAGGAGCAAGGGTGCTCTTTGTTTAAGTTTTCTAAACTTTGAAGGGTTTGTTGATAGTGTGTGGTGCACTATTCTCCCTACAAGATTTCTTTGAGGGCAAAGAAGATCTTTGGAGGCAAAATTTCAAAGTGTTAGAACTCTTGTTTGTGGTCTAGGCAAGGTGCCTAGTTTGTATTCTTTTGATTTTGTTTTGGTTGTTGTTTCCCCCAAAAGAAATAACAATCCCCATTTCAAAATCCTTCTTGTGAAACATCAAGAAGGTAGAGGAGTAGAGTCTCTTGACTTGAACCTCTATACATACTTGTGTTCTTTCTTGTCTTTCAAGTTTTATCTTTCTAAAGAACACATCCAAGTATTGGTTGCACTCAAAAACGAAAAATAGCCACAAAATATCCATACTTGGTGAACACACTATTCAACCCCCCCTTCTAGTGTGTTCTAAGGGACCTAACAATTGC
>AP025067.1:10421427-10637767 GCA_036186865.1 Eustoma russellianum | reverse complement strand
ATTCTCCCTACAAGATTTCTTTGAGGGCAAAGAAGATCTTTGGAGGCAAAATTTCAAAGTGTTAGAACTCTTGTTTGTGGTCTAGGCAAGGTGCCTAGTTTGTATTCTTTTGATTTTGTTTTGGTTGTTGTTTCCCCCAAAAGAAATAACAATCCCCATTTCAAAATCCTTCTTGTGAAACATCAAGAAGGTAGAGGAGTAGAGTCTCTTGACTTGAACCTCTATACATACTTGTGTTCTTTCTTGTCTTTCAAGTTTTATCTTTCTAAAGAACACATCCAAGTATTGGTTGCACTCAAAAACGAAAAATAGCCACAAAATATCCATACTTGGTGAACACACTATTCAACCCCCCCTTCTAGTGTGTTCTAAGGGACCTAACAATTGGTATCAGAGCCTCATCTTGCTTATTTGAGTCCAAATACAAGATTTGATCATTTCTAGTATGGATCCCTTTGTTTTTGATGATTTGGGTTCTCCTACTGCTGAAACCTCCAGAAGAAGGAGGCAGGCCTCTGTTGATGAGGATGTGAGTTCTCCTACTGCTGATATTTCCAGAAGAAGGAGGCAGGAAACCCTATTCCCTTCTATCTCAAATGTTCATGTTAAAGTTCCCATGTTTGACCCTTTAAACTACCCACTGTGGAAGTCAAACATGGAAACGTACTTGCGTTCTTGTTCTCACAGAATATGGGTTGAGGTCTCAAGAGGATCTATGATTCCCATTGATATTGATGATCCTACTCCTGAGGAGGAGTTCCAGTTGGCCATAAATAGCAAGGCTCTTGCTATTCTAAATAGCTCTCTTTCCACAAATGAGAGAGCTCAGATTCAAGGTGTTCAATCCGCACATGAGGCTTGGACAAAGCTTGAGATGATCCACGAAGGAACATCTCAAGTAAGAAAGGCTAAAAGGAGACAGTTGATAAAACAATTTTACAACTTCACTGTCCCCAAAGGTGAAAAGATTGAAGAGTCCATCCAAAGATTCACCAAACTTGTCAACCTTCTCAAAGCGGTTGGCAAGAAGATAGAACAAGAAGATTTAAACCATTGCTTCCTAAACAGTTTAGGAAGAGAATGGAACGCAAAAGTGACGGCCATTGAGGAGTCCAAGGATCTTGAAACAATCACCTTGGACGAGTTATACGGGAATCTCATCACTTATGAGATTCATTTAGATGCACAAGAAAAGAATGATCCTATTCGCCAATCTTCAAAGGCGTTGGTCGTAGAGTCGGAGGACTCGGATGATGAAGTCGGACTTCTTGTCAAAAGATTCCGACGTATTGCAAGAAAAAATGGTGACGAAGCAAGGAGATTCGTCAAGGAAAGATACCCCAAGGACAAGGTGAAGGACCAAGAGAATAAATGCTACAAATGTGGGAAGCTTGGTCACTTCATGAAGGATTGTCGGGTGAAAGAGCCGCAACTCAAAGATAAGAAGGCCATCTACCAAAGGAAGAAGGCTTTGCAAGCGGAGGTAGCCCATTGGGAGAGCTTTCTTTCCGGATCCGAAAGCGACAATGGCAATAGAGATGATCTTGCACTCACGGGGGTGGTGGAAGATGATCTCGACAAGGAATTCTTTGCACTAATGGCCATCGACGATGACAAGGAGGTATGCAATATTTCATCTCACTATAAAATTATTGATGAACGAGATGATTTAATTCAAGAAAATGATCTCCTTGATTTAAAATATCAACGTGTCAAGAAAGAGTTTAGAGCATGCATAAATGAGTACAATGACACGTTAGAAAATCACATTGCATTACAACTTGAGCATGATATATTTTTAACAATGCATGTGATTGCACTTGAAGAGAAACATGATTTGATGAAATCATGTGCTCAAGACCTTGAGGATAAGAAAAATGATTCAAGGGTAAGGTGCTAAAGACATAGAGAATAAAGATGCATCTAGGCCAAGCATGAAAGTCAAACCTAGTGTCATGTATGCATCTAAGAAGGGAAATAAAAAGGAACAAGCACAAGTGATCAAGGAGTCTAAAACCTCCTTGAAGAAGCAAAGGCACATGCCTAAACAAAAGGCTAATGCACCAAAGGTATCACAACCTTTGGTCCATGTTGTGAAACAAAAACCTTCTACTATTCCAAAGAAGGTGGTTCCTAAGAAGGAAACACGACATGTGCCAATGCACAAACATTCGCACAAGCATGCACCAACACACAAGCATACTCCTACATGTTTTTATTGCAATAGGAAAGGTCATGTAGAGAGAGTATGTAGAGCTAAGAATAATAAGAATCTTGTGTGGGTGCCGAAAGGCGAGATGAAGGTAACTAACCTTCAAGGACCCAAAATAAAAAGGGTACCAACTTCATATGGTTCTTTTGTAGGCCCTAGCACTCAATGGAGAAAGCGAAGACAAGAAGGTCAAATGGGTCGTGGACAGTGGGTGTTCCAACCATATGACGGGAGACAAACGTCTCTTCCATAGACTCACTATGCAAGACGGAGGAGTTGTCCACTTTGGCGGTAGCAAAGGCCAAATCAAAGGACATGGTATTGTGGGTAACGATTCCTTCTCTCTTAGTGATGTCTTATATGTTGTAGGTCTTAAGTTTAACTTGATAAGTGTCAGTCAACTTTGTGATGCTAATTATGAGGTAACGTTTTTGAAAACAAAGTGTGTTGTGAAAAAGGAAGAAAAGATTTTATTTGAGGCTTTGCGTTTCAAAAATATTTACAAAGTTAGCATCAATGATTTGGTTTCTCAAAATGTATCGTGTCTAGTTGCTAAGAATGATTTGACGCAACTATGGCATAGACGTCTCGGACATGTATGTTTCAAAACATTTAAATTTATTTGCGAAAATGATAAAGTCCGAGGCCTTCCAAAAATGAGTTTTGAAAACAATGACTTATGTGACACTTGTCAAAAGGCGAAACTTGTGAAAACAAGTTTCAAACCCAAGACAAATATTTCCACCTCCAAGCCCCTACAATTGCTTCATATGGATTTGTATGGGGATGTTGGAACAAGAAGCTTGGGTGGCAAACATTACACCTTCGTGGTTGTAGATGACTATACTCGTTATACGTGGGTGATGTTTCTTGCTAAGAAAAGTGATGCATGTAGTGAGTTTATAAGTCTAAGTAAACGATTGGAAAATCATGTGGGTGACACCATCAAAACCATCCGTAGTGATCGTGGTGGTGAGTTCGATGGTGATTTCGAAAGGTTTTGTGTATCCAAAGGATACTCTCATGATCTTTCGGCACCTAGAACTCCTCAACAAAATGGTGTGGCCGAACGGAAAAATAGAACTCTACAAGAAATGTGTAGAGCAATGTTAAACGAGTTCGGTTTGCCCAAGTATTTTTGGGCCGAAGCGGTTAATGCCGCTTGCCATGTGATCAATCGTGTCTATTTGAGACCATACCTAAATGTGACACCTTATGAGCTTTGGAATGGAAAAGTTCCCAACATTGGGTATTTCAAAGTCTTTGGTTGCAAGTGTTTTATACTTAATACCAAAGATACTTTGGACAAACTTGACCTCAAAGCGTATGAAGGTATCTTTTTAGGTTATGCCTCAAATAGTAAAGCATTTCGTGTTTTCAACAAAAGGAGTCAAAAGGTGGAAGAATCAATCCATGTTAAGTTTAATGAGTCACTTAGTGATGAACCTAAACTTAATGAGGATTGTGTAGAGGATGAAGATGTGACTCCTCAAGAAGAAATTTTTGAGGATGTTCCTATGGTTGTTCCTCAACGAGAAATTGTTGATGATCCTCCAAATGGAAACATCTTCGTTGACTTGAGAGTTGAACCTCTCGAAGGCACTCCTCCACCTTGTGTAAATGAACTTAGTGAGCCACGTAGAAGTGTCTCCTCTACTCATGTTGATTCACAAAATGTAGAAAATGCATCACAAATTCCGGAACGTGAGGTTCATGATGATAATGAAGGCTTCATCTCTTCCGGAACATGATCAAGAGGAAGTTGGAGGTGATGTCTCAAATCTTCCTAGATCATTTAAGCATAAAAGTTCTCACCCTCAAGAGTTAGTCATAGGTGATTTAAATAGAGGTATCACCACACGAAGGCAATATAGAGAGAATGCATTTGTCTCTCTTATAGAGCCTAAAAATATTAAAGACGCACTTCTTGATGAAAATTGGATCTTGGCTATGCAAGAAGAATTAAACCAATTTGAAAGAAGTGATGTTTGGGAGTTAGTTCCCAAACCAAACGATCATCCTATTATTGGTACGAAATGGGTCTTTCGTAACAAGATGGATGATCAAGGTAATGTCACTAGAAACAAGGCTAGGTTAGTTGCTCAAGGATACCGTCAAGAAGAAGGTATTGATTTTGATGAGACATTTGCACCCGTAGCACGGCTTGAAGCTATTAGAATGTTGTTAGCATATGCTTGTTATAGAGATTTTACACTTTACCAAATGGATGTTAAATCCGCGTTCTTGAATGGTGTTATTCAAGAGGAAGTGTATGTTGCACAACCTCCCGGGTTTGAATGTCATGATTCACCACATCATGTCTTCAAACTTAAAAAGGCTCTTTACGGCCTCAAACAAGCTCCAAGAGCTTGGTACGAGAGGTTAAGTACTTTTCTTCTTAATAATGGTTTTTCAAGAGGTAAAGTTGACACTACTTTATTCATAAAAGAACAAGGTAGGAATCATTTAATTGTTCAAGTATATGTTGATGATATTATTTTTGGTGCTACTAACAATTGTCTTTGTGAGCAATTTGCTAGTCTTATGCAAGGTGAGTTCGAGATGAGCATGATGGGCGAGCTAAATTATTTCCTTGGATTACAAATCAAGCAAACCAAGGATGGTGTGTACATTTCCCAAGCCAAATACACAAGAGACTTACTCAAAAAAGTACAATTTTGGTGAAGGAAGAGAGGTGAACACTCCAATGAGCACAAGTGCAAAGCTTGACAAGGATGAAAAGGGAAAACATGTCGAGGTAACCTTGTATCGTGGCATTATAGGTAGTCTACTTTACTTGACGGCTAGTAGACTCGATATTTTACATGCGGTATGTTTATGTGCTAGATTTCAAAGTGATCCTAGGGAGATGCATTTTATTGCGGTAAAACGCATCCTTAGATACCTTAGAAGTACTTTGAAATTTGGTTTATTTTATCCTAAGAATGCATGTTTTGATTTAAGAGGTTATTGTGACTCCGATTATGCGGGGAGTCTAGTTGATAGAAAGAGCACCTCCGGAACTTGTCAGTTTCTTGGAGATTGTCTCGTTTCTTGGTACTCCAAGAAACAAAACAGTGTGTCTCTCTCTACGGCGGAATCCGAATATGTGTCGGCCGCCTCGTGTTGTGCACAACTGTTATGGATGACTAACACGTTAAATGATTATAACATTCACTTCTCAAAGGTGCCAATTTTGTGTGATAACACGTCCGCCATAAATATTGCACAAAATCCCGTCCAACATAGTCGGACCAAGCACATTGAAGTGAGGTATCATTTCATCCGTGACTGTGTACAAAAGAACTTGGTAAGTGTAGAATTTGTTCCTACACATGACCAACTTGCGGACATTTTCACGAAACCCTTGCCTAGTGATGTATTCTTATCTATAAGAAGTAGGTTAGGGTTGCTCAATATGGGTTGACAAAACCATCTTGAGTTTTGAGCATGAAAATTTCAAAAATTTTCAATATCAGTAGACATGAAGCGCTTCATCCTATATTGTTTAGGCGTTCGATATCACATCAAGCGCTTGATGTTAAGGATGTCACTCGTTCAAAGTGACATCAAGCGCTTTATCCGAGTATGTTCACTCGTTCGATGTGACATTAAGCGCTTCATCTGAATTTCCTCACTCGTTCAAAGTTACTTCAAGCGCTTCATCCGTTTGCATGAAGCCGTTCGAAGTCACTTGAGGCGCTTCAACCCTAATTCTTCACTGTCATTTCCGCCGTCTCTTCAGTTTCGCGCCATTCAATGACCATCAAACTCCTGCCGCCAGTTTTCTCTCTCCCTCTTTCCCACGACCTCCCTCTTCCCTTCCCCATTTTCCCCAAATTCATTTCATCTTCCTCCTTTCTCTCCTCCACTTCTCCACTCTCTAACTATCAATTACTTCCTCCATCTCTTCATCTTCTTCATCTCCTACTATAAATTCTCTCTCCCAGCCTTCACCCCATTCAATCAAGCCTTCATCTCTATTAAATCTCCCAGAACTCTTTCACTCATATCCCTAAAAATGGCCTCTGCAGGACCTTCAAAACGCCCACGCACTCATAGGACAAAGAAAACTACTGGGCTCGGGACTGCGGAACCCGATGAACTCAAGACTATCCGAGAAAGGCTGACCAAGGACAACTTCCCTTGGTTGAAGAAGTTTGATAATGATATCAAGAAATCTCCTCGCCCAATCGACAAAGGAGTACATCTATCACTGTACTCAAATCTGCTCGTTGATGAATGGCACACGAACAATCGCCCTGTTGTTCCCCTCAAACTCCTGAGTCTCAGTGATCTGTCCGAGACTCACATGGATCAGATAGTGTCATTGCTCGAATTCCAAGGCTGGACCTCCCTCTGGTCCAGGCTTGACATGCGCAGTTTCTCCCGGGAGCACACCCGGATGTTTTATGCCAATCTGTGGATTACCCCACAATCTGAATCTCAATCCTTCTTGCTCAACACTGTTGTTGATGGTAAGTCCCTCAGTTTCTCTATTCCCGAAATCTGTGAAATTCTCCGCATCCGAAACGAAGGCCTAAGTGACTTTTCCGTATTTGACTGGAGCAGTAAATACGGAATTCCCGAACAAGATGTGAAGTTTGATCTGGGGTTCTTTCCTTCCCGAAAGACTCAGAACATGGCTCTGATTGATCGCATCCTGTTAGCCATTGTCACTTACTGTGTAAATGGTAAGTCGACAAGAAATCCAAGCAACATGGATTTCTACGTCACTTACCGCATCAAAAATCAAACCCAACTCAATTTTGCCTGGATTATGGTTGAGGTCATGTTTGCTGCCCTTCGGAAAGCTTCCAAGGCCTTACCCTTTGCCAATCTCATCACCATTCTTCTCAAATCCAAAGGTGTTGTCATTCCTGATAATGAACTCACCCCGGTGGCGAACACGGACTATTACAGTAATTACAACATTGTCCAAGCCATCGACTCCCAAAAACGTAAAGCCACGAACATTCCCGGTCCCGATGATGAGGCTGAAGCTGAGCCTCAAGAAAATGTTGAATCAAGTACCGTTGACCAGCTGCGCGCTCAAATTCAATCTTTGGAACAGTCTGTTCAGCACCTTCAGCTTAGAAATGCGCGTCATGAATATCGCTTTGGAGTTCTTAAGGAAGTTATTCTCCAACAAATGCCGTGGACATCCTTTCCCTCTGATTTTGATGATTTAGGGGGAGACACCGCTGCTGCTGCCGGAGATACAGGAACTAGTGCTGGTGGTGCTAGTGGTGGTGCTAGTGGAAGTGGTGCTGGTGGAAGTGGCCAACCAATGAGTGGTTTTGCGGAGTATGCGTCAAGTCCTTTCAATTTTGGTGATTTGCAGCATCCTGGTGGAAGTGGTGCTGGATCTGGTGGTGGATTGTAGTTGGTTTCTGATTCTTTCGTTTCCTTCTGACATTTTCATTTTGTTTTGCGTTGCCTAAAAACACTTTTCCGTTCCTGAATGTAATTTGAATTTACTTTCTTTTGGATTGATGTAAGTAACAGTGTTTCTATTAAGTAAATTTATTTTGGGACTATATGGTACTTTTCTTGAAAAAGTTTAATGCACTTTGTGAGGGGGAGCATATGCTAAGGGGGAGTAAATTAAAATGATGCATGTTGTGAAATCATCAAAAAGAGGGAGAATGTTAGAATATGATTTGGTTTTGATGATTTGCAGAAGGTTGGCACTTGAATTTGTTAGATTAGGCGCTTCAAGTTGATGGTTTGAAGTTGTACACTTTGAACTCTCACTTCAGGCGCTTAATGTACCTTGGTGAAGTCCAGTACACTTCGAACGCCTGCTTTAGGCGCTTTATGTGAGGTGTCTGGATGTGCGTACACTTCGAACGCCTTGTTCAGGCGCTTCATGTGAAGTGTATGAAAGTCAGGGCACTTCGAACGCTTACATCAAGCGCTTCATGTGCCTTGATGAAATGTACGAACACTTCGAACGCTACTTTAAGCGCTTCAAGTGTTCCACCAAGTCAAATGTACTTTTCTCTGAATAAACACGCTTTCCCAAGGTCTGGTTCTGAGAAAATGTCAGTTTCAGTTCGAACTAGCATGAAGTGCTACATGAGGCGCTTCATGTCACTTCGAACGCATTCAGTTGCCAACATTAGGCGCTTAATGTGACTTCGAACGCATGTTCTCTTTCACATTAAGCGCTTCATCCTACTTTGAACGCCTATTCTTTAAACAGATTAGGCGCTTCATGTGCTCAATGGTACAAATGTCTTTTTGCTTCATTTTCTAACCAGTTGACTCTTTGTACCCTCCTCTTTTAGTGTTGTTTCAACAGGTCTTCTCTCACACTCAGAGTTATCAGGTTTCCATTCTTGGCCAAGGTTTTTGAATCTTCTTCTAATGGCTGCTACATGCCAAAAATTGTTTCCCAAGAATGCTGCAGTACCTTCACAAGCTGCCAAATCCCATTATTGGCTGCGCAGAAGGTTTCAAACGGGAAGATGTTTGAAGGTTGATAAAAGAAGGGTTTTGTTCATTCTCTTCTCCAACTTTCTACTACACAAGCTCTCAAGTTCTCTCAAGCTCAAGCTCTCAAAATATTTGTAATCTTTGTACATCTTTACTTTAGGAAGAAGAGTCTTCTTCTTGGTGAGATTTTCTGTGAGAGATTTGGTAGATTGTTGGTCAAGGAGCAAGGGTGCTCTTTGTTTAAGTTTTCTAAACTTTGAAGGGTTTGTTGATAGTGTGTGGTGCACTATTCTCCCTACAAGATTTCTTTGAGGGCAAAGAAGATCTTTGGAGGCAAAACTTCAAAGTGTTAGAACTCTTGTTTGTGGTCTAGGCAAGGTGCCTAGTTTGTATTCTTTTGATTTTGTTTTCGTTGTTGTTTCCCCCAAAAGAAATAACAATCTCCATTTCAAAATCCTTCTTGTGAAACATCAAGAAGGTAGAGGAGTAGAGTCTCTTGACTTGAACCTCTATACATACTTGTGTTCTTTCTTGTCTTTCAAGTTTTATCTTTCTAAAGAACACATCCAAGTATTGGTTGCACTCAAAAACGAAAAATAGCCACAAAATATCCATACTTGGTGAACACACTATTCAACCCCCCCTTCTAGTGTGTTCTAAGGGACCTAACATTACTTTCCAAAATCAGGAAACTCAGCCAACAACAACGTGGATGCAAACCTGAGCATTCTGAGATGCAGAATTGAGGAAATAAGAAGAAAGGAAAGGGCAAACAGCAGTAACATGATTGAAAATGGGTGGATTATTAGGCATGGATGTGATGACATGCACCAGAAAAGCGTTACCCATCATCTCCTCCAATTCTTTGAAGTAATGGCGTCAGTTGGGACCACGTTTACACTTGTTTCCATTACTGGTTCTATTTTTATCTTCATTTACTCTTTAGTTATTCACATGGTGCTCCATTAGACACTACAAACTAAGAAAGAGTAGAATGTATTGCTGTACAACGAAGCATTAGTAGATATAAGTTTTCCAAGCAGTTTTTTTTTTGGTTTGCTAAGATTGTGGGAAATATATAAGAATCTCAATGACATGGCGTTATAAGATTTGGGATGCTATTTTCTCATTAGTTTACAATTCCATTCGCATATAATTCCTTGTAGTGCAATCTACCTAAATTGAAGAACATAAAATTCATTTAAGTTAATTCAACATACGGGGTGTTTCTCTTTTTATAGGAGTTTACATGGCCCCGGACGGCTTTTTTTATTTTAACAGTAACTAGATTTGATGTCTACAACGGCTAGAATAGGAACTACTATTAACCTGCTTAGCTCGGACATAGGTACAGTTAAGATTCTAAGCTACTATATTTACATTTAAAAGACTAAGTGTCCCAGCTCAGCTTCAGCTTTGCTGCCTAACTGCTTGTGCCTTCATCTCGTTACCTCGGTTCTACACACCTGTATCCTAGCTCTTTTTCTCGGCTCTTCTTCACCTCGGTCATTTATAGTTCCGTGCTGTTCTTCAGCTCGGCTCTTCACTTTTTTACCTTGGCCACTGCAGCTCAACAGTATTCCTTCATCCGCACAACATAGCTTCACCTCGGCAACTTATATTTCTTACTTCCCGAGTACGGCTGCTACTATGTTTAGCTCAGCACTGTTCGACTGAGCTACGAGCTTATATTTCTACACTTTCCCTCAAGCTTAGTTGTGTATATTTATACAACCAAGCTTGGACATTAAATATTGGAATATACTTGTTGGAACTGGCTTTGTTAATATATCAATGACTTCATCTTTAGTGGAAATATGTTCCAGGATGATATCTCTTCCATCAGTTTTTTCTTGGATGAAATGTTTATCTACTTCGCTAGATTTTGACTTGTCGTGTTAAACTGGGCTTTCGACCATAATTATAGCGAACTCACTAAATTGGCTGCACTTTCTTATATTGTGAAGTAGCAGTTGATCGACATACCTGACGCATCATTATGGGTAATCGGGAAACCAACTCTGTGTGTTTTTAACACATGGGTATGGTTGAGTACATCCGACCCCCTCTACCCTGCCATATGCGGGAGCCTCTAAGACAATGGGGTAATGTTGTTATGTTGTTATTATCTTCAAGTATTCTCCTGATTCAGATGCCTTTGCATATGCATAATGCAGGAGCCCTTGATTGCTTCTGCACTGCTCCTAGATGCAACTGATTGTTTCTTACTCCGCCAAGTAACTAGATTACTCCATAAATAAGTTCCATAACTGTCATTGACCTTATATCAACACTTTGTTGAGAAGCATATTTGGTCTCCGTTAATTCAGCCTGCACAGCTGGCATGTCTTCTCTTGTATTGCGATGCGCTTTTTTATTTTATTAATGGCTAGAGGAGTACGTGAAGTTGTAGAATGGCCTAACGATGCGCTCTTATCATATTATTGTTTAATTGAGATATCATGAATGAAAAGTCAAAATTTTCATTTATTTGATGTACACACAAGACTGTTTATTTAACATTTCTCTATGCCTAAATATGGTAAATGATAAATACAATTAATACAAGATTTGATTTTATTTGATCATGTGATCTTATCCTTGCATGATTTGTGCTACTTTCTTTCACTCTCCCTTAAGTTGAGTAGTAGTATTTCCAATACCCAACTTGGACAGTGTCGAGTCAAATATCCTTTTGTTGACTGCTTTTGTAAGAATGTCTCTCAACTGTTCCTTCTTCAATCTTCTCTTTTATAAAGTGCGAGTCCACCTCAACATGTTTTCCCCTATCATGTTGTATCAGATTTCTCGAGATGCAAATTGCCGCTTTGTTATCACATATTAACTCGGTTGGATTCTTGTGTGGTAGACCAATTCCTCCCATCATCTTCTTTAGCCACATAATCTTTTGAGTCCCTGGCGCAATGTCTTTATATTCTGTCTCAGTACTGGATAACACAACCATCTTTCCTTTCTTGCTTGTCCATGTGACTAGATTGCCACCTACCAATGCGAAGTACCTTAAATTGACCGTCTATCATTTGTGTTTTCTACTGAGTTAGTATTAGTATAAACCTCCGCATCTAAGTGTACATGCCTCTTGAATACTATGTCTGTTTTGGCGCGCCTTTCAAGTATCTTACAGTTTTCATAATTGCCTCCATATGTTCTTCATGAGGCTTGTGCATAAACTGACTCACCACCCAAACAACATATGCGATGTCAGGTCCAGCGTGCAAGTAAATCAACTTTCCTACCAAATCTCTTATTGTTCCCGATATGTCAAGGATGCCCTTTCTGTCGTTTGAAGTTTGGGATTTACAACCATCAGAGTATCGCAAGGCTTACAATCTACCATCCCAACCTCAGTCAGCAAATGCAAAATGTACTTTCATTGAGATATGAAAATTTCCCCTGTTTCATCGAAGAACTTCAATCTCTAGAAAGTACTTCAGTCCCCCAAGATATTTCATCTCAAATTCTATAAATAAATTCCTCCGAAACAGTGTGGTCTTGTCCTTGTCACTCTCTGTTATGATCATGTCGTCCACGTATATAATTAAGTATGTAACTAGGTTTCTCCTACTTTTGAAAAACAAAGTATGATCAGCATTACTCTATTTATAACCATTGCTTTTCATTACTACCAAGAATTTTCCAAACCACGCACCAAGAGATTCTTTTAAGCCATAGAGTGCATTCTTCAGCTTAAAAACTTCATTTCTCTGAAACTTCTCAGAGAAGCCTGGTGGAGCTTCAATATACACCTCCTCTTTTAGTTTCCTGTACAATAAGGCATTTTGACATCAAACCAGTGGAGCGACCAATCATTTTTTGCTTTGATTGAGAACAATACCCTGATAGTATAAATTTTTTCAACTAAAGAGAAAGTCTCTGAATAATTAATTCCATATATTTGTTGTATATCCCTTTGCCACTAACGTGGCCTTATATCGTTCAATAGTCCTATCGGCCTTCTACTTAATTCTAAAGACTCACTGACAACCCACTGTTTCTTTCCTGCCGATTACACATACTTCACCCACGTCTCATTTTTCTCTGGCGCTTCCATGTCTATTTTCATAGCTTCCACCCACTCCGCTCTCCCACTGACTTCTTAGGACACTCGTGGAACAGACTCTGAGCATATAGAGGTAATGAACGCTTTGGCAGTCTCTACTATTCTGCCCCTTGCCACATTCATCGAATACCTAGAGGATCGAGAAACATGTTTGGGTGAGTACCGCTTCGAGGGCACACCCTTATTCCGTCATAGAGGAAGAACAAACGTCTTCTATTCATGAAAGTTCTCAACATGCTATTCACTTGCATTCATAGAATTAGTAGCACAGTAGTATTGATATCATAGGGACTTTTACTAGAGTATGAGTCACTTACCTCTTGTCGGACATTTGACAAAGGAGGCTCACCAGGTGGTAGAACTGGTTTGTCGATGTACCTATGTTTTCAGAGGCAGATTTGATGTTCTTACCTATCTACTCTTGTGAAACAGTCTTCAGACAGCTTAAGCAGGTCAGTCAGTCTAGTGATTGACTGATCGTCTCTCCTTACACTAGGCTAGTGGACAAAAAAAATTCAGATTCAAGAAAAGTGTAGCCCATGATGACATGAACACGCCAGGGGTTATAACATTGATACCATTTCTAATGTGTGACAAAACCAACAAATAATCATCAGAGGGTTATAGGGACTGAGTTGAGATTGAGTACTCTGTTTCATCACCCAACAGGTGGTCAATTAGAAAGGACTATTCAGACTCTCGAAGACATACTTGGGTTTTGTGTGTTAGACTTCAAAGGGAATTGGGACAGTATGATGAGTTGATAGAGTTCTCATACAACAATAGTCATCATACTGCGGTTGAAATGGCGGCGTTTGAAGCTTTATATAGAAGAAAGTGCCGACCACCGTTACATTGAGACGAGATCAGGGAAAAGGCGACCACTGGACCAAAGTTGGTGGAGCAAATGCATGACAAGGTCAAGATCGTTCAAGATAGACTCAAGATAGCCCAGGATCCCAACAAGAGTTGGGCGGATTCTGAAAGGAGGCCGTTGGAGTTCGCCGTGGGTGAAAAGGTGCATTTGAGGGTATCCCAACAAAAAGTGTAATGCAGTTTGGCGAGAAAAGTAAGTTGAGTCCAAGGTATATTGGACTGTACAAGATGCTCGAGAGAGTTGGGACATTAGCCTTTCGACTAGCGTTGCCTCCAGCGTTGTTGCAAGTGCATAATGTTTTCACGTGTCACCGCTATGGCGTTATGTGTCCGACCCAAGTCATATATTGGAGGCTGGGCCGTTGAAATTAAGAAGTGACATGACTTACGAGGCCAGTTCATATTGTTAATCGTAAGGATCAAGTGCTTAGGAGGCGAGTGATTCCGTACGTCAAAGTTCAATGGTCAAATCACACTGAAAGAGAAGCGACTTGGGAGCTCGAGGAGGAGATCAGAAAGAAATACCCGTAACTTTTTGACTAGGTATGTAAATTTCGGGGACGAAACTTTTTGTAAGGGGGGAGGAATGTTATGCCCTATTAATTGTATTTACGTGATATATGCATGGAATACACATGCACACACGTCAGCAACAAAAATATATATAAACATATTATACATGCACATACACGGCTACAAAGAGGAAAAGAAAAGACAATAAAACCCTAGAATCCTAAGTATCTTAGGAGAAGAAAAGATAAGCTTTTATGCATGATACGACTCCTAAACCCACTAGAATTGCGATAACCTAAAGCTTTAAATACACTAGAACTCTAACTACATACATCTATATCTATACACACATATCATGCAAATTTCATCCTTCTCTCCTTCTTCAAAAACCATCGGTTGTCCACTCCCAAAAAGCACAATTCTGCCGCCAGCCCTTACGTGCAAGAACAAGCAATTCTTTTGTCCTTTCATCTTGATTCTTTGTGTGTTACGTATAATCAAGACTAGAGGCAAGTAACCTTGCTATATTTGCTATGATTTTTCAATATTATGATGTTAATTTCGTATCAAATGGATCATGCATGTCGTATTTGTGTTTTACATAGATTGTTGATTATATATATGTAATTATTGTATCCATGTATCGATTATGTGTATATATGTATAGAAGTGGCATGAATCTTGGTGCTGTTGATGAGATTGGGTCGCGGGTGTGTGTGTGGTGCTGCCCTATGGCGGCGGCCATGGTGACACTTTATATGCATGATTATAAGGCATGTTTCTAAATTGTATATGCATGATGATTATGTGATGAATTTATGTGCTAGTTGGATTCCGTTTTTGTGCAAAAGATATGTGATGGCCGAAAGTTATGTGTCTGGCCAGGGATGATGAATATGAGATGTATTATGATGGAATAACATGAATTGAAACGAAAGAAAACTGAATTAAACGAAATTAGGGGTTTTGACGCCAAAAGAGGGGAAAACTATTTTTAAGAATTGGGACTTTTGGTGATTTGAGGGCAGAATATGTAGGGAATGAGGAGAGGAAAATTCTGGTGGTCGGAGTTTGTCAGGGGCGGTGACGCATGGGGCTCATGCGCCGACAAAAGACGGTGCATGGCCGGCCTTGTTCTAGCACTTGAGGGTGTGTGACTTGGAGTTTTGCCACGACTTTTGCAGTAGTGTCTTAAGTGTGAACCATACTAGGTGTCTATGGGGTTAGTTGTGAGAAAAAGTCAGCAGCGAGAAATGGTGATGTAGGCTGAGGTGGCTAGTGTGCGGGGGAAAGAAAATTAGGGTTTTAGAGGGGGTTGGAGGTGCTGGGCTGAGGGAGCTGGGGGCAGGGGGTACTAGGCAGTCCGAGCACATGCGACTATGAGATGAGATATGCCGTTCGGACACATATGACCGTCAATTGGGCCGTCCAGCCACATATGACTATGCTACGATGAAAGATAGGCCGCCTGGACATATACGACCATTGGGGAACCAGAACCGTAAATCTTGCAGTATAAGTCACTTGTAAGGTAAGCGCCATGTCCATTGCATTGCATCGGTGAGAATTGGATATCGCACATAGATACCAGAAAGGGTAATCACATATGGATATCGGATATCGCATATGGATACCGGAAGAGGTAATCGCATATGGATACCAGAAGAGGTAATCGCATATAAATATCAGAAATGAAAAATTGGAAAATGGAAATGAATATGAATAAGGAAATGGAAATCGAAATGGTTCTCGAGTCATTGCATTCATGGTTTTAACAAGTTGCGTCACAGTTTTTGATTGCATTTGATACTTGTGTGCGATGACCACATATGCTTTATTTGCTTGATTGAGCAGGAAGGGCAGAAAGGTAAATTTTATTTGCAAAGAGAAGCATGTTATTTTCTATATCATTATTTATTTATTTTATTCATCCTTGCTTCTACGTGTATGATCCCATGGTAAATATAGTTCGGTTACTTGCTGGGCAATGTATATCGCGCACCCCACGTTATAAATCATCTTTGTAGATTCCTAGGATTACGAGCTCGTGTACGTAGAAGACGATCAGGAGTAGGGATACTGAGGCTTTTGACTCGAGGATTTATTCTGAGGATTTTTAGTAGACTGTATTCAGATTTAGTAGTTCGTTTTTATTTCGATTTTATAAACCCTAGATAAAAGACATTGATTTTTCATTAATGACATTTATTTCGATATTTTAATTTGTATCGCTTCCGTTGATATCGATTTGCGCTATTATGCTGATGTATAATGGATTGTATCGACGCCTTATATTTTCCTTAGAGCAATACGGTGGGTGAGTCGTTACGAAGTCTAGCACTCGGGACGGATCGCTACACCTAGAGTCTAGAGTCACGGTGGTTGAGTCTAGCACCCAGGTATGTAAGTCTGGAGGAAAGGTGATGTGATGAGAGAGTTCATATTCACTTATGTAAGATTGAGCTTACATGTGATTGTGAACATGTCATGTATGTATGTATCTACGTATGTACATGATCAGATATACGTAGAGGCTATGATAGATAGATCTAATTTCATTACTAAGTGTGTTGATAGCTCACACCTTACTATTTTAGTGTGTCGATTTTGGTATGGACGAGCAAGCAAAGCTCAAGATGAGATTTGTTATATTTTGAGTTTGATGAATTAGTTGGTATTCATGTAAATGAATGTATATGTATTTGTTTTACGTCAGGAAAGACATAAATTGTATAGAATATCTATAGATACGAGTAGAAATGAAGCACAGTTGGAGCTCAAGCATTATGTAATTGACTGTGTGAACGACGGAGGAAAAGAACATAACGAGAGAAACTCAGCAAGGTTTCAGAAATGACAAAATAGTCATGGATTCAGATTGGGTGGAAACTTGGGTCATAACAGAGGAGTAATAGGACTCGAGGTTTTGGACCCGTGGGAATTTAAGGGAACAAATATAAATGATAGTTAGCATGCGCTTAGATAGTTATTATGTGTGTGTATAGATACATGTGCGCTTCATGGCTATATGTTTAGGTGCTCGCGTGTATATATGTGAAAGTATGTTGTTGTGTGCTTGTGTCCTGGCTTATGTACTTTAGCTAGATAATATGTACCAAGTCTAGTAAGATAAAGGTAAATACCAATAAAGAATGATATATAGAAAATCGTGGTTGATACCATGAATATGAGAAGTGACAGAGACCACGAAGAGATTGTAGAACCTAGCTACAATTTCATAAAAAATAGTTATGTAAATTGATATTAGATTTGAGGATTGAGACTATAGAATATGCATGGGCATAAGTTGATGATGCTAGTGCTTGGGATAATTAGATACACTTAAGTGATGACACAAGTTGTATTTAGAAGAGAATACGATGTTAGCTAAAAGTAAGACATGGAAATGAGAATCAGAGTATGCACCGAAAGCAAAGCTGATAATTTCATGCGAGTTGAAGTGTAGTTACCCTTAGAATAACCAACACCTATGTAGTAAATCCCCCCTTCGGTTACGAGAAAAGTTGAAGGAATGAGAACCTTCAACTAAGTTTGCGTTTCTAAGTAATTTAAGAATCCAGAAGATGCAAGTTACTTCTTATAAGAAGGAGAAACCATGATGACTTATAAAATAATATTTATTTATATCGGTAATATGATCTTTTGACCATCAATAAGAAATAGGGGGAGATGATATTTATGATATTTAAAACAATAGATTTTTCTTTTAGAAAGGGTTTAGTCAAAAGTCCCCCTAGTTGGATTATATTACTAGTTATACATACATACATACATATATACACACACAGATGCATACATACATACATACATATATAACTGCTATATATATGTGTGTTTGCGTACGTATGTGTGTAACTGCATATGTACATTTGTATATCTAGTCTCAAAAATATACAGCTCGAAATCTTGATTCGATATTTTTCCAAAATGACTTGTAATTTAAACTAACTGCCCGCCAATCAAACCAAATCATGGAACTTTAGAGTACTTCGATTTCTTCTTTGGTGTCATGTCCCAGTTTCCATATGCAACGTGTTTCTTTATTGAATCATAATAAAGATAAGATACTAAAAGAAGAAAAGAGAACTGAAAGGGCACAAACCACATTAGAGAAAAATACAAAACCGATTTAAAAGTTCCGTAAAAGCTTGATAAGTTGATGACATAGATAGTGTCCAAACTGCAGAGGTCATCATCTCAATTCACATTGTCCGAATTCCAGAGGTGATCCATCTCATTTCAGAACGTGACCTAATCATTGGACAACCCTACAAGGCAGATACTTGTCACAACCTTCGCTTTCTATAACCGTCTAGAAATAAAGACAGACATGAAGACATTTCCTGTATTTTCTCAGAGAAATCCTATGGCTGCCAATCCATTTTTCTTCAACAAAACATTCTCAACTTCGCCTTGGCCAAAGATTAAAAGATATCCTCCCATTAGATCCCATCGATTTCAGAGTGAAGGTAAGAATCTCTTCCGGTCTTTATTTAATTAAATTTACTTTGTTAATATGCCCGAATTTCGAGAAATTCTTTTGATGTGAAACATGTTTTAGTTAATAAAACAGGCCGATTTCCATGAAACTTGATTCTTGATATGTATATGATTGACATCACTTTGTTATCCGGGATTGTTGAAAAAAATGGTAATTTTGCAATAGGGATAAAGAATACAACTGCAGGAGTGATTCTCAGTTTCTTGGCATATATAGTAAGGACATGATAATCTATAACCTTTCCTTCTTATTATAATTGTAAGGCGTTCTCGATACATTAGGTTCCCGTGTTTGTGTATGGTCTGGGAAGGGACCGGATCGCTTCGCGATCTTATGTACACAGCCTTATCTGAAACTTTGTGCAAGCGACTGTTTCCGCAACTCGAACCCGTGACCTCAATCTCACAAAGCAGCAACCTTGTCAGTTGCTTCAAGTCCCAGTCTTCTACTTATTATAATTGTGTTTTGCTTAAATTAATAGTAGGCTTTCATTGTCTTGTGCATGATATGTGACTGGTGAATTCATACACTTCATGAAATAGTGCTTTTCTCTCAGGCATGTCGATTTTTCAATTTATATGGAATCGCAAATTATAACATGGTTTAGGGTAATTAATAGCATCTTATGGTTAATCTTCATTAATAAAAGATTAAACGATGAGAACTATCTCCTATCTTTTAAGCACAACACTATGTTATATTCAAGGTTTCTTTTTTTTGGTTAAAATGTTAATATTGACCGGAGAAATCAAGGCATCAAGGAGATGCGACCCATACAATAGCCTTATTTGTAGACGCACATGCTGACCTACATGTTCCGTCTAGTAATGTATAGCAATCTTAAAACATGTGAGCAGCGTCCATGTCTGAGATATGTGGGTAGAGCTTATGCATCACTCTATATGCATGAGTGTATATTCTATGCGTAACATCCCTAGATACAAAGCTTCTCCTTCAAAAATGTATCTGTTGCATCCTTGCCAGATAAAGTACACCGTCGCAGCCAATGCAATTTTCGCTGCCTTAGCTTTTTGTGCTTTTCCTTTGAGTCTTCTCGATCTCCAGGATAATATCATGTATATAGAGTGAACTCTATGTGGATATGCCAGCCATGATAGATTGTAATCCAACTTTGTTTGGTAGCTGAGATAGTAATTCAAGGTTTCGTTTGCTTGTATGCTCCCATGGTTTTACCAAACATGTTATCAGTAGAGTTGATTTGCATTTGATTAGTTTGAACTTTTTCCCGCTTGAATTGACAGTTTAAAAAAATTAAGTATAAGCTGTAACTACAAAATAGACATGAAGTTCAGCATATCATGTCATCAATACAAATGAGTTGGATTGTTTTATCATTCTTCAAAACGTGCAGAATTGCTCATGTCACATATGGGAGAGAAAATTAATATAGGGAAGAACATTATGTTGCACACTGTAGTGATTAATCCCAATATCTTTATCTTCAGACTTCAACCATAATTTTTTATTTACCGTTACATAGTGTTTCTTAATCTTGACTGACCCGTTTTAAGGTGAAAAATAACAACTAATTAAAGCTTATGCTTAAAAAAAAGTTTCCGATGCATTATACTCATTTGTTTGTTCACGGTCCATGAAGAGGTCAGATCACAAATCAGGGAGAGGCCAGATTGATTCACGGTCTGAGGTACGCATCCTCGCCTTATAATTTGTGGGTTTGACCTCAAAGTCAGAAAACATCAACCTTATATGTTGCTCCAACGCTGGCTCTCGAAAAAATATCACAAAATGCACTGCGACACATCACTTGTCGTACATAAAGGTATAGGTCTGACAAAAGAAAAATACAATGGGAGTCAAGCTGAAAATAGTAATGGCATATTGTCACTTAATATGTCCGAGCCTATATACGAATAGGGTTTCGTCGTGTGATGAAACCTCAAGGCTTTCTTTTTGGAGTTAAATAAAAAGAAAAAGTCATCCTGTAATTTGAAAGACGTCGATGGCTGCATGAATATCTTCCTGTAAATCAGATTAATTTCTATTTTACTCTCCAAAATCAGGAAACTCAGCCAACAACAACGTGGATGCAAACCTGAGCATTCTGAGATGCAGAATTGAGGAAATAAGAAGAAAGGAAAGGGCAAACAGCAGTAACATGATTGAAAATGGGTGGATTATTAGGCATGGATGTGATGACATGCACCAGAAAAGCGTTACCCATCATCTCCTCCAATTCTTTGAAGTAATGGCGTCAGTTGGGACCACGTTTACACTTGTTTCCATTACTGGTTCTATTTTTATCTTCATTTACTCTTTAGTTATTCACATGGTGCTCCATTAGACACTACAAACTAAGAAAGAGTAGAATGTATTGCTGTACAACGAAGCATTAGTAGATATAAGTTTTCCAAGCAGTTTTTTTTTCTTGGTTTGCTAAGATTGTGGGAAATATATAAGAATCTCAATGACATGGCGTTATAAGATTTGGGATGCTATTTTCTCATTAGTTTACAATTCCATTCGCATATAATTCCTTGTAGTGCAATCTACCTAAATTGAAGAACATAAAATTCATTTAAGTTAATTCAACATACGGGGTATTTCTCTTTTTATAGGAGTTTACATGGCCCCGGACGGCTTTTTTTATTTTAACAGTAACTAGATTTGATGTCTACAACGGCTAGAATAGGAACTACTATTTACCTGCTTAGCTCGGACATAGGTACAGTTAAGATTCTAAGCTACTATATTTACATTTAAAAGACTAAGTGTCCCAGCTCAGCTTCAGCTTTGCTGCCTAACTGCTTGTGCCTTCATCTCGTTACCTCAGTTCTACACACCTGTATCCTAGCTCTTTTTCTCGGCTCTTCTTCACCTCGGTCATTTATAGTTCCGTACTGTTCTTCAGCTCGGCTCTTCACTTTTTTACCTTGGCCACTGCAGCTCAACAGTATTCCTTCATCCGCACAACATAGCTTCACCTCGGCAACTTATATTTCTTACTTCCCGAGTACGGCTGCTACTATGTTTAGCTCAGCACTGTTCGACTGAGCTACGAGCTTATATTTCTACACTTTCCCTCAAGCTTAGTTGTGTATATTTATACAACCAAGCTTGTACATTAAATATTGGAATATACTTGTTGAAACTGGCTTTGTTAATATATCAATGACTTCATCTTTAGTGGAAATATGTTCCAGGATGATATCTCTTCCATCAGTTTTTTCTTGGATGAAATGTTTATCTACTTCGCTAGATTTTGACTTGTCGTGTTGAACTAGGCTTTCGACCATAATTATAGCGAACTCACTAAATTGGCTGCACTTTCTTATATTGTGAAGTAGCAGTTGATCGACATAACCTGACGCATCATTATGGGTCATCGGGAAACCAACTCTGTGTGTTTTTAACACATGGGTATGGTTGAGTACATCCGACCCCCTCTACCCTGCCATATGCGGGAGCCTCTAAGGGAATGGAGTAATGTTGTTATGTTGTTATTATCTTCAAGTATTCTCCTGATTCAGATGCCTTTGCATATGCATAATGCAGGAGCCCTTGATTGCTTCTGCACTGCTCCTAGATGCAACTGATTGTTTCTTACTCCGCCAAGTAACTAGATTACTCCATAAATAAGTTCCATAACTGTCATTGACCTTATATCAACACTTTGTTGAGAAGCATATTTGGTCTCCGTTAATTCAGCCTGCACAGCTGGCATGTCTTCTCTTGTATTGCGATGCGCTTTTTTATTTTATTAATGGCTAGAGGAGTACGTGAAGTTGTAGAATGGCCTAACGATGCGCTCTTATCATATTATTGTTTAATTGAGATATCATGAATGAAAAGTCAAAATTTTCATTTATTTGATTGTACACACAAGACTGTTTATTTAACATTTCTCTATGCCTAAATATGGTAAATGATAAATACAATTAATACAAGATTTGATTTTATTTGATCATGTGATCTTATCCTTGCATGATTTGTGCTACTTTCTTTCACTCTCCCTTAAGTTGAGTAGTAGTATTTCCAATACCCAACTTGGACAGTGTCGAGTCAAATATCCTTTTGTTGACTGCTTTTGTAAGAATGTCTCTCAACTGTTCCTTCTTCAATCTTCTCTTTTATAAAGTGCGAGTCCACCTCAACATGTTTTCCCCTATCATGTTGTATCAGATTTCTCGAGATGCAAATTGCCGCTTTGTTATCACATATTAACTCGGTTGGATTCTTGTGTGGTAGACCAATTCCTCCCATCATCTTCTTTAGCCACATAATCTTTTGAGTCCCTGGCGCAATGTCTTTATATTCTGTCTCAGTACTGGATAACACAACCATCTTTCCTTTCTTGCTTGTCCATGTGACTAGATTGCCACCTACCAATGCGAAGTACCTTAAATTGACCGTCTATCATTTGTGTTTTCTACTGAGTTAGTATTAGTATAAACCTCCGCATCTAAGTGTACATGCCTCTTGAATACTATGTCTGTTTTGGCGCGCCTTTCAAGTATCTTACAGTTTTCATAATTGCCTCCATATGTTCTTCATGAGGCTTGTGCATAAACTGACTCACCACCCAAACAACATATGCAATGTCAGGTCCAGCGTGCAAGTAAATCAACTTTCCTACCAAATCTCTTATTGTTCCCGATATGTCAAGGATGCCCTTTCTGTCGTTTGAAGTTTGGGATTTACAACCATCAGAGTATCACAAGGCTTACAATCTACCATCCCAACCTCAGTCAGCAAATGCCAAATGTACTTTCATTGAGATATGAAAATTTCCCCTGTTTCACCGAAGAACTTCAATCTCTAGAAAGTACTTCAGTCCCCCAAGATATTTCATCCCAAATTCTATAAATAAATTCCTCCGAAACAGTGTGGTCTTATCCTTGTCACTCTCTATTATGATCATGTCGTCCACGTATATAATTAAGTATGTAACTAGGTTTCTCCTACTTTTGAAAAACAAAGTATGATAGCATTACTCTATTTATAACCATTGCTTTTCATTACTACCAAGAATTTTCCAAACCACGCACCAAGAGATTCTTTTAAGCCATAGAGTGCATTCTTCAGCTTAAAAACTTCATTTCTCTGAAACTTCTCAGAGAAGCCTGGTGGAGCTTCAATATACACCTCCTCTTTTAGTTTTCTGTACAATAAGGCATTTTGACATCAAACCAGTGGAGCGACCAATCATTTTTTGCTTCGATTGAGAACAATACCCTGATAGTATAAATTTTTTCAACTAAAGAGAAAGTCTCTGAATAATTAATTCCATATATTTGTTGTATATCCCTTTGCCACTAACGTGGCCTTATATCGTTCAATAGTCCTATCGGCCTTCTACTTAATTCTAAAGACTCACTGACAACCCACTGTTTCTTTCCTGCCGATTACACATACTTCACCCACGTCTCATTTTTCTCTGGCGCTTCCATGTCTATTTTCATAGCTTCCACCCACTCCGCTCTCCCACTGACTTCTTAGGACACTCGTGGAACAGACTCTGAGCATATAGAGGTAATGAACGCTTTGGCAGTCTCTACTATTCTGCCCCTTGCCACATTCATCGAATACCTAGAGGATCGAGAAACATGTTTGGGTGAGTACCGCTTCGAGGGCACACCCTTATTCCGTCATAGAGGAAGAACAAACGTCTTCTATTCATGAAAATTCTCAACATGCTATTCACTTGCATTCATAGAATTAGTAGCACAGTAGTATTGATATCATAAGGACTTTTACTAGAGTATGAGTCACTTACCTCTTGTCGGACATTTGACAAAGGAGGCTCACCAGGTGGTAGAACTGGTTTGTCGACCTACCTATGTTTTCAGAGGCAGATTTGATGTTCTTACCTATCTACTCTTGTGAAACAGTCTTTAGACAGCTTAAGCAGGTCAGTCAGTCTAGTGATTGACTGATCGTCTCTCCTTACACTAGGCTAGTGGACAAAAAATATTCAGATTCAAGAAAAGTGTAGCCCATGATGACATGAACACGCCAGGGGTTATAACATTGATACCATTTCTAATGTGTGACAAAACCAACAAAAACACATTTCTTTGCACATTGGTCAAGCTTAAATTTTTTACTTTTTAGAATGTGTATGAAAATTGAGCACCTAAAGATCCGAGGTGGAAGAGTTAAGATGGATGGGATAGTGATTTGAGCAGCTATGGTTTGTATCATGGTTTTGTGATTGAGAATTTACGTCGATAGTCGATTTGAGAGGTAAGTAGAGGTGGCTAGGGCGTCCAACCAAATTATTTGTAGAACATGAGATTCAATCATCATAGCTTATATCATTTTGAGGAGGATCCGATTTTTTCATTCGGCGATGCCATTTTGTTGTGGTGTGTTTGGACATACAGTTGGTTATAAGGTTATGTTTTTAGAAGAATGTATGTGTAGATTGGTTGACAATTTTTCCCGTTATCAGAGCAGAGAATTTGTATTTTACTATGGAATTGAGTTAGGATCATTTCATATAAGTGAAAAATATTTATCAAGCACTTAAAAATTTATTTTTCAGGGAAAACTATGCATGTCATATGGGAGAAATCATCTACAAATGACAAGAAATAGTAAAACAGACTACGATTAGAGATGAGGGCTGGTTCCCGTACATTGTAATGTACCAGGGAAAAACAGAATTGACTCGTGTGTTATTTGGTCGGAATGTAGTTTTATGACTTTTATCATGAATGCATGTTTCACATGTCAAGTGGGTGGAATTATTTGTAAAGATTTTCATAAAAAAAGTTCGAGGTACCCGAAAGACGGCTAACCTATGTAGCGACCCGTCCCAAACCCTATACCTCAAAACGACTCTCCCGCCATATTTGGCTAAGAAAAATACAAGGCGTCGATACAATCTATTACACGTCAGCATAATAGCGCAAATCGATATCAACAGAAGCGATGCGAATTAAAATATCGAAATAAATGTCATTAATAAAAAGACAGTCTTGTAGTCTAGGGTTTACGAAATCGAAATAAAAACGAATTATCCAAACTGAATAAAGTCTACTAAAATCCTCAGAATAAATCCTCAAGTCCAAACACGTCAATATGCCCACTCTTGATCATCCTCAACGTACACTAGCTCGTATTCCTAGGGATCTGCAAAAATAATTTATAACATGGGGTGAGCAACATTCATCGCCCAGCAAGTAACCTGACTATATTTATCATAGGATCATGCATGGAGAAGCAATGGTAAATAAAATAAATAAATACGATACAGAAAATAACATGCTTCTCTTCGCAAATAAAAATTACCAGTTCTGCCCTTCCTGTTCAATCAAGCAAGTAAAGCACACGCAACTAGGTCATCACACAAAAATGTCAGCCCAATCAAAAACTGCGAACCAACTTTTAAAACAACGAATGCAATGACTCGATAACCATTTCGATTCCATTTCCTTAATCATATTTGTTTCCGTTTTCCAATTTCCATTTTCATTTTCTATTTTTCGATATCATATGCGATTACCCCTTCCGGTATCCTTATTCGATATCCATTTCGAATATCCATATGCGATTACCCCTTTCGGTATCCATATGCGATATCCATTCTCACTGAGCATTACAATAGCCATGGCGGTTACCTTACAAGTGACTTATATTGCAAGTTTTACCTTTTTGTTCCCAATGGTCATATGTGTCCAGGCGGCCTATCTTTTATCTTAGCATAGCCATATGTGCCTGGATGACCCAATTGGCAGTCATATGTGTCCAAACGGCCTATTTCATCATAATCGTATGTGCTCGGATGGCCCGTTTATTCGGAACTAAACTCTAACTCTGCAGTATATTTCCTTTGTAATGGTGACTTTTAAAATATGCAATTTCAAAAATAATTTACATTTTACGATATGATTTCAAATGATCAAATCTAATCGGCAAATCATTTACCATTTCTGTTATTTTATTCACCTATCTCTAATGTATAAGTATACCCACGTATATGTCCGCGCCCATACATGTGCATATATGCACTTATGCGTTTCGTCTTCGACCCACTTTTCCCCCACGCCCTACCAAAATCACCTCACCCCTAACCCCAATCCTCACGCTATCCTCTATTGTGCCTCAGCCCAGTACCCCTACCCTTCAGGCCCCTCGGCCCAGCATCTCCAACTCCGCTAAAAAACCCGAATTCCACTCTCCCGCGCACTAACCACCTCGGCTCACAATGCGATTTCTCACCACTGACTTTTTCTCACATCAAACCCCCTGGGCACCTAGGTCTTTCATGTTTAACACACTGCCGTGAAAATCACAGAAAGAAGTGTTGCCATGCGCCTACACGCGTGGCTCAATCAGCGGCCATGCGCTGCTTTTGGCCAGCGTGTGTGGCCCACGCACCACCGTTTTACCGGTACCTCCACCACTGGAATTCTCCTTTCCCTATTTTCAACCATATTCTGCCCTCAAATCACCAAAAATCCCATTTTCCAAAATTGATTTTCCCCTCTTTCGGCGTCAAAAACCCTAATCTCGTTTATTTCGGTTTTCTTTCGTTTCAATTCATGTTATTTCCATCATAATTCTTCAAATTCCAGACTCACTCGTCAGTCTCATATCATTCGGCCGTAACATGTATTTTGCAAAACACAAAATCCAAATAGCGCGTAGATTTGTCACATACTCCTCATGCATTTACAATAAATAATCATGCATTATAATCAAACATGTGAAAGGGCTCCATGGCTGCTGCCTAGGGCAGTGCCACACACCCCCCACTAGTGGCCAACCTCGTCAAAAACACCAAGATTCATGCAAATTTTATGCATATATATAGATAATCGATACATAGATATAACAATTACATATGTATAATCCACGATCTATGCAAAACACAGTTACGCATGCATGATCCGGTTTTGATACAAAAATAGCATAATAACGTTGGAAAAACATAGAAGATATAGCAAGGGTACTTGCCTCTTGTCTTGATTAAACGTAATACACAAAGATTCGCGATTAAACAGACCAAAAATCACTTGTTCTTGCTCCTAGGTGGGCGGCCGATTGTTGTTCTTGGTGGAGAAGGGGCCGGCTATTGATGATGATTATGGGATGGAAGAATTGTGTTACAATGTTGTGAAATGATGTTTATGCCCATAATGATGTAGTAGGACTTGTTGTAAATAGAAGGGTAGTTTAGTAATTTTGGCTTGTTTTCTTCTTTGGTTTGTTTTTACCTGCCTATATAAAGTGCTGCATCATCTGCAGCAGAATTCATTAGATCAAGAAGTTTTTCCCATCAATTATTTCATTCTCTCTCATTTTCAATAGTTAATTCTTGTGTAGTTTGTTCTTGATCGATTCAAACATTTCTGACATGGTATCAGAGCCATCAATTTACTGCCCCTGAATTGTGATAAACTTTGCTTTTGGTTTCTATTTTTGTTTCATGTAAGATGGCGAATAATGCGCGAAATGATACTCAACCTACGGATGTTCCGGTTGCTAATCCTTACTATCTCTATCCAAATGATAGTCCAGCGATAATTCTTGCTCAGCCTCCTCTAAGCTCTCACAATTATCATACCTGGAGTAGGATGTTCTCGATGGCCTTGATCGTGAAAAAAAATTGGTTTTGTGGATGGTACCATTGCACCTCCCAATCCAAATGATCCTCAATACAGTTCCTAGAGACAAGTTAATTCAATGTTTCACTCTTGGATCATGAATAGTGTATCTCCTGCAATTGCTCAAAGCGTGATGTGGTATGACACTGCTGCAGAGGTATGGAATGATCTAAAGCGAAGGTATGGAAGTTGTGATCCTTTTAGGCTTTCTGATTTACTTGAGAAGTTTTACAATGTAAGGCAAGAAACAGACTCTGTTAGTGACTATTTCACTAAGCTCAAGGGGGTATGAGAAGAGATGATGGCCGTAAGGCCAATTCCCAGGTGTACCTGCTGTGGTTGTAATTGTAATGTCACGGCTAACATGAAAGCATATGTAGAGAGTGATTATGTTATCAAATTTGTGAAAGGTCTAAATGATGATTATGATGCGGTGAAATCTCAAGTGTTTGTTATGTCACCTATGCCTAACCTAGATACTGTATTTGCGATGGCGTTGAAATATGAAAGAAAACTAAGCAATAGTGATGCGTCTGGACAGTTTATGAATAATCCTACCGCTATGATATTTGAGAGCAGTGAAGGTGTAAATGTTAGTGTGAATGCGTTTACTGGTAGAGGAGGAGGTAACGCATACAGAAGGGGAAGTGGCAGATTCTTTCCTGAGGGATCAAGAAGGCCACAGTGCACTCACTGTGGCATGATTGGACACGTTGAACAAAGGTGCTATAAGAAGCACGGTTTTCCTCCAGGATATAAACCAAAAGCTAATCTGACTGAAGCTTCTTGGACCATTCGTGGAATGGACTATGGGGATATAGAGGTGATGAACGCTTTGGCATTCTCTACTATTCTCCCATGGCCACAATCGTAGAATATCTATAGAATCCAGAAATATGTTTGGGTGAGTACCGCTCCGAGGGCACACCCTTATTTCGTCATTGAGGAAGAACGAACGCCTACTGTTCACCAAAGTTCTCAACATGTTCATCTGCATTCTCAACATTAGTAGCACCAGTAGTAGTAATATCATACGTGCTTTCACCAGAGTATGAGTAACTTATCTCTTGTCGGACATATGACAAAGGAGGCTCACTAAGTGGTAGAACTGGTTCGTCGACCCTACCTGCATTTTCAGAGGCAGATTCAAGGGTCCCATCTCTCTGCTCTTGTAAAATAGTCTTCAGACAACTTTGTAGAGAAAAAGGGGTTTGATTGATTTCAAAATACATGATTTAAATGTGCATGACAACGTGCATGACATTTTGCATATAATTTGCCTTATATAGTTCATGTATAATGTTGCCGTACTAACGAGCCATGAAGCGTTAAAGCTTACATCAAATGGCAAACATTTGTTGTGTTTGTACTATTTTCAGGTGCCACCATTAATGAACTAAACTAGTTCATTAAGTGAAGTACTTAATTAATTAAACTAAGTAGTTCATTAAAGGAAGCAACATTTGGACAAGGCACAAAGGCAACAAGATTAAGAAAGGAAAGTCTCCTCCTCCTCCTCTCACATAAATATACACGCCATATATACATTTATATATATATTTTCAGATTTTTTTAAAATAGGCACATACACATTTATTCCAACGTACTACCGACACGTTATATATTTTACGTACGTACGTTAACCTCACACTACCATACTTAACTCATATTTATGAGTATATTCAGGTCTTATATCATATGATATAAGTCATGGTGATGACAAATTAAATACGACACATTAAAAGGTTCTAAACCAAAAATTGTGGTATCGGACGAATACCGAAACTTCGCCAACGTGTCACGTACTTACCATAAATAGATGGCCAGCCCCTACACCTCAAAAATCTCTATAATTTTCGTGGGTTTGAGTTATTTCCAGCCATAAAATCATTCCATGTTGGCACACACAAATCACCCCACATTAAGGCAAAATTGTGGAGATTCCAATTTCAATTTTGTCACATATATATGGCGCCACTTTAAGACCAGCCAAGTGCTGAATATTAAAGTTTAATTTATGTATATTATGTGTAATATAATATATATATAACATGTGCAAAAAGTTGGAATTTAATTAGAGAAAAATCGGGTAATCGATAAACATCGAAAATTCGGTTTTCTACGTACACAACACATGGAACGTTTTTGGCACATCATACATCATGTATCTAGACACTTTTTACATATTTCATACATCTCAAAGTGTTCTAGAAGATTAAATTAAGGGCTGATTGGAATACACCATGTGTTTATTATTAAATATGCACTATTTTACAAAGTTAGCAAAAATAAAATTCAGCACATGTCAAACACATTATACACGCCTATATCAGCTGAGATGGAGCATATGTGGAGCCTTGTTGGCATATTGATTGGTCAAGAATTAAGCTTATAAAGTTGGTGACTTAAAGAAAGAAACTACAAAAGGTAATATTTCAAATTTTGTCACAATTGTGACACATGTTGAAAATTCAGCATGTGCACTATAGAGCTGGCCGAATTTTATCTCTTTATGGCCTATATTTTGTATCTTGAAACATGTGATTAATTGGAAGTAATTTGAATAAGATATAAAATTATAATTGTGATATTTTGAATATCACACATGCTGAAAATTTCAGCATGTGTGTGAATGAACCTAGGCTGATTTTTTGGCCATATGAGTGTCCAATTTTATTCCCAAAATTGATGAAAATATCTTCTACTAAATGGTGGTTTATTTTCAAGACATAAATCAAAGAAAACTTGGTAACAATTTGAAAAGAAGAACCATGTATCACATGCTGAAATTTCAGCATGTCAAGTCTCACTTATGGCCGATTTTCTTAGCATTTTTGTGAGAAAATTATCTTGCTTAATTTATGTGATGATCTTGGAAGTCATGGTAATTATTTTATGATGATTTTGGCACATGTTTTTAGTGGAATTCTCAGATTTTCCTAGTCATCAAGTGATGACAACATTCAACAAATCAATGAGTGCCAAGTAAGCAAGAGTTAAATGATCATCCAATGAGGAGGTGCCAAGTAAGCAAGATCATGTCACAATGATGCCACATATTCTCCTAAGGACTTAGAAGATAATTTCCAAGAGGAGTGATAGCACCAAGGGGGGCGGCCATATCAAGATTAAAAGGAAAGGAAGAAGAGCAAAACAAAGACAAGAAAAAGCATTGCAATCTTGAAGCTTAAAAACGCCTAGCTCTCTCCTTCTACACTCTCTTTTCTTTATTCTTCCTAAAAGCCTATTGTACTTACATTCATATACTTGAATAGGCTTCTCTTAGACCACCACATATTCTTTATCTTTGTAAAAGATTGATCAAGGTGTGATCAATCTTCAATCTTGCAAGGTGGTGGTGTTCGTGTGCATTGTATTCAACATACAAGGTTTGTAAAGGGTTGGAGTTGGTGTGTAACTCCATCAACCCTGTGGTAAGGTGTTTTTGTGTTGTGTGATTAGTGTGAACCGAGGAAGGTGTTCCTCGAAGACTGGAGTAGGTTGTTTATAACTGAACCAGTATAAAATTCTTGGTGTCATTTACTTTCAGCACTTATATTCTGTTTCAGCACTGTTTATCCTTTTTGATTACGTTCGTAAAAATAGTAAACGTTCTTCAAAAATTACGAAACTTTCCAAAATCATAGCCACACGTCTTAAGGTACATTTGGCACAAGTTTCAACCCTTTTGGACAAGTATAAGTCAATCAAATGTCTAACGTTCTGAGACCAGTGCTGTCTGATTTTCATGCTTGCAAAGGTTGAGACTTTGATCGTATTTGACTAACTTCCCAAAAGAATTTTTTAAAACTGTTTCAACACATTTAAATATAACATATACGGGGTTAGTGGTTAAAATTTCAGAGCATTTGGAGTTACGTACAAATAGGAATAAAATTTTCAAAACAGTCTACCGTTTCTGGCAGATTCGCGCAATCTGACCACTAACGATTTTTGAAAGGGTTAGAGGTTGAATTTAAATCTGAAATTTTTAGGAGACACTCATAACATCTGAGGATAAGTTCTCTCAAAATTTCAGAATTTTTTGAAAACTTACAACCTAGTTTTAAAAATGTTTTAAAACTGGTCCTGAAAACAGAAATTGTTTTCAGAAGTTAAGTTCTTGGTTCAAAACTATTTTAAAAAGACCACACTTTCTGCACCAACTATTCAACCCCCCCTCCTTCTAGTGGCGCCTTGCAGATCCTACAAGTGGTATCTGAGTGCAAAAACACTCACTTCAAAGGATCCAACGATTCAAGTGAGATGGCAACCACAAACTTCAAAACCAAGCAAGAAGGTATGTCGAGCCAAAGGCCTCCTCTTTTTGACGGTGAGTCTTTCATTCAATGGAAATTAAGAATGAAGCTCTTTCTTATGGCAATTGATATTGATCTTTGGCCAATCATAGAAGATGGTCCTTTTTTCCATCTAAGTTATCCACCGTAGATGGTGTCACACTGGAAGTCGTTAAACCTAGACAAGAATATACAAGTGAGGATAAAAAGAGACTAAGCATGAACGCTAGGGCTATGCAATTACTTTTAAATGGATTAAGTAAGAGTGAGTCTAGCTATGTCTCAAACTGTTCTAGTGCACAAGAAATGTGGAGAATACTCGAAATGAAACACGAAGGAACTAGTCAAGTAAAGGAATCCAAGATAAACATGCTTATGTCCACACTCGAGTCGTTTAAATTATTGCCTAATGAATCTATTGTTGATATGTATCTTCGCTTGACTAACATCTATAATTTTCTTGAGTCTCTTGGTAAAGCCTTTACCATGCAGGAAAAGGTACAGAAAGTCTTGCAAAGCCTTCCATCCGAGTGGGACCCTAAAGTGACCGCAATAGAAGAAAGCAAAGAAACTAAGTCAATAAAGATGGAAGAATTAATTGGATCACTTAAGGTTTATGAGAATAAACTCACCATACAGAAATCGGAATCATTAAAACAAGGTAAAGCTATTGCATTTAAATCAAATGAATACGTCTCTACTTCATCCGATCACGTAGATGATAGTGATTCTGAATCGGATAACGATGACTTAATTCTATTGGCTAAAGGTTTAAGAAAATTTATGAGAAAGTCATTTAGAAACAAAAATAAGGGCACTTCGACTAAAAGAAATAAGAACAAGACAAATGATAAGGATGTCAAATGTTATGAATGCGGCAAACTTGGACATTTATCATATGACTGCCCTAATAAGGACAAGCAAACAAATAAATACCCTGACAAGGAACGGAACAAGAATAGACTCGTCTCAAAACCCAAGCAAAGAAAACGAGCTCTCAAAGCCTCCACTTGGAGTGATACATCGGATTCTGAGACTGAAACCGAAGAGGAGACTGCACAAGTATGCTTTGTGTCCAAAGAATCGAATGAGGTATCATCTGATTCTGATTCTGACTCTGAGCCTTCATATGATGATCTTTTTAGTCAGTACTTAGAATTGCATAAATTCACTAAGACTCTCGCTAAAGAAAAGAAGCGATTAATTGAAGACAAGAAGATGTTAGAATCTTCTAACGAAAATCTTGTCGCTCAATTAAACGATTCTAAAGAAGAGTCAGCATGCATCATTAATGCATTAAAAACAGAGATTTCGTCATTAACCACGCAAAATCATGAAATGAAATCCGAGATTTCAAGTTTGAAATCAAGGAATACAGACTTAGAGAAAATGATGAAACAGTTCGATACGGGATCTAACATGCTGCATCGTATTATCTTATCACAAAAGCATGACAGTGATAAAACGGGTTTGGGATACGTTGAAACAAATGAAGTATCCATCAAACCAACTAAGTTCGTAGTGTCTAAGAAAGTAGACACCCCAAAACCAAAAACGGCGCCTAAGATGACGCAAAGATCCTTTCTTCCCTCCTCACGCCCCAATTCTTCCTCATATCATGCGAAATACAATTTTGTGCCATATAGATATGAGAAGAAACAAGTAATGCATACACGTCATCCATTTCATTCATCTAGATCACGCACTACGCACACAAACACAAGGACATATCAAAAACGTCCTACATACAATGAGTATAAAGGAGTTCTTGGCCAAAGGCCCAAAGTGCATTCACCACATGTTTACTACATTGCACCTTCATCTACATTCTTGCCATTTGCTAGACCGAGAAGGATCACCCAAGTATGGGTACCGAAAGGTACTCTTACCAAGAGGTGAATAACTAACTCGCATGGATCCAAAATTAAAAGGGTACCTAAACCATTCTTGTACATTGCAGGGAGCCCACACATCAAAAGATATATCTATAAAGTGATTCCTTGACAGTGACTGCTCGAGGCACATGACGGGTGACCCGAGTTTGTTCACGAAATTAAAGAAGGTCACAAAAGGCGGATTCGTGACCTTTGGAGACAACAATGAAGGCAAGATCATCGGAAAAGGTACAATCGGAAACCCAAGCGCTCTTCAAATCTCAAACGTCTTTTTGGTAAGCAACTTATCTTATAATCTTCTTAGTATTTCTCAATTTATTGACAATGGCTTTGATGTGTGTTTGACTCACCCTTATTGCAATATAATAAATAAAAATGAAGAAACCGTTTTAAAAGGAAAACGAGAAAGAAACATCTTTACGCTTTCTATGGATGATATGGTAGACGCTAAAGTTAAGTGCTTTATGTCAAACGAACCTAATGTAAATTTGTGGCATAGACGTTTAGGACACATTGGCATTTCCACACTAGCAAAACTCCAACGAAAGAACCTAATACAAGGATTGCCTACGCTTGATTTAGAAAACTTTCAGTTGTGTGAATCTTGCATAAAAGGCAAACAAACACGCGAGTCACTTAAACCTAAGAATGAAATAAGCACGACTAGAGTCTTAGAATTACTACACATTGATTTGTTTGGTCCTAGTCGCACTACGAGCCTTGGTGGGCGTCACTATGCATACGTAATTGTTGATGATTTTTCTCATTATACTTGGACTTTATTTCTTGCACATAAGGATGATAGTGCCATTGAGATTGCGAAATTAATCAAACAACTTGAAAATCAATACGTTTTCAATGTGAAAAAGATAAGAAGCGATAGAGGCGGTGAATTTAAAAACAAGGATACGATTTCATCTTACGAAGAAAAAGGAATCAAGCATGATTTTTCGCCACCTAGAACTCCACAATTAAATGGAGTAGTAGAAAGAAAGAATAGAACATTACAAGAAATCACTAGGACTATGTTATGCGAAAATAAATTGCCTAGATTTTCGTGGGCGGAAGTCGTAAACTGTGCATGCTACATAGTGAATCGCTTATCTATTAGAAAGAAAATAAACAAGACGCCTTATGAAATATTAAATGATCGCATGCCCAAAATTGACTATTTTTGTGTGTTTGGATGCAAATGCTTTGTTTTAAATACAAAAGATAATTTAGATAAATTTGAATCTAAATCGATTGAATGCATCTTTGTTGGATATTCTGTAAATTCAAAAGCATATAGATGTTATGATCCTCTCACTAGACAAATCATAGAATCTATTCATGTGAAGTTTAATGAATTTGGTGAGATTGATAAAGATAAAGAATATGATGATGATTTTGAATTGAAACCCGTGTTGAATGAAGATGATGGAACGTTTGATATGCATGATATGCATGATACACTAGAAATGCATGATCACTTAGAAATTCATGAGAACATAGAAAATAATCATCCAAGATGGCATAGAGATCACCCACATGATCTCATTATAGGCGATATCACTCACGGTGTGCGGCCACGTAGAAGAATAACTTCGGATGAAATAAATCAATTTCATGCTATGATTTCCAAAATTGAACCCAAAAATGTGCATGATGCTTTGAACGATTCTTCTTGGATTGATTCTATGCATGATGAGCTTAATCAATTTGTTAGAAATGATGCATGGGATTTAGTGCCACGACCACAAGATAAGACCATGATAGGCACAAAGTGGGTGTTTAGAAATAAAATGAATGAAGAAGGAAAGGTCGTTAGAAATAAAGCTAGACTTATAGCTCAAGGCTATAATCAAGAAGAAGGAATTGACCATGATGAAACATTTGCACCCTTAGCACGTCTAGAAGCTATACGACTTTTACTTGCCATCGCTTGCATGGAAGATTTCAAACTTTATCAAATGGACGTAAAAAATGCATCCCTAAATGGATTTATACAAGAAGAGGTATACGTGAAGCAACCACCCGGTTTTGAAGATTTGAAACATCCCGATCACATGTACAAACTAACGAAGGAACCATACGGACTAAAGCAAGCACCTAGAGCATGGTATGATCGTTTTGCTACTAACCTTTTAGAAAATGATTTTAAACGAGGTACTATAGATAGTACATTATTTTTGAAACAAGATAAATCGGATTTACTTATTATTCAAATCTACGTTGATGATATTATTTTCGGCTCTACCTCACATAAACTTGTTGAAGATTTTGAAAATTACATGAAATCTGAATTTGAAATGTCTATGGTTGGCGAACTTAACTAGTTTCTTGGCTTGCAAATTAAGCAAACGAGTAAAGGCATTCACATAAGCCAAGCTAAATATGTAAATGACATGATTAAAAAGTTCAACTTTGAAAATTTAAAACCATCCCCCCACCCCTATGAGTGTCACTACTAAATTGGATAAAGATGAACATGGTAAAGATTTTGATAATGCCTTATATAGATATATGATTGGTTCTTTGCTATATCTTAATGCTAGTAGGCCTGATATCATGTTCAGTGTATGCATGTGTGCACGTATTCAAAGTCAACCTAAGGTATCTCATTATAATGCGGTAAAAAGAATATTCCGCTATATTAAGCACACGCCCACCTTAGGCATTTGGTATGATAAAGATTGTGAATTTAACTTACATGCTTATACTGATGTAGATTACGGTGGATGTAAGATAGATAGAAAAAACACAAGCGGCACTTGCCAATTTATAGGAAACTCACTCATTTCATGGTTTTTCAAAAAGCAAGCAAGCGTAGCTTTATCCACCACTGAGGCTGAGTACATGGAACTTAGTCTATGTTGCACACAATTATTATGGATAAAACAACAACTTTCAGATGTTGGAATTACCGTAAATAGAATTCCTATATACTGTGATAGTATGAGTGCAATTAACCTGTCTAAGAACCCCATATTACATTCTAAGGCCAAGCATATAGAAGTACACTATCACTTTCTTTGTGATCACGTAAATAATGGTGATATCTTCATAGATCACGTACGCACAGAAGCACAAGTAGCTGATATCTTTACTAAAGCCTTAAATCAAGCCACGTACGAAAATCTTTGTTCTAGATTAGGCATAATTTCTGCTGATTTGATTTGATTCTCTTTCCTTATTTACAGGCATATTTTGATTGACTTTCCAAAATAAAGAGGGAGAGAAAGCATGATTTAAGGGGAAGAGAGAGATACTGATTGCATAAATCAATGGAGAGCGGATTTGAAGAGAAAGCATGATTTAAGGGGAGAGAGAGAGATACTGATTGCATAAATCAAGGGGGAGCGGATTTGAAATTTAAAATTCAAATTTTGAATTTATGCATGATTGAAGGGGGAGTGATAGGATTTAAATAATGAGTATAGGTTATTTTGAAAATCATCAAAAGGGGGAAATTGTAGAGAAAAAGGGGTTTGAGTGATTTCAAAATACATGATTGAAATGTGCATGACAACGTGCATGACATATTGCATATAACTTGACTTATATAGTTCATGTATAATGTTGACGTACTAACGAGCCATGAAGGGTTAAAGCTTACATCAAATGGCAAACATTTGTTGTGTTTGTACTATTTTCAGGTGCCACCATTAATGAACTAAACTAGTTCATTAAGTGAAGTACTCAGTTAATTAAACTAAGTAGTTCATTAAAGGAAGCAACATTTGGACAAGACACAAAGGCAACAAGATTAAGAAAGGAAAGTCTCCTCCTCCTCCTCTCACATAAATATACACGCCATATATACATTTATATATATATATTTTCAGATTTTTTTTAAAAAAGGCACATACACATTTATTCCAACGTACTACTGACACGTTATATATTTTACGTACGTACGTTAACGTCACACTACCATACTTAACTCATATTTATGAGTATATTCAGGTCTTATATCATATGATATAAGTCATGGTGATGACAAATTAAATACGACACGTTAAAAGGTTCTAAACCAAAAATTGTCGTATCGGGCGAATACCGAAACTTCGCCAACGTGTCATGTACTTGCCATAAATAGATGGTCAGCCCATACACCTCAAAAATCTCTATAATTTTCGTGGGTTTGATGTTATTTCCAGCCATAAAATCATTCCATGTTGGCACACACAAAGCACCCCACATTAAGGCAAAATTGTGGAGATTCCAATTTCAATTTTGTCACATGTATATGGCGCCACTTTAAGACCATCCAAGTGATGAATATTAAAGTTTATTTTATGTATATTACGTGCAACATAATATATATAACATGTGCAAAAAGTTGGAATTTAATTAGAGAAAAATCGGGTAATCGATAAACATCGAAAATTCGGTTTTCTACATACACAACACATGGAACGTTTTTGGCACATTATACGACATGTATCTAGACACTTTTTACATATGTCATACATCTCAAAGTGTTCTAGAAAATTAAATTAAGGGCTGACTGGAATATACCATGTGTGTATTATTAAATGTGCACTATTTTACAAAGTTTGCAAAAATAAAATTCAGCACATGTCAAACACATTATACACGCCTATATCAGCTGAGATGGAGCATATGTGGAGCCTTGTTAGCATATTGATTGGTCAAGAATGAAGCATACAAAGTTGGTGACTTAAAGAAAGAAGCTACAACAGGTAATATTTCAAATTTTGTCACAATTGTGACACATGCTGAAAATTCAGCATGTGCACTATAGAGCTGGCCGAATTTTATCTCTTTATGGCCTATATTTTGTGTCTTGAAACATGTGATTAATTTGAAGTAAATTTGAATAAGATATGAAATTATAATTGTGATATTTTGAATATCACACATGCTGAAATTTCAGCATGTGTGTGAATGAACCTAGGCCGATTTTTTGGCCATATGAGTGTCCAATTTTATTCCCAAAATTGATGAAAATATCTTCTACTAAATCATGGTTTATTTTCAAGAGATAAATCAAAGAAAACTTGGTAACAATTTGAAAAGAAGATCCATGTATCACATGCTAAAATTTCAGCATGTCAAGTCTCACTTATGGCCGATTTTCTTAGCATTTTTGTGAGAAAATAATCTTGCTTAATTTATGTGATGATCTTGGAAGTTATGGTAATTGTTTTATGGTGATTTTGTCACATGTTTTTATTGGAATTCTCAGATTTTCCTAGTTATCAAGTGATGACAACATTCAACCAATCAATGAGTGCCAAGTAAGCAAGAGTTAAATGATCATCCAATGAGGAGGTGCCAAGTAAGCAAGATCATGTCACAATGATGCCACATATTCTCCCAAGGACTTAAAAAGATAATTTTCAAGAGGAGTAATAGCACAAAGGGGGTGGCCATATCAAGATTAAAAGGAAAGGAAGAAGAGCAAAACAAAGACAAGAAATAGCATTGCAATCTTGAAGCTTAAAAACGCCTAGCTCTCTTCTTCTACACTCTCTTTTATTTCTTCTTCCTAAAAGCCTATTGTAATTACATTCATATAATTGAATAGGCTTCTCTTAGACCACCACATATTCTTTATCTTTGTAAAAGATTGATCAAGGTGTGATCAATCTTCAATCTTGCAAGGTGGTGGTGTTCGTGTGCATTGTATTCAACGTACAAGGTTTGTAAAGGGTTGGAGTTGGTGTGTAACTCCATCAACCCTGTGGTAAGGTGTTTTTGTGTTGTGTGATTAGTGTGAACCGAGGAAGGTGTTCCTCGAAGACTGGAGTAGGTTGTTTATAACCGAACCAGTATAAAATTCTTGGTGTCATTTACTTTCAGCACTTATACTCTGTTTCAGCACTGTTTATCCTTTTTGATTACGTTTGTAAAAATAGTAAACGTTTTTCAAAAATTACGAAACTTTCCAGAATTATAGCCACACGTCTTAAGGTTAATTTAACACAAGTTTCAACCCTTTTGGACAAGTATAAGTCAATCAAACGTCCAAAGTTCTGAGACTAGTGCAGTCTGATTTTCAGGCTTGCAAAGGTTGAGACTTTGATTGTATTTGACTAACTTCCTAAAAGAATTTTTCAAAACTATTTCAAAAACTTTAAATATAACATATAAGGGGTTAGTGGTTAAAATTTCAGAGCATTTGGAGTTACGTACAAATAGGAATAAATTTTTCAAAACAGTCTACCGTTTCTGGTAGATTCGCACAATCTGACCACTAACGATTTTTGAAAGGGTTAGAGGTTGAATTTAAATCTGAAATTTGTAGGAGACACTAATAACATCTGACGCTAAGATCTCTCAAAATTTCAGAATTTTTAAAGACCGACAACCTAGTTTTAAAAACGTTTTAAAACTGGTCCTGAAAACAGAAACTGTTTTCAGAAGTTAAGTTCTTGGTTCAAAACTATTTTAAAAAAACCATACTTTCCGCACCAACTATTCAACCCCCCTTTCTAATGGTGCCTTGCAGATCCTACAAGCTTAAGTAGGTCTATCAGTCAGGTGATGTATTGATTGTCTCTCCTTGAACAATAGGCTAGTGGAAAAAAATTCAGATTCAAGAAATGTGCGTCCCATGGTGACATGAATTTGCCAGTTGGCGGGGTTATAACATTGATACCCTTTCTAATGTGTCGCACAGCCAACAAAGACACTGTTGGAATACAAAGCATATCAGATAAAGAATCAGAACAGGAATGAAGGGAGGAATCAAGTATGTTCAGATGTTGCATTCTTCATTCAGGAATTTCATCGAGCAGTTTTGTTAAAGCGTCGAACACCTCTTCATTAGCCTATCTCTTCTCTAATTTCAGTCAAGATCATTATTTGATTGTACATAATTGTTATTTAATCACAGGACTATAGGATAATCATCATTTCGATGATTAAAAATAGGATTATACGTTAGTTTTTACCCGGCCAAAACTAGTCGTTGGCTGTCATTGTCATGACATAGATAGCCGTTGCTCACACTTTGTATATATGTATCTCTTGTTGAGAAATGAAAGACAAGCGATTATTTGTTCATTTTCGTGTGTTAAACTAGTGTTTTGTGTGGTATATTCTGTATATGATATCAGAGTTGAGGTGCTATTTGTGAGAGTGAAATTCAATTTTTTATTGTTCATCTTCTTCATCCTTCTGTCAGCATGCTAACTTTTAACAGAGTGAGATATGGAATCAGTTGGAAGTGAAGCCCTTTCTCATCTAAGCCCAGCTATTATTTCCATGAACTCTACTGGGGTAAGCTCAAGTCATAGTGTTGATTCAACTCATGTGACTATAACCCATCACAAACTAAATGGGAACAATTATCTTGCATGGTCCAGAGCTTTCAAAATGTTTATCACCGACAAAGGTAAGGAAGATTACCTTAAGCCTGACTGTGAGAATCCTAATGAGAATGATGCTCAATTCAAAACATGGAAAGCCGAAAATTCCATGATCATGTCATGGCTAATTGGGTCAATGACCATGGATATAAGCGACAACTTAATTTTATATGAAACTGCTGCTGATATCTAGAAGACAGCTCAAGATATGTATTCAAAATTGATAATATCTCTGAATTTTATGAGCTGATGTCATGCTTCATGACATCAAACAGGGAGACTCTCCCGTGAATGTATATTTTGGACAGTTGAAAAGAATCTAGCAACAGATTGATGTTTATGATTGTCATAAATGGCCTAATCAAAAGGCAGACAAGCTGTATAAATCCATTACTGAAACCAAGAGAATTTTAAACTTTTTGACAAGATTATATAAGGAATTTGATGCAGTAAGTGGGAGAATTCTTGGAACAAAACCCCTACCTTCAATGAGTAATGTATTCTCTGAAATCAGACAAGAAAAGAGCAAAATCAAACTTATGATGATCTCTTCTTCCAATACTGAAGGCACTGCAATGAGTGCCTCTGCACTAACGAGTACTCAAGACCAAATTGTTGCAAACACTATAGCTAGAAGATACATGCCTCCCCAAAATTATAACAGAAGGAATGAGGACTCTAAAATATTTTGCAAATTCTGTAAGAAACCAAGATATAATAAGATAGGTGCTATGCCAAGCATGGTAGGCCACCAGCCAGATTTAATGACCAGTGGAGAAATCCTGAGCCATGGAGGTCTCAAGCTGCTAGTGCTAGAAATTGGAGAGGAACTGCTCATAATGCATCTAGTAATTGTTTCATAGGACCAACTAACATCCCATTTCAAAACCAGCTAGATGCAATCTTCCAGTTCATGAAATAACACCAGTCACAAAAACTACCTCTGGACGCCAAACAAGAAGCTATTCAGTGTAGAAATAAGAGGGTTTGAGTGATTTCAAAATAAGAAATTTGAATGCATATATATATAAACGTTGAATGCATATATATATATATATAAACGTGCATAAGTACATGTATGCATGATAACTTGCCATTACTTGCCTTATTTAGCTTATATATTATGTTGCCGTACTAACGAGCCATGAAGCATTAAAGCTTACATCATATGGCGAACATTTGTTGTGTTTATACTATTTTCAGGTGCCACCATTAATGAACTAAATTAGTTCATTAAGTGAAGTACTTAGTTTAATAAACTAAGTAGTTCATTAAAGGAAGATTAATTTGGAAAAGACACAAAGGCAACAAGGCCAAGGAAGGAAAGTCTTCTCCTCCTCCCCACATTTAATTCACACGCCATATATATATATATACACTATATATATTTTCAGATTTTTTGAAAAAGGCACATACACATGTATTCCAACGTACCACCGACACGTTATGTATCTTACGTACGTACGTTAACGTCACACCACTATACTTAACTCATAATTATGAGTATATTCAGGTCTTATATCATATGATATAAGATATGGTGATGACAAAGTAAATACGACACGATAAAAGGTTCTAAACCGAAATTTGTCGTATCGAGCGAATACCGAAACTTCGCCAACGTGTCACGTACTTGCCATAAATAAATGGCCAGCCCATATACATCAAAAATTGATGATAATTTCGTGATATACATGATTTATTCAGCCAAAAATACTTTCCATGTTGGCACACACAAATTACTCCACATTTAGGCCAAAATGTGAAGATTCCAATTTTAATTTTGTCACATGTTAATGGTACCACTTTAAACCAGCCAAGTGCTGAGATTTAAAGTATATATATATTATGTATAACATAATATATATATCATGTGCAAAAGTTAGAATTTAAATTAGAGAAAAATCGGATAATCGATAAATATCGAAAATTCGGTTTTCTACGCACATAACATGGAACGTTTTTCTTGAACATCATGTGACACATATCTAGACACTTTTTACATATAATATACATCTTAAAGTGTTCTAAAAAATTAAATTAAGGGCTGATTGGAATATTACATGTGTGTATTATTAAATGTGCACTATTTTACAAAGTTAACAAAAATAAATTTCAGCACATGTATTTACATCTTCCAACGTTACATACAGCTGAGATGGAGCACATGTGGAGCCTTGTTGGCATATTGATTGGTCAAGGATCAATCATACAATATTGATGAATCAAAGAGAGAAGCTACAAAAGGTAAGAATTCAACATATATCTCTCTTATGTCACATGCTGAAAATTTCAGCACACTAACATTATCATGGACAAAATTTTAAGATTAAAATACATATATTGTGTGTCTTGAATTGTGAGGATTAATTGAAGATGTTATGGAAATGATTTGAATATTATGTAAGGTAATTAAGTGTGATATTCTACATATCACACATGCTGAAATTTTTCAGCATGTGTGAAGTTATGGTGGCCGAATGTGATGGCTATAGTATGTCCAAATTCATTTCTCAATTGATAGCAAGACTTACCATGTATTGTTGATTCATTTTTATGGTGAAAAATCAAAGAATAATGGGTATTATCTTGGATAAAAATGGATGATGTAAATGCTGAAAATTCAGCATGGAAATTATGCTTTATGACCGAAATTTTGAATGGAAAAGGAAGAGATTTCTTGTCTTGCAATTTATGATGGAATTTGTGATTTATGGTATGAATTTATGGTTGATTTTTTGGCACATTTTAAGTGATTATTTCAGATTATTTCCATGTCATCTTGATGACAACATTGAGCCAATAAAGAGGTGCCAAGTAAGCGAAGACTAAATGATGATCCAATAGAATGATGCCAAGTAAGCAAAGCATTGTCACCATGATGTCTTACAGTCTCTCAAGCACTTAAAAGGAAATTTTCAAGAGGGGAGAAAGGTATAGGGGGGACGGCTGGACTTCTTAAAAAGAGAAGAGGAGAGCAAACAAAAACAAGAACAAGAATTGCATTCTAAAGTGATCAAATTGCCAAGCTCTTCTTCTCCTACATTTTCTTTCTTTCTCTTTCTTGTAAAAAGCCTATTGTTCTTTATATCTTTCAATCTTGAATAGGATTCATATAAACCACCATTCATTCATCTTTGTAAAAGATTGATCAAGGTGTGATCAATCTTCATTCTAGCAAGGTGGTGGTGTTCGTGCAAATTGTACTAGCAATACAAGGTTTGTAAAGGGTTGGAGTTAAGGTGTAACTCTATCAACCCTGTGGTAAGGTGTGTTGTGTGTGTGAATAGTGTGAACCAAGGAAGATGTTCCTTGAAGACTGGAGTAGGTTGTTTATAACCGAACCAGTATAAAAATCTCGGTGCAATTTACTTTCAGCATTTACTTTTCAGTTTCTGCACTGTTTATCCGTTTTGTTCACGTTCGTAAAAATAGTAAACGATTTCCAAAAATTATAAAAATTTCCAAAAACATACTAGCACGTTCTAGGGTTAATTTGGCACAAGTTTCAACCCTTTTGGACAAGTATAAGTCAATCAAACATCAAAAGTTCTGCGACTAGTACAGTCTGATTTTCAGACTTGCAAAGGTTGAGACTTTGGTTGTATTTGACCTACTTCCCAAAAGAATTTTCCAAAACTATTTCAACCCATTTAAATATATTGTGTGAGGAGTTATTGGACAAATTTTCAGATCATTTGGACTTTCACACAAATAGGAATTAATTTTTCAAAACCATCTACCGTTTCTGGCAGATTTGCACAATCTGAGTACCAACGGTTTTTGAAGAGGTTAAAGGTTGAATTTTAATTTGAAATTTTTAGGGGACCCTCATAACATCTGAGGCTAAGTTCTCTCAAAATTGCATAATTTTTGGAGACCTCTAACCTAGTTTTAAAAACGTTTTAAAACTGGTCCTGAAAATAGAATCTGTTTTCAGAACTTGAATTGGTTAGGTTTAAAGAAATTTTAAAAACCATATTTTCCGCACCATCTATTCAACCTCCCCCCTTCTAGTGGTGCCTTGCAGATCCTACAAGTGGTATCAGAGCGCAGGAATACTCACTACAAGGAATCCAACGATTCAGTGAGATGGCATCCACAAATCTCAAAACCGAACAAGAAGGTATGTCGAGCCAAAGGCCTCCACTTTTTGACGGTGAGTCCTTTATTCAATGGAAACTTAGGATGAAACTTTTTCTTATGGCTATAGATATAGATCTTTGGTCAATAATTGAAGATGGTCCATATGTCCCATTTAATGTATCCACTGTAGACGGAGTTACTTTAGAAGTTATTAAAACTAGACAAGAATATACGAGTGATGATAAAAAGAAACTTAGTATGAATGCTAGGGCTATGCAATTGCTTTTAAACGGATTAAGTAAAAGTGAGTCTAGTTATGTGTCAAATTGTTCGAGTGCACAAGAAATGTGGAGAATTCTAGAAATGAAACACGAAGGCACGAGTCAAGTAAAAGAGTCAAAAATTAATATGCTCATGTCTAATCTTGAGTCTTTTAAATTGTTGCCTAATGAGTCGATTGTAGATTGGATCTTCGTTTAACTAACATCTATAACTCTCTTGAGTCTCTTGGTAAGGCTTTTACTACGCAGGAAAAGGTACATAAAGTCCTACGAAGCCTTCCTTCGGAATGGGACCCTAAAGTGACTGCTATAGAAGAAAGCAAGGAAACCAAATAAATAAAGATGGAAGAACTAATTGGGTCACTCAAAGTTTATGAAAACAAACTTACTATTCGGAAATCGGAATCATCTAAACAAGGTAAAACAATTGCTTTTAAATCAAATGAATACGTCTCCCCTCCCTCCGATCACGTAGATGATAGTGATTCCGAATCGGATAATGATGATTTAATCCTATTGGCTAAAGGACTAAGAAGATTCATGACAAAGTCATTTAGAAATAAAAACAAGGGCACTACATCTAAGAGAAATAAAAACAAGTCAAATGATAAGGACATTAAATGTTATGAATGCGGCAAACTCGGACACTTATCATATGACTGCCCAAACAAAGAAAAGCAAACTAATAAGTACCCTGACAAGGAGCGGAACAAAAATAGACTCGTCTCAGATCCTAAACAAAGGAAACGTGCACTAAAGGCCTCCACATGGAGTGACTCATCAGATTCTGAAACTGAGACCGAAGAGGAGACCGCTCAAGTTTGCTTTGCTTCAATGGCATCTAATGAGGTATCATCTGATTCTGACTCTGACTCTGAACCTTCTTATGATGATCTTTTTAGACAGTATCTTGAATTGCATAAATTTACTAAGACTCTCGCTAAAGAAAAGAAACGTTTAATTGAAGACAAGAAACTGTTAGAATCTTCTAACGAGAATCTTGTCGCTCAATTAAGCGATTCAAAGAAAGAGTCTTCATGTGTCATTACTGCATTGAAAACTGAGATCTCATCATTAACTTCTCAAAATAATGAAATGAAATCCGAGATTTCAAATTTGAAATCAAGGAATACCGATTTAGAGAAAATGATGAAACAATTTGATACAGGGTCAAACATGCTGCATCGCATCATATTATCGCAAAAGCATGACAGTGACAAAACTGGATTGGGATACGTTGATACTAACGAAGTATCAACCAAACCAACCAAGTTTGTTGTGTCTAAGAAAGTAGACACCCCTAAGCCTCAAGTGGCGTCTAAGATGACGCAAAAAGCGCCCCCTTCCACACGCCCCACTCCCTTATATCATGTGAAATATAACGTTGTACCATATAGATATGAGGAGAAAAGAACAATGCATACACGAAATACATATCATCCACACACTACGCACACACACACACGGACATATCAAAAGCGTCCTTCATTCAATGAGTATAGAGGAGTCCTTGGGCAAAGACCCAAAGTACATGCACCACATGTATATTATATCGCACCTTCATCTACATTCTTGCCATTTGATAGACCGAGAAGGATCACCCAAGTATGGGTACCGAAAGGTACCTTTACCAAAAGGTGATTAACTAACTCGAAAGGACCCAAAATTAAAAGGGTACCTAAATCACCTTTTCACATTGCAGGGAGACCACACATCGAAAGACACATCAATAAAGTGGTTCCTTGACAGTGGTTGCTCGAGGCACATGACGGGTGACCCGAGCCTGTTCTCCAAATTAAAGAAGGTCACGAAAGGCAGATCCGTGACCTTTGGAGACAACAATGAGGGCAAGATCATTGGAAAAGGTACGATTGGCAATCCGAATACACTTCAAATCTCCAACGTATTTTCGGTAAGCAACTTATCTTACAATCTTCTTAGTATTTCTCAATTTGTTGACAATGGCTTCAATGTGTGTTTTACTCACCCTTATTGCAATATAATAAATAAAAATGGAGAAACCGTTTTAAAAGGAAAACGAGAAGGAAATATTTTTACGCTATCTTTGGATGATGTAGTAGACGCTAAAGTTAAATGTTTTATGTCAAATGAACCCAATGTGAATTTGTGGCATAGACGTTTAGGACACATAGGTATTTCCACACTAGAAAAACTACAACGAAAGAACCTAGTACGGGGACTGCCTACGCTTGATTTAGACAACTTTCAGTTGTGTGAATCTTGCATAAAAGGCAAACAAACACGTGAGTCACTTAAGCCGAAAAATGAAATAAGCACAACTAGAATACTAGAACTATTGCATATCGATTTGTTTGGTCCTAGTCGCACCACAAGCCTTGGTGGGCGTCACTATGCATGCGTAATTGTTGATGACTTTTCTCGTTATACATGGACTTTATTTCTTGCACATAAGGATGATAGCGCTGTAGAAATTGCTAAATTAATTAAACAACTTGAAAATCAATACGGTGTGAATGTGAAAAGAATAAGAAGCGATAGAGGCGGTGAGTTTAAAAATAAAGAGATGATTTCGTTTTGTGAAGAAAAAGGAATTAAACATGAGTTTTCGCCACCTAGAACTCCACAATTAAATGGAGTAGTAGAAAGAAAGAATCGCACACTACAAGAAATCGCTAGAACCATGCTTTGCGAAAATAAATTGCCTAGATTTTTGTGGGCGGAAGCAGTAAATTGTGCATGCTATATTGTAAATCGCCTATCTATAAGAAAGAAAATAAACAAGACGCCTTACGAAATTTTGAATGATCGCATGCCTAAGATTGATTATTTTCGTGTGTTTGGATGCAAATGCTTTGTCTTGAATACAAAAGATAATTTAGATAAATTTGAATCCAAATCAATTGAGTGCATTTTTGTTGGGTATTCCATAAATTCAAAAGCATATAGATGTTATGATCCTCTCACTAGACAAATCATAGAATCTATTCATGTTAAATTCAATGAATTTGGAGATATTGATAAAGATAAGGAATATGACGATGATTTTGAATTGAAACCCGTTTTGGATGAAGATAATGATTCTTTTGATATGCATGAGATGAATGAGACACTAGAAATGCATGATCATATAGAGATGCATGATAACTTAGAAAATCATCAACCAAGATGGCATAGAGATCACCCACATGATCTCATCATAGGCGACATCACTCACGGTGTGCGACCACGTAGAAGAATCACTTCGGATGAAATAAATGAATTTCATGCTATGATTTCTGAAATTGAGCCCAAAAATGTGCATGACGCTTTGAGTGATTCATCTTGGATTGATGCTATGCATGACGAACTTAATCAATTCGTTAGAAATGATGTATGTGATTTAGTGCCACGACCACAAGATAAGACAATAATAGGCACAAAGTGGGTATTTCGGAACAAAATGAATGAAGAAGGAAAAGTCGTTAGAAATAAAGCAAGACTCGTAGCTCAAGGATATAATCAAGAAGAAGGAATAGACTACGATGAAACATTTGCATCCGTAGCACGTTTAGAAGCTATACGACTCTTACTTGCTATTGCTTGCATGAAAGATTTTAAATTGTATCAAATGGACGTCAAAAGTGCTTTTCTAAACGGATTCATACAAGAAGAAGCATACGTGAAGCAACCACCCGGTTTTGAAGATTTGAAACATCCAGATCACGTGTACAAACTAAAGAAGGCACTATATGGCCTAAAGCAAGCGCCAAGAGCATGGTATGATCGTTTTGCTACTTTCCTTTTAGAAAATAATTTTAAACGCGGTACTATAGATAGTACACTATTTTTGAAACAAGAAAAATCAGATTTACTTATAATTCAAATCTACGTAGATGACATTATTTTCGGATCTACCTCACATAGACTCGTTAAAGATTTGAAAATTGTATGAAAGCTGAATTTGAAATGTCTATGGTTGGTGAACTCAATTATTTTCTTGGCTTGCAGATTAAGCAAACGAATAAAGGAATTCATATAAGCCAAGCTAAGTATGTAAATGACATGATCAAGAAGTTCAATTTTGAAAATTTGAAACCATCCCCCACGCCTATGAGTGTCACTACTAAATTAGACAAAGACGAACATGGTAGAGACGTTGATAATGGATTATATCGATCTATGATAGGTTCTTTACTATATTTAACTGCTAGTAGGCCTGACATCATGTTTAGCGTATGCATGTGTGCTCGTTTTCAAAGTCAACCTAAGGTGTCACACTTAAATGCGGTAAAAAGAATATTCCGTTATATTAAGCACACGCCCACCTTAGGTATTTGGTATGATAAGGATTCTACATTTGACTTACATGCTTACACTGATGCAGATTATGGTGGCTGCAAGATAGATAGAAAAAGCACGAGCGGAACTTGCCAATTTATAGGAAATTCCCTTATTTCATGGTTTTCCAAAAAGCAAGCAAGTGTTGCTTTGTCCACTACTGAGGCTGAGTATATGGCTCTTAGCCTTTGTTGCACACAGTTGTTGTGGATAAAACAACAACTTTCGGACTTTGGAATTACCGTAAATAAAATTCCTATATATTGTGATAGTATGAGTGCAATAAATTTGTCTAAGAACCCCGTGTTACACTCTAAGGCTAAGCATATATAAGTTCGCTATCACTTTCTTCGTGATCACGTTAACAATGGTAATATTGTCATAGATCACGTACGCACAGAATCACAAGTAGCGGATATATTTACAAAGGCCTTAAATCAAGCCACATATGAATCTCTTCGTTCTAAATTAGGCATGATTCCCGTTGATGTGACTTAATGTGATATTATTTGATTTACTTTCCTTTTTGACAGGAATCTTTTGATTAACTTTCCAAAATAAAGGGGGAGAGAGAAGCATGATTTAAGGAGGAGAGAGATTTAAGGGGGGAGAGAGACTGATTGATCACTGATTGATCTTAATTGCATGAATCAAGGGGGAGCCGGATTTGAAATCGGATTTGAAATTCGAAATTCAAATTTCAAATTTGTGCATAGTTCAAGGGGGAGAGATAGCACTTAAATCATGTACACAAGTTATTTTGAAAATCATCAAAAGGGGGAGATTGTAGAAATAAGAGGGTTTGAGTGATTTCAAAATAAGAAATTTGAATGCATATATATATAAACGTTGAATGCATATATATATATATATATAAACGTGCATAAGTACATGTATGCATGATAACTTGCCATTACTTGCCTTATTTAGCTTATATATTATGTTGCCGTACTAACGAGCCATGAAGCATTAAAGCTTACATCATATGGCAAACATTTTTTGTGTTTATACTATTTTCAGGTGCCACCATTAATGAACTAAATTAGTTCATTAAGTGAAGTACTTAGTTTAATAAACTAAGTAGTTCATTAAAGGAAGATTAATTTGGAAAAGGCACAAAGGCAACAAGGCCAAGGAAGGAAAGTCTTCTCCTCCTCCCCACATTTAATTCACACGCCATATATATATATACACTATATATATTTTCAGATTTTTTGAAAAAGGCACATACACATGTATTCCAACGTACCACCGACACATTATATATCTTACGTACGTACGTTAACATCACACCACTATACTTAACTCATAATTATGAGTATATTCAGGTCTTATATCATATGATATAAGATATGGTGATGACAAAGTAAATACGACACGATAAAAGGTTCTAAACCGAAATTTGTCGTATCGAGCGAATACCGAAACTTCGCCAACGTGTCACGTACTTGCCATAAATAAATGGCCAGCCCATATACATCAAAAATTGATGATAATTTCGTGATATACATGATTTATTCAGCCAAAAATACTTTCCATGTTGGCACACACAAATTACTCCACATTTAGGCCAAAATGTGAAGATTTCAATTTTAATATTGTCACATGTTAATGGTACCACTTTAAACCAGCCAAGTGCTGAGATTTAAAGTATATATATATTATGTATAACATAATATATATATCATGTGCAAAAGTTAGAATTTAAATTAGAGAAAAATCGGGTAATCGATAAATATCGAAAATTCGGTTTTCTACGCACATAACATGGAACGTTTTTCTTGAACATCATGTGACACATATCTAGACAGTTTTTACATATAATATACATCTTAAAGTGTTCTAGAAAATTAAATTAAGGGCTGATTGGAATATTACATGTGTGTATTATTAAATGTGCACTATTTTACAAAGTTAACAAAAATAAATTTCAGCACATGTATATACATCTTCCAACGTTACATACAGCTGAGATGGAGCACATGTGGAGCCTTGTTGGCATATTGATTGGTCAAGGATCAATCATACAATATTGATGAATCAAAGAGAGAAGCTACAAAAGGTAAGAATTCAACATATATCTCTCTTATGTCACATGCTGAAAATTTCAGCACACTAACATTATCATGGCCGAAATTTTAAGATTAAAATACATATATTGTGTGTCTTGAATTGTGAGGATTAATTGAAGATGTTATGGAAATGATTTGAATATTATGTAAGGTAATTAAGTGTGATATTCTACATATCACACATGCTGAAATTTTTCAGCATGTGTGAAGTTATGGTGGCCGAATGTGATGGCTATAGTATGTCCAAATTCATTTCTCAATTGATAGCAAGACTTACCATGTATTGTTGATTCATTTTTATGGTGAAAAATCAAAGAATAATGGGTATTATCTTGGATAAAAATGGATGATGTAAATGTTGAAAATTCAGCATGGAAATTATGCTTTATGACCGAAATTTTGAATGGAAAAGGAAGAGATTTCTTGTCTTGCAATTTATGATGGAATTTGTGATTTATGGTATGAATTTATGGTTGATTTTTCGGCACATTTTAAGTGATTATTTCAGATTATTTCCATGTCATCTTGATGACAACATTGAGCCAATAAAGAGGTGCCAAGTAAGCGAAGACTAAATGATGATCCAATAGAATGATGCCAAGTAAGCAAAGCATTGTCACCATGATGTCTTACACTCTCTCAAGCACTTAAAAAGAAATTTTCAAGAGGGGAGAAAGGTATAGGGGGGACGGCTGGACTTCTTAAAAAGAGAAGAGGAGAGCAAACAAAAACAAGAACAAGAATTGCATTCTAAAGTGATCAAATTGCCAAGCTCTTCTTCTCCTACATTTTCTTTCTTTCTCTTTCTTGTAAAAAGCCTATTGTTCTTTATATCTTTCAATCTTGAATAGGCTTCATATAAACCACCATTCATTCATCTTTGTAAAAGATTGATCAAGGTGTGATCAATCTTAATTCTAGCAAGGTAGTGGTGTTCGTGCAAATTGTACTAGCAATACAAGGTTTGTAAAGGGTTGGAGTTAAGGTGTAACTCTATCAACCCTGTGGTAAGGTGTGTTGTGTGTGTGAATAGTGTGAACCAAGGAAGGTGTTTCTTGAAGACTGGAGTAGGTTGTTTATAACCGAACCAGTATAAAAATCTCGGTGCAATTTACTTTCAGCATTTACTTTTCAGTTTCTGCACTGTTTATCCGTTTTGTTCACGTTCGTAAAAATAGTAAACGATTTCCAAAAATTATAAAAGTTTCCAGAAACATACTAGCACGTTCTAGGGTTAATTTGGCACAAGTTTCAACCCTTTTGGATAAGTATAAGTCAATCAAACATCAAAAGTTCTGAGACTAGTGCAGTCTGATTTTCAGACTTGCGAAGGTTGAGACTTTGGTTGTATTTGACCTACTTCCCAAAAGAATTTTCCAAAACTGTTTCAACCCATTTAAATATAGTGTGTGAGGAGTTATTGGTCAAATTTTCAGATCATTTGGACGTTCACACAAATAGGAATTAATTATTCAAAACCATCTACCGTTTCTGGCAGATTTGCACAATCTGAGTACCAACGGTTTTTGAAGGGGTTAAAGGTTGAATTTTAATTTGAAATTTTTAGGGGACCCTCATAACATCTGAGGCTAAGTTCTCCCAAATTTCATAATTTTTGGAGACCTCTAACCTAGTTTTAAAAACGTTTTAAAACTGGTCCTGAAAACAGAATCTGTTTTCAGAACTTGAATTGGTTAGGTTTAAAGAAATTTTAAAAATCATATTTTCCGCACCATTTATTCAACCCCCCCCCCCTTCTAGTGGTGCCTTGCAGATCCTACAATCAGGCCACCATGTCCAGCGATGGTAAGGATTCTAAACTTGTTTCTACTTGGATTATTGATTCTGGTGCTACTCATCATATGACGTGGATTAAAGAAAAACTAATTGACTGCATGGTATTCCAAAAACCTATAAAAGTTAAGGTAGTTAATGCTTCAGGAGTTAATATACTTGGATGTGGAAGTGTAGAACTATTTAGGAACTTAAAAATAAAAAATGTCTTGTTTATAACTGAATTGCGTTTTAACCTGATCTCTGTGTGCAAACTTGCTGAGGATAATTTATGTGAAGTAAGATTCTCACCCTCTAAATGTTATTTTCAGAAGAGTGTCTCCAAGAGGATGATTGGCAATGCTAACAAGGTCAATGGTCTCTTCCTGCGTCAAGCTGAAGAGTCAAGTCCTCTCAGTAATCAAACTAGTATAGGATCATGTATGGTTGCTAGTAGGAATACTGAGAGTATTTTACTATGACATAAGAGATTAAGACATCCTAACTTCTTGTACCTCAGAAGGCTTATGCCAGCCTTGTTTGTCAGTGTAAATCAATTAGACTTATTTTGTGAATGTTGTTTGCTTGCTAAAAGTTGCAGAACTAATTATCTTAAGAGAATTCACATAAGCAGTGCTCATTTTAGCCAAATTCACTCTGATGTGTGCGGACCTTCTAAAATAGCCAACATAAATGGTGCTAAGTGGTTCATCACCTTTGTTGATGACCACACCAGGCTTACATGGCTGTACTTAATGAAGCATAAGTATGAGGTCGGTGACATCCTTAAGAGATTCATATGTATGGTTGAAACACCGTTTAACACCACATTTAAAAATTTAAGAACTCACAATGGACTTGAATATCTTGAACCTTCAGCAAGGGAATATCTGAATGCTAGAGGTATCCATCATCAGACTTCCTACACATATGCTCCACATCAAAATAGAGTTGCAGAAATAAAAAATAGACATCTTCTTGAAGTTACAAGGGCAATTATGATGTCTATGAAGGTACCTAAGCATTATTGAGGTGAGGGTGTACTTACAGCTACACACGTCATTAACAGGATGCCCTCTAAGGTGTTAAATTATGTGACCCCTAAAAATGCCATGTCTCAACATTTTCCTCACTCTAATCTCTTCTCAGAACTACCTATGAAAGTATTTGGATGTGTTATGTATAGACATATTCCTGAACAATTTAGAAGCGAACTAGATATGAGAGCTGAGAGATGTATCTTTCTTGGATATTCTCATACCCAGAAAGGGTACAACTGCTACTCTCCCATAACAAGAAAGATGTATGTGACTCTTGATGTTGTATTTGATGAATCTAATGCTTTCTATGGTAAAGGTGTCTCTGAAAATAAACAGGAAAAGGAATGCAACACCTGAAGTATTGTTGATCTGCCTAGCTCAACCCCTGGAAAAGAAGGAAGTTCAGGTGAGGGGAAAAATCAGCCTTAGAGAAGCCACATTGAGACTGATCACCATGAGCCATCTGAAGAACCAGGAAGTGAATCATCTACCTTCAGAGAAATTATTCCATTAGATGATAGACCAAGATCCATCAGAAAAAGAGTCATGACATGTGTGAAGAAACTGCATCCTATTATCAACTATGTATCATATGATTGCCTACAGGGAAACAACAAAGTATTTGTCTCCTCTTTGATAATTTGCAGGTCCCAAAGATGTGTCTGATGGGATGTATGCTCTAATCAAGAATGATACATGGGATGTGTTAAGTAATGACCTACCAAGCACAATAAAAACGCATTCTCATGCATGTAATTTGTTCACTAACTATTCAAACTTATCATGCCACACAAAATCCAGATCCAGCTGGCTAATTTGCTTGCTAGATGCCACCACCTCTACCCCGTCTAAATGGGATTTTTCTAAATTTTGTATTGCTGAAATTAAGCAAGGGAAAAAATTAAGGAAAAAAAAGAAAAAACATAATAACCTCTTCTCTCTGTTCGCTTATACCAGTTTCTTGTTAAAGTTGAACATTCTGGACTTTGTCCCGCGTTCAATGCAATGCTGGTGTCTCATTTGTATCCGGAGAAGGTGGCTAAGTCAAATCATGAGCCTCAGTCTCTTTTCGTATAATGGGAATGGAGGGCTAAGCTAAATTCGATCCACGAGGATGGGAGTTAATACAAAAGGAAGCGTTTCTGGTGTATTAGTCTCTCGCAATTACCAGGATCAGGAGAGGAGTCGGATTGCTTTGCGATCTGATGTACATAGTCTTTCCTTACGCTTTGTACAAGTGTCTTTTTCTGCGACTCGAACCTGTGACTTCAAGATCACAAACTGGGAGTTAATATGAATCATCTAATACATGCAATATGGATTGCATTCTTCTCCCCACAGAGTGAAGTAAATAACAAGTGACATTAAAGCTCCTATATTTTCAGTATGAATTACTATATGTTCTAACCATTTTTTTCAACCAAGCATATTCTAATAAGAATTGAGAAAGCTTTGCAAACATAGATTAAGATAGAAAACATAATTCAAAATAAACAAAAACCAAATTAAATATCAACAGCTCAGTAAGAATGAATCAGATGGGAAAACCAAAATAAATGGACAGTTGTCAATATCAGAACAAAACTGAAGCAGGTCAAAGGAAAACTGAAGCAGAAATTGCATTCTCATTTGTTTTCATGACTGCAGTAAAGAGTTAATTGTACATGGTATCCATTCTTTTACACAAAGTTTTAAGTAGCATTCATATTTTCATGAAACTCACTTAGCAGCCATACTTATTGGGGAAATAGATACCTGACATTCTTGATGACGTCATAAAGGCAATTTTCATTTATTTTTTTAAAAGTTTAGAGAAAAAATAATTCAAAAATAAAAAAAAACCCACCCCCAATCCCACTCCAACCATCGAGAAATTTTCTGCTTAAGAAATTCTTCAAAGGCAATTTTCATCTTCATCTTCATCTTCATCTTCTTCCTCCATCTTCATTTCATCTTCATCTTCTTCCTCCATCTTCATCTTCATCTTCTTCCTCCAACTACTTCTTCTTCCTCCCTATCTTGTAATGTCATTCACCAATGAGAGAACCTGAAGAGATTCCTCAACTAAATCCCCTGTAAACAATGTTAAACAGACACTAACATAATGCATGTACCTGTGAATTGTTTTTGTGCTATGCAAGTAAACTAATCCGCACAAAATATGACGGGTGAAGTTTAGAATGTTAGAACAAGTTTAAGTTTTGATGATTTGCACAATTTGGTACTTCGAACGATGGATTAGGCGCCTCATGTGATGTTGTTGGATGTTAGTATACTTCGAACGCTTACATTAGGCGCTTCATGTACCTTGGTGAAATCCAGTACACTTCGAACGCCTGCATTAGGCGCTTCATGTGAAGTGTCTGGACGCCTGAACACTTCGAACGCCTACATTAGGCGCTTCATCTGTTCTGGGAAAAAGGCAGTACACTTTGAACGCCTATATTAGGCGCTTCATGTGTACTACCAAGTCAAAAGTACTTTTCCCCCCAAAATGGGCACGTACATCAAGTCCTTTCTGGGAAATGCCTGAACTAGTTCGAACAAGCATGAAGGCTGACATTAGGCGCTTCATGTAACTTCAAACGCCTTCAATTGCCCACATAAGGCGCTTTATGTTACTTCGAACGCATGTTCAATCTCGCATAAAGCGCTCCAAGTCACTTTGAATGCCTGTTCATTAAGCACACTAGGCGCTTCATGTGACCAACGTTACAAAAGTCTTATGCTTTACTTTCTAACATCATTTGACTCTTTGTACCCTCCTCTTTTAGTGATATTTTCACAGGTCCTCTCTTATTCCTGAAGAAGTCAGGTTTCCTCTTTCAGCTTCCATTTTGAAACTTCTCCAAAAATGTTGCTACAAGCCAAGAGGAGATCTCCAATGAAAAGGACACACCAACACAAGATGCCAAAACCCATTATTGGCTCTACAAGGGCTTCAAACGGGCAGAATTTTTGAAGGATGATAAAACAAGGGTTTTTTCCATTTCTTCACCAACTTTCTACACTTTTAATCTCTCAAATTTTCTCTCAAAGCTCAAGCTCTCAAGATAGTTGTAAACTTTGTATATTTGTACTTTATTGTTGAGAGTGATTATTGTAAGAAGAAGAAGAGTCTTCTTCTTGGTGAGTGAAGATTGTGAGAGGTGAAGTAGATTGTTGGTCAAGGAGAAGGGTTTGCTTCTTGTTTGAGATATCTAGACCTTGGAGGGTTAGTTGATGGTGTTGTGGTGCACTATACTCCCTACAAGATTTCTTTGAGGGCAAAGAAGATCTTTGGAGGATAGACTTCAAGGGGTTAGATTTCTTGGTTATGGTCTAGGCGTGTAGCCTAGTTTGTTGTTGGATTTTCTTATTTCTTTGATTGTTGTTTCTCCATTGAAATAACAATCCCCATTTCAAAATCCTTCTTGTGAAAAATCAAGAAGGTAGAGGAGTAGAGTCATTTGACTTGAACCTCTATACATCCTTGTGTTCTTTACTCTTTTGCAAAGTTTTTATTCTTGTTAAGAACACATCGAAGTATTGGCTGCACTCAAAAACAAAAAATATCCAAGAAAATATCCATACTTGGTGAACACACTATTCAACCCCCTTTTAGTGTGTTCTAAGGGACCTAACAATTGGTATCAAAGCCTAATCTTGAGTATTTGAGTTCAAATAGCAAGATTTGATCTTTAGAGTATGGATCTCTTTTTTTATGATGCTAGTTCCCCTAGTGGTGATGTCTCAAGAAGAAGGAGGCAAGAAACACTTCTCCCTTCCCTTTCTAGTGTCCATGTCAAGGTTCCTATGTTTGATCCTCTCAACTACCCACTATGGAAATCAGACATGGAAACATATCTTCGTTCATGTGGGTACCGCATATGGAGAGAGGTATCAAAAGGTTCTACCCTTCCTTTTGATGTTGATGATCCTACTCCTGAAGAGGAGTTGCAGTTTGCCATAAATAGAAAAGCTCTTGCTATTTTAAATAGCTCTCTTACTCCAAATGAGAGAGCTCAAATACAAGGTGTCCAATCTGCACATGAAGCTTGGACAAAGATAGAGATGATCCATGAAGGAACATCTCAAGTGAGGAAGGCCAAGAGGAGACAGTTGATCAAACAATTCTACAACTTCAATGTCCCCAAAGGTGAAAAGATCGAAGAGTTCATTCAAAGATTCACCAAACTTGTCAACCTTCTCACTGCGGTTGGCAAGAAGATAGAGCAAGAGGATCTCAACCGCTGCTTCCTAAATAGCTTAGGAAGAGAATGGAATGCAAAGGTTATGGCCATCGAAGAGTCCAAAGATCTTGAAAAAATTACCTTGGACGAACTCTACGGGAATCTCATCACTTATGAGATTCATCTTGATGCGCAAGAGAAGAACGACCCTATCCGCAACTCAACTAAAGCTCTTTCATGCGAGTCGGAGGACTCGGACGATGAAGTCGAACTTCTTGTTAGAAGATTTCGACGTTTTGCTAGAAAGAATGAAGATGAAGCTAAAAGGTTCATCAAGGAAAAATTCTCCAAAGACAAGGTGAAGGACCAAGACAACAAATGCTACAAGTGTGGGAAGTTTGGTCATTTCATGAAGGATTGTCGGGTGAAGGAGCCGCAACTCAAGGATAAGAAGGCCATCTACCAAAGGAAGAAGGCCTTACAAGCAGAAGTAGCCAATTGGGAGAGCATTCTTTCTGGGTCCGAGAGCGACAACGGCGACCATGATGATCTTGCACTCACAGGTGTAGTTCATGATGATCTTGACAAGGAGTTGTTTGCACTCATGGCCATTGACGATGACATGGAGGTATGCAATATTTCATCTCACTATAGATTGATTGATGAAAGAGATGATCTACTGCAAGAAAATGATCTTTTAGATTTAAAATATAAACGTGTCAAAAAGGATTTTAGAGCATCCTTAAATGAATGTAATGACACGTTAGAAAATCACATTGCATTACAACTTGAGCATGATATATTTTTGACCATGCATGTGATTGCACTACAAGCGAAACATGATTTGATGAAATCATGTGCTCAAGCCCGTGATGAAAATAAAAATGATTCAAAGGTAAGTGCTATAAAAGTAGAGGTTGCTAAGGATGCATCTAGGCCATTATGAAAGCTAGAATCAAGCCTAGTGCCATGTATGCATCCAAGAAAGGAAAACAGTGGGAACAAGCACAAATGGTCAAGGAGTCTAAAATCTCCTTGAATAAACAACGGCACATGCCTAAAGGAAAGGCAAACACACCAAAAGTGTCTCAACTTTTGGTTCAAGTCGTGAAACAAAAACCTTCCTTGATTTCAAAGAAGGTTGTTCCTAAAAAGGAATCACGAAATGTGCCAACGCACAAGCATGCACAATCTCACAAACATACTCCTACATGTTTTTATTGCAATAGGAAAGGTCATATAGAGAGAGTATGTAGAGCTAAAAATAATAAGAGTCTTGCGTGGGTGCCGAAAGGCGAAATGAAGATAACTAACCTTCAAGGACCCAAAACAAAAAGGGTACCAATACCACATGGTTCATTTGCAGGCCCTAGCACTCAATGGAGAAAGCGAAGACAAGAAGGTCAAATGGGTCGTGGACAGTAGGTGTTCCAACCATATGACGGGAGACAAAAGTCTCTTCCATAGACTCACTATGCAAGATGGAGGAGTTGTCCACTTTGGAGGTAGCAAAGGCCAAATCAAATGACATGGTATTGTGGGTAACAATTCCTTCTCTCTTAGTGGTGTCTTATATGTAGTAGGACTAAAGTTTAACTTGAAAAGTGTCAGTCAACTATGTGATTCTAATTATGAGGTAACGTTTTTGAAAACAAAGTGTGTTGTGAAAAGGGTAATGCCATCTTATTTGAGGCTTTGCGTTTTAAAAATATTTACAAACTTAGCATCAATGATTTGGTTTCTCAAAATGTATCTTGTCTGGTTGCTAAAAATGATTTGACGCAACTATGGCATAGACGTCTCGGACATGTATGTTTCAAAACATTTAAATTTATTTGCGAAAACAATAAAGTCCGACGCCTTCCAAAAATGAGTTTCGAAAACCTTGACTTATGTGACACTTGTCAAAAGGCAAAGCTTGTGAAAACAAGCTTTAGACCAAAGACAAATATATCCACCTCCAAACCCCTACAATTGCTTCATATGGATTTGTATGGGGATGTTGGAACAAAATGTTTAGGTGGTAAACATTACACCTTCGTGGTAGTAGATGACTATACTCCTTAGACATGGGTGACGTTTCTTGCTAAGAAAAATGATGCATGTAGTGAGTTTATGAATTTAAGTAGACGATTGGAAAATCACGTGGGTGACACCATTAAAACCATCCGTAGTGATCGCGGTAGTGAGTTTGATGATGATTTCGAAAGGTTTTGTGAATCCAAAGGATACTCACATGACCTTTCAGCACCTAGAACTCCACAACAAAATGATGTGGCCGAATAAAAGAATAGAACTCTACAAGAAATGTGTAGTGCAATGTTAAATGAGTTCGGCTTGCCCAAATATTTTTGGGCCGAAGCGGTAAATGCCGCTTGCCATGTGATCAATCATGTATATTTGAGACCATACCTAAATGTGACACCTTATGAGCTTTGGAATGGTAAGGTTCCCAACATTAGGTATTTCAAAGTGTTTGGTTGCAAGTGTTTCATACTTAATACCAAGGACACTTTGGACAAACTTGACCTCAAAGCGGATGAAGGTATCTTTTTATGTTATGCCTCAAATAGTAAAGCATTTCGTGTTTTCAACAAAAGGAGTCAAAAGGTGGAAGAATCAATCCATGTTAAGTTTAATGAGTCACTTAGTGACGAACCTAAACTTAATGAGGATTGTGAAGAAAATGAAGATGTGACTCCTCAAGAAGAAATTCTTGAGGATATTCCTATGGTTGCTCATCAACAAGAGATTGTTGATGACCCTCCAAATGGAAACATCTTCATTGATTTGATAGTAGAACCTATTGAAGGTATTCCTCCACCTTGTGTGTATGAACTTAGTGAGTCAAATAGTAATATTTCTCATACTCATGTCGTTGATACACAAAATGTAAAAAATGCATCGCATGTTCCTGAAAATGAGATTCATTTGAATGATGAAGGTTCATCACTTCCGGAACGTGATCATGAGGAAGTTAAGGAGACATCTCCAATCTTCCTAGATCATTTAAGCATAAAAGTTCTCACCCACACGAGTTGGACATAGGTGATCTAAATAGGGGTATCACCACACGAAGGCAATATAGAGAGAATGCATTTGTCTCTCTTATAGAGCCTAAAAACGTCAAAGACGCACTTCTTGATGAAAATTGGATCTTGGCTATGCAAGAAGAATTAAACCAATTTGAAAGAAGTGATGTTTGGGAGTTGGTTCCCAAACCACATGATCATCCTGTTATTGGTACGAAATGGGTATTTCGTAACAAGATGGATGATCAAGGTAATGTCACTAGAAACAAGGCTAGATTAGTTGCTCAAGGATACCGCCAAGAAGAAGGTATCGATTTTGATGAGACATTTGCACCCGTAGCACGGCTTGAGGCTATTAGGATGTTATAGCATATGCTTGTTATAGAGATTTTAAGCTTTACCAAATGGATGTTAAATCCGCCTTCTTGAATGGTGTTATTCAAGAAGAAGTGTATGTTGCACAACCTCCCGGGTTTGAATGTCATGATTCACCACATCATGTTTTCAAACTTAAAAGGCTCTTTATGGCCTTAAACAAGCTCCAATAGCTTAGTACGAGAGGTTAAGTACTTTTCTTCTTAATAACGGATTCTCAAGGGGTAAAGTTGACACTATTTTGTTCATAAAAGAAAAAGGTTGAAATCAATTGATAGTTCAAGTATATGTTGATGATATTATTTTTGGTGCTACTAACAATTGTCTTTGTGAGCAATTTGCTAGTCTTATGCAAGGGGAATTCGAGATGAGCATGATGGGAGAACTAAATTATTTCTTTGGATTACAAATCAAGCGAACCGAAGATGGCGTGTACATTTCCCAAACCACATACACAAAGGATTTGTTCAAGAAGTACAATTTTGGTGAAGGAAGAGAAAGTGTCAAGCTTGACAAGGATGAGAAAGGAAAGCATGTCGAGGTAACCTTGTATCGTGGCATTATTGGTAGTCTACTTTATTTAACTGCAAGTAGACCCGATATTTTACATGCAGTATGTTTATGTGCTAGATTTCAAAGTGATCCTAGGGAAAGGCATTTAATTGCTGTAAGACATATTCTTAGATACCTTAGATGTACTTTGAAATTTAGGCTATTTTATCCTAAGAATGCATGTTTTGATTTAAGAGGATATTGTGACTCCGATTATGCGGGGAGTCTTGTTGATAGGAAGAGCACATTCGGAACTTGTCAGTTTCTTGGAGATTGTCTTGTTTCTTGGTTTTCTAAGAAACAAAAACAGTGTGTCTCTTTCTACGGCGGAATCCGAATATGTGTCGGCCGCCTCTTGTTGTGCATAATTGTTATGGATGACAAACACTTTAAATGATTATAACATTCACTTCTCCAAAGTGCCAATTTTGTGTGATAACACGTCTGCTATCAAAATTGCACAAAATCCCGTCCAACATAGTCGGACTAAGCACATTGAAATGATATATCATTTCATCTGTGATTGTGTACAAAAGAACTTGGTTAGTGTGGAATTTGTTTCTACACGTGACCAATTAGCAGACATATTCACAAAACCTTTACCTAGTGATGTATTTGCATCTATAAGAAGTAGGTTGGGGATGCTCAACATGGGTTGATAATAACCCATCTTGAGTTTTGAGCAATAAAATTTTCAAAATTTTTAAGGTCAGTATACATAAGACACTTAATCATAGTTACTTCAGACGTTCGATGTCACATCAAGCGCCTGATGTTAAGGATGTCACTCATTCGAATTGACATCAGGCGCTCTATGTCCCTCATCACAAGCGTTCGAAGTTGGATTAAGCGCTTCATCAAAATGAGTTCACTTGTTCGAAGCGACATTAAGCGCTTAATCCACTTGTCCACAACCGTTCGAAGTGACCTCAGGCTCTTCATCTCTATTTATGAAGTCGTTCGGAGTCACATTAGGCGACTAAACCCTAATTCTTCAGTGTCATTTCCGCCGTCTCTTCAGCTTTTGCGCCAATCAATAGCCATCAATTCCTGCCGCCATTCCTCGTTCCCACTTCTTCCCCACGTTTCCCCACTCTCTCCAATTCCCAACATCAAATCCCTTCTTCTTCTTCCTCAACTCTTGATCTTCCTCCACTACTCCAACAATTACTCTCTCTCTCTCTCTCAAGTCCCTTCATCTTCTCTTCACTTCCTTTAAATTCCATCCTTATTCTCATCTCTCCTCACTCTGTTCACTCCATTCTCTCAAGCCTTTCTCCTCTCCAACCTTAAATCAAACTCTCTCCCATAGCTTCCACATGCCCAGCTAAACGCCCACGAAGCCAAAAGCGAAAACAAACTGCGGGCGTTATAGAACCGCAAGAAATCATATCCATTCGCGAAAAGCTCTCCAAAGAAAATTTTCCTTGGTTAAAGAAGTTTGATTCTGATATCAAGAAACCACCTCATCATTCGGATAAAGGAGTACATATGTCAATGTACTCAAATCTGCTCTTTGAAGAATGGGACACAAACAATCGACCTATCGTCCCACTCAAATTTCTTCGTCTCAGTGATCTACCTCAGACTAGTAATGCTTTCCAGATCATCCCTTTGCTGGAACATCAAGGATGGACGTCTTTCTGGTCCAGAATTGATATGTAAAAATTCTCTCAAGAACACACCAAGTTGTTCTATGACAACATGTGGGTTACCCCACAATCTGAGTCTCAACCATTTTTCCTACACACCATTGTTGACGGTACTCCTCTCAGCTTTACTGTACCTGAAATCTATGAAGTTCTGAGGATCGGAAATGAGGGGCTGAGTGACTTCTCCATCTTTGACTGGAGTATCAAATACGACGTTCGTGAGCCGGACGTGAAATTCGATCTGGGGTATTTTCCCTCTAAGAAGACTCAGAATATGCCTTTGGTGGACCACATTTTGCTGGTTGTGGTCACTTATTGCGTAAACGGTAAGTCTACTAGAAATAATCCAAGCAATATGGATTTCTATGTTACTTATCGTATCAAACATGAGACCCAGTTGAATCTTGCCTGGATCTTTGTAGAAGTCATGTTTGCTGCTCTCCGGAAAGGGTCCAAAGCATTACCTTTTTCCAATATTATCACGATTCTATTAAGGTCAAAAGGTATTGCAATTTCTGATGTTGATCTGACCCAAGTCGCTAAGACGGACTTCTACGACAACTACAACATTGCTCAAGCCATTGATTCTCAAAAATAGAAGGCCACTACCATTCCTGACATTGCAGATGAGGTTGATGAAGGACCTCAAGAAGATACAAGTGGTAGCAATTCGTCTGAGTTGCTATCACGAATAGCCTCACTTGAATGGACTGTTCAACAGTTGCAGCTTCGTGATGCTGAGCATGAAGCTCGGCATGTGCGAAATGAACTTCGCATGACTGCAGTTAAAAATGCTTTCATGCAGATCAGTCCGTGGGCTATTTCCCCTAATTTTGATGATTTAGGGGGAGAAAGTGGTGGTGGTGATGGTGCAGGCAGCTCTGGCGGTGTTGAAGGGTCCATGGGCATGGGCGGTTTCGCTGATTTTGCAGCTAGTGGTGGTTTTGGTTTTAGTGGACTCACACCTCTAAGTGGAGATGCTAGTGGTGAACATATGTAAATTTTTTTTATGTTGTGTGAAAATCTCTAATTTGCAAGATTAATTGACTTAGTATTTTGCTATCTCCAAATAATGTTGTCTAGTTACTTGCATCATCATTTTTAGTTTTTTTATTATTCCAAGTTATTTTTTTCTCGTACCAACAGAGGGGGAGCTAACTTTAAAAGTTATGCATCTTGTGAAATCATCAAAATGATGGAGAATGTTAGAAAAAGTTTAAGTTTTGATGATTTGCACAATTTGGTACTTCGAACGATGGATTAGGTGCCTCATGTGATGTTGTTGGAAGTTAGTATACTTCGAACGCTTACATTAGGCGCTTCATGTACCTTGGTGAAATCCAGTACACTTCGAACGCCTGCATTAGGCGCTTCATGTGAAGTGTCTGGACGCCTGAACACTTCGAACGCCTACATTAGGCGCTTCATCTGTTCTGGAAAAAAGGCAGTACACTTTGAACGCCTATATTAGGCGCTTCATGTGTACTACCAAGTCAAAAGTACTTTTCCCCCCAAAATGGGCACGTACATCAAGTCCTTTCTGAGAAATGCCTGAACTAGTTCGAACAAGCATTAAGGCTGACATTAGGCGCTTCATGTAACTTCAAACGCCTTCAATTGCCCACATAAGGCGCTTTATATTACTTTGAACGCATGTTCAATCTCGCATAAAGCGCTCCAAGTCACTTTGAATGCCTGTTCATTAAGCACACTAGGCGCTTCATGTGACCAACGTTACAAAAGTCTTATGCTTTACTTTCTAACATCATTTGACTCTTTGTACCCTCCTCTTTTAGTGATATTTTCACAGGTCCTCTCTTATTCCTGAAGAAGTCAGGTTTCCTCTTTCAGCTTCCATTTTGAAACTTCTCCAAAAATGTTGCTACAAGCCAAGAGGAGATCTCCAATGAAAAGGACACACCAACACAAGATGCCAAAACCCATTATTGGCTGTGCAAGGGCTTCAAACGGGCAGAATTTTTGAACGATGATAAAACAAGGTTTTCTTCCATTTCTTCACCAACTTTCTACACTTTCAATCTCTCAAGTTTTCTCTCAAAGCTCAAGCTCTCAAGATAGTTGTAAACTTTGTATATTTTTACTTTATTGTTGAGAGTGAATATTTTAAGAAGAAGAAGAGTCTTCTTCTTGGTGAGTAAAGATTGTGAGAGGTGAAGTAGATTGTTGGTCAAGGAGCAAGGGTGCTTCTTGTTTGAGATATCTAGACCTTGGAGGGTTAGTTGATGGTATTGTGGTGCACTATACTCCTTACAAGATTTCTTTGAGGGCAAAAAAGATATTTGGAGGCTAGACTTCAAGGGTTTAGATTTCTTGGTTGTGTGGTCTAGGCGTGTAGCCTAGTTTGTTGTTGAATTTTCTTATTTCTTTGATTGTTGTTTATCTATTGAAATAACAATCCCCATTTCAAAATCCTTCTTGTGAAAAATCAAGAAGGTACAGGAGTAGAGTCATTTGACTTGAACCTCTATACATCGTTGTGTTCTTTACTCTTTTGTAAAGTTTTTATTTTTGTTAAGAACACACCAAATTATTGGCTGCACTCAAAAACGAAAAATATCTAAGAAAATATCCATACTTGGTGAGCACACTATTTAACCCCCTTCTAGTGTGTTCTAAGGGACCTAACATAGAATAAACTACCTTCTTGATCGGAGGCTTTGGTCTTATGGAATATGGAGTTTGAATGGTGGGTTGATGGTTCGATTGCGATTCTTCAGACTGCGCCGTCGCTCTGGCCATTTTGCCCCAGCCCTTTTCCTTACAAAGACCGATTTTGATCAAATACGTTCTTGATTGCTGCGTCCTTTCGTGGGCGTTGAACTTTGAAGAATTTCTTAAGCAGCAAATTTCTCGATGGTGAGAGTGGGGTTGGGGTGGGGTTTTTTTATTTTTAAATTATTTTTATTTTTAAAAAAAATGAAAATTGTCTTTATGACGTCATCAAGGATGTCAGGTGCCTATTTCTCCAATAAGTATGGCTGCTAAGCGAGTTTAATGAAAGTATAGATGCTGCTTAAAACTTTATGGAAAAGTATGGATACCAGATGCAATTAACTTCTTTTAAGTAAATATACCATGTCCTGGCATATCAAATTCATGGCAACTTTCAAATTAAATATCACAATTAAAATCAAGAACTTAGACGAAAGATCATAAAAGTAGACGACAAAAAGGAGTTATTTCTCACCATTTTTATGAAACTGAAAGAATGTTAAGCCAGTTTTGGTTCCATCTGTGCATCGAACTTTCTATATTCATCAGTTTCAGTTCCACTTTCAACCATATATTGGGATGATATATATAAGTTTAATTTTTAACCAACTGTTCACATTCTCAATCTCAGAATCTATTTATAGATAATACCAGATAGTTTGAAATCAATATATCAACTATTCCAATAGAGTTAAGGACACACTCTTTCTTGACTTTGGAATATGATTGAATAAAACAAAATAAGTCACTAAATTGGTTGCGATTCTTATATTGTAAAGTAACAGTTGATCGACACGCAATTTTCATTATGTGTCATCGGGAAACAACCTCTATGTGTTTTTAACACATGAGTATAGTTGCGTACATCCAACCCCCATATCCTACCATAAACGGAAGCCTTAAAGGCAATAGAGTAATGTTGTTGTTATATACGCTCACACAAGCTTGTTAAAAAGATCATACAAGTTTACACGGCAAACTAAACTTGACCTAGAACTGACATCTAATGCTTATTTAAAACAACAAAGCAAACACTGCTCTTGCTGATGTTGGCATTAAATCAATATATTGAACTCCGCAGGTTTCCCTCATATCCTAGGTGAAGGACACACTCTTATTTGACTTTAAAATATGATTGAATAAAGCAAAATGACTCACTAAATTAGTTGTGCTTCTTATATTGTGAAGTAGCAATTGATAGGTACAGCTTGACACAATTTTCATTATAGGTCATCGGGAAACAACTCTTGTGTGTTCCTAACACATGGATATGATTGTGTATATCTGACCCCTCCATACCCTTTTATAGGAGGAACTTCTAATGCAATGTGGTAATATTGTTGTTGTATTGAACTCCATAGGTTAATGTATGACCCCAGATTTCTCATACATGAGATAAACACTAGTCAATAAGAGGAAATGAATAAGAAGGCTGCTGCAAATTTGTTCAAACGACATGCCTTGCTACCCTACTGAAATACATTAACACCACAACTTGTAGGAAAATGTCTTTAACAAAGTCACTCCATAGACACAAGCATCGATTGGAAAGAAATCAAATCAAAATGCTCCCGCGTGTGAACATCTAAAATAGAGTAACCATCTTAAACTCCACCAGCCAATGAGATGGCGTAGCATAAGTTGTAAACGCTTGACCAATCAAATTCACAAATGACCATTTCTAAAAGGGATAATTATCCTCCGTTGAAGCGTAATTACTCTTTAACCCTCTCTAATTTAAAACTCGATATTTACACTTCCTATATACATGGACTAAACTAAACATGAGAGTTTTCGATCAAAGTTAATAGAAATTATACTTTTTAGTCCAAAACCACATCGATGTTAAAGCAAAAAGTTTAAACCATAAGGAGTGAGAATTCATATGTCAAACCACAAGATCTCAAAATGTGATACTTTTTGTTAAATTTGACAAGAAACTGCCGTATCCCGTTTAATTCAACACACAAAAGGTTGAATGTTAAACTAGAACAAGTCTAAAGATAATTATGTATAAACACCTAGAAATCCTCCCTTTATTAATATCAGTCCCATAGAAGAACGTAGCGCACAGCAAAATGTAAAAGAACTAAAGAGAAGAAAAAAAATCAGAAATTCAGTGTCCTTCTATATTGGTAAGGATTTTTCTAAAGAATCCACACAAGATGTCTTTTATAAACTGGACTATCAATCCTTTAGCCATGAGTAAAAGGTTGTCATCTTATTTTGCAATCGACACCTTACTTAGGTTGTCTGATAAAAGTTTTAACAATCTAAAAAACAATGAATTTCTGATTTATATCTTCTATGAAACTCTTAAGGACTAAGGAGTGGGAGACTCTAGGCCAAGGTATATGACCTTTTACAACTAAAAATCTAAACAATGAGTTAAAGGTCACTAGTGTCTCATTGTAAAAACAAAAACAAAAACAAAAAACGAGTGTCTCATAAGGCAAATGAATTGATAGATGTCCCATAGAGTTGAAGAACGAAAGAGGAAAGATCTTCTCAAGTGTGCATATTATTTCGGCTACGTTCTTGTCCAGTCGACAGTATGTCCCAGTGTAATTGCTTGACGTACCCAATTCTAGAAAGAATTGCCTAATCTCTGTCACTATGTTATAGCCTTCCACACATTATCTCAAAGCGTCTTAAAAGCAAGCGGCACTAGACGCTGAAGAAATACATGACAATCCTTACATATTATTCCTGCTAAAGTTTCTCCAGGTCTAATTACCTTCCAAAGTCATATGCCTATCCGTCCGAGAATTTCAGCTGCTTCACACATTCTGATAACACCTTTTATTTTTTTATTTTTTGTGTTGGAGCTCAAAAAGTGCCTTTGGCTTCACATTTCTTTCTTTTGCGTTTTGTACCAACTCCAAGCCTCGAAGTTCACAGCGAAGACCCATGTCTCTTCTAGTTTTGATATTATCCGAAGTTTGATCTTAAATATCTATTATGATATGAATGACTTATTCAAAAAAGAATTTCTAAATAAGTTAGATTAACAAAATTATCCAATTAGGAAGCTCTCAAAATATACTTAACCAAACTTTTGTCCCTTTAAAAGATAAGACTGCGATCTTTTAGATTAGGAATAGTGGATATGAGATCAATGTAAATCCCTAATCAAATTAAGTAATCTTATCTCCATATTTATAGCTAGGTTGTATCCTTGTATTATATATATGATGTTGTACAAAGTATTTTTTCTCAATAAAAAACGACTTTCAATCACGAGATACTTGTTTAACATGGCATCAGAGCAAGTTTGATCCTTCAGGACTCAGATATGAACTACTTGTCGTCCGGATCATACACCAGGAAAAAACAAAAAACCACAGTAGACTCCTAAACACCAACCACATTACGACCGACCAAACGCAAACAAAGAAAGGAAGAGAAACAATCGAACGATTGGAACCCAGAAGCATCATCAAAGTCCATACTACATTCCTCGACCAACTTGACCATAAACCAAGCACACGAACAATCACCAATAACCGGCCACAACAACCGAAGAGAGTATGTCAAACCCAGGCAAAATTTCAAAAACCAAAACGAATCAAAGAAACTTCCCTGATGAGTTCAAGGTGCAACTCGCAAATTTACTTCGTTTGAGTCTCGGTTCACAGCAACTCGTAACAAACCCAAAAAACCTGACAATAGGAGTAAAACTCAACGACGAGAATCACTCACTATGGGCAACTCTGATCCGAAAAGCCATCAGAGATTGGTGAGGGGCACCCACCTTATAGGGATACTTCCACCCCCATCAATCAACCCGCACTTTACAAGATGGGAACATGATGATGAGCGTGTATTCACTTGGTTGATTTAAAATATTGAATCACACCTCGTGACGAACGTTTCTTAATAACCAATAGCCAAAGCCCTTTGGGACGGGCTAGCAATCACATATGGATCCAACACAGACTCCCTGCAAGTCTTCGACTTGCACAAGAAGGCTAACATCTTAAGGTAGGGAATAAACACACTTGAGGAAATCTTGAACAAGTACCAGTGAATCTAAATGGCTATAGATGTAAAAGACTCAAACTTGATAAAGCCCCTAAAGACATCAGGATGCACAACTATAAAGTTGAAGAGCGGCGTCTATTCCAAGTGCTGACAACTATTGACCAAAAATTTGAGCCAGAAAAACGGGAAATCTTAAAGAAAGAACAACCACCAAGTGGAGGCGGCGTAAAGAATAATCCATTGAGAAGAAGCCAAAATGCAGAGTTTGAAGTCTAACCCCTCGGCTGAAAGAGACACATCATCGGGGTTAGGTTTTGAGTTGGTAACACGAAACACGCCCAACAGAGGCCGTAGAGGATCATCTCGGCAGACTAAACAGTGCTTAAAGCCCTCTTCATCACGCCCATTAAACAAAAAGGACAAGACCCATCTCCAGTGCTCTCACTACAGACGGAAGAAACACACAAAAGAATCGTGCTCTTTACTAGTGGGGTACCCAAAATGGTGGGACGGCTGGAACTCATTCAATCGAAGCACTACCGGACGAGCGGCGGTGGCTGTGGGTATCCCAAAGTACACCAGCATTGGCATAGACAACCTCACCACCACCAGCACCTATCGTAGCAGGGGGCGAAGAGAAGGTTGCGATCTAACATAGAGAATGGATGGAAGAGTTAAAGAAGGACAAGATGAATCCAAGAAATGGAGAAGCAGTCGTGCCGCTATGTGGAACTAGGGTTGGTGTTTTTTTGCCCCAACACATTCCTTTTATATCCTCAGTCTTTTGGAAATTTATGTTCAACCCCACTACTTCTCGGAATTACAAGCCAACCCCCACACACTTACCGAAATTATAGAAAAATCCACCGACTCCTCATTCACTACACACACAACTCCAAGATTCCGATAACTCACACAAGTCCATTGTATGGATCTTTGATTGTGGTGGCACTGATACTATGACCATTGATCCCAATGACTTCATACATCTCCCTAAACCCTTAAAAACTCATATTGAAACAGTCAATGGTGAACTTGTTCCTGTACACGGCAGGGGTTCAGTCCAAGTTTCTCTAAAAATGAGATTAGATAACTGTTTATATGTCCTTACTTTCTAAAAATTTTTATTCCTTATCATTGTTACCAAATAACTCAATTGTGTTGTACTTGTGTATCCTCTCTTTTGCCTTTTGTAGGACATATATACATAGAAGATCGTTAGACATGGCACTGAATGCGGAGGCCTGTACTATATTGATGAGGTTTCTCAACATAGTTATCTGAAGTTTTTAGTTCCTAGTTTCTTCTCCAATAAAACACTTCCTGTGCAGTGTGAAACATGTATTCACGTCAAAAGTCACTTTAGTATGTTTCGTTTAAATAATACCCGGGTTCCAAAATTTATCTGGTGCATTCACACACTTCGGGTTCAAAACAGGTGCCAAATAATAGTCAATTTCAATATTTTGTATTGTTCATCGATGATTTCTCTATAATGACATAGGTGTACTTCTTAATAAATAAGTCAGAAGTCCCAAAAAATTTGTCTATCTTTTCCCCTTGTTCAAACTCAATATTAACAACAATTCACATTCTTCAATCAGATAATGGACGAGAATATATGCCTTTCAAATAATTCTTCCAAAATTAGTGACTGATCCACTAAAAATCACGCACACATACTTCACAACAAAACGGGGTAGCCAAAAGAAAAAACAGCATTATCCTAGAAATGAAATGAGCCATGATTTTTGAATCCCATGTACTCAAACATTACTAGCAAAAGTTGTTGCCACTGTAATATATCTCTTAAACTGACTCCCCGCGAAAATTCTTAACCATAAAACTTCATTACAAACGTTAGCCACTCAAACAGCTATTCCATCCATCCTTACTCTTCCTCGTTGTATCCTTAGGTGTTCTGTCTTTGTTCACATCCATCCAAAAAACTGAACGATGTAAGTTAGAGCCTTGTGCTAAAAGCTGTGTATTCATCGGATATGCCACCCACCAGAACGATGCTAGAATATAAAATATTTTGATGGAGTTAAAAGATGTTTTAAAAGAGTTAAAAAGAAATTTCACACATGGGATTTGAAGCAAAATGAGAAAAAGACACTGTAAGACATCAATTTCTCACATATATCGATTGATGTATGCACCAGTCTCTCAAAGAGAGACAACGATCGATCTATGTTAGAAATGTCCAAGGTTAGAACTTACTATCCAACATCGATCTCTCAAGCTGGGAGACATTGATCGATCGACGTGACATCAGTCTCTAAGGTTAGAGACATCGATCGATATATGTACTGAAGGTTCAAAGTTGAAACATTACTGAAAGACATCGATCTCTCAAAGTCTGAGACATCGATCGATTGATGTATACATCAGTCTCTCAGAAGAGACATCGATTGACTGATGTATACATCAGTCGCTCAAAAAAGACGTCGATCGATCGATGTACATAAGGAATAAAACTGAAACCTTACTAAAGAACATCGATCTCTCAGTTTGGGTCATTGATCGATTGATGTATACATCAGTCTCTCAAATAAAAGACATCGATCGATCGATGTATGACAGGTTCGAAATTGAAACCTTACTGGAGGACATCGATCTCTTAACACAGACATATCGATTGAGCAATGTCTTCTAGAATTCAAATTTTTATGACCGTTGAAATAAAATATAAGGGAGATTCATCGTGTTTTCTCTTTTCAATCTTGCTCAAAGTTTTTGTGGACTTTTCACTAACATTAATCATGCTTCCCTGACTATTATATCCATGTCTAAGATTCTCTAGGGTGACTTTGTATGATCAAATCAATCCGTAGGGTTGCTAAAGGCTATTTTCATATTGTTAACACTTGAGATTGACTTGAAGACTTGGGGGAGGCCCCAAAAACGTGGATTACACCTCCTATAAATTGAAGGTGTCTCGATGAGGCATTTATACACTTTCATCCTCTTCAAGCTTCATACTTCATTGTTGTAAATTTCTCTCATTTGTGTAAAAATGCTTAAAGCTTGTTAAGCTCTTATTTGTTATTTATTGTTGTAAATTGAGAGATTATGAGTCTAACACAAGAGAAATCATAAATAGTTGATCTATTGCTTGTGTTTAGACTAGTGAGAAAGTGTAAACCCTACTACTTTCTAAAACTCACTATGAGAAAGTTCCTTAAGAGAACTTTGTTGAAGTTGTGAGGTAACAAGAAGTTGCTCTTGCTTAGAGCTGAAGTTTTGTAGTTACACAAAATTGTTTTGTGCAAGAAGTTGTTGTTGTGATTACTTATATTAAGTTGCTAGTGTAAGTATTGCTGCGGTTTTTCTTATTAAAAGTAATAAGAAGAGTAGTTGTTGAAAATCTACTTTGGAAACAAAGTGGTAGTTGAGTAGAATCATTTATGATTTGAACCACCATATATATCGGGTGTATTCAATTATTGTCTCTCATCTCCTATTCTTTGCATTGATTTTGATTTTCATTTGAGTTAGAGATCGTCAAAAGCAAGAAAATTCCATAGAATCGCCCAACACTCTGTTCATCTCCCTCCCTCTAGAGTGATTAACCTTGATTGCTTGGCCAATTTTTGCAAGTAGCAAGGTTAAAGATCAGGGTAATGACATCTTCATCCTGCACCTCAACTTCCATGCCAATTGCACTATTCTCAGCCTCAAACACTAAAGCACCTACGTTTGATGACGAAAATTATTCTTTGTTGAAGTTTCAAATTATAAATCATTTGAAGGGTTGCGGATTTGATATATGGAGAGATGTTGTCAAAAAAATTGAAGTTTCTATGATCACCAACTCAAAAAGAGAGTCAATGTTCAAATATAAGGATGATTACACCAACGAAGAGAAGATAAACTTTGCCATAAACGGGAAAACATTCGATATTTTTCAAGTGCTCTAGTCACCACTGAGCTTATGAGACTTCAAGGTTTTGAAACAGCCCTTGAAGCATGGAAAAGGCTAGAATTGATACATGAAGGGAATGAGCAAGTTAGAATGGCCAAAAGGCTTATGCTCATAAAGGAGTATAAAATGTTCGGTATGAAGAGCGGCGAAATGATTGAGGAGACAATCGACCGATTCACTCGAATAGTGAATCAGCTCTCCATGGTTGACAAGAAAATCTCCAATGAAGATCTTGTCTCAAAACTCCTCAACTCTTTGCCAAGAAAATGACACCCAAAGTCACCATCATCACCGAATCTAAAAATCTTAAGACTCGTATCCTTGATGAGCTATCAAGTAATCTTCTTACTCATGAAATTCTTATTGATGTGCAAAATACGATGAATCCTATTAAGCTCACTTATGCATCACACAAAGGATTGGTGGTGGAGTCTGATGAATCGGATGAGGAAGTCGCTCTTCTGGTTAGAAAATTTAGAAGAATGGGTACAAGAAATAAGGCTCAAGTAAGAAAGTTTTTCAAGGAACCACCCAAGGATAAAGATGCAAGTGAAAATCGCTATAAGTGTGGTCAACCCGGTCATTTTATAGTCGATTGTCACGTCAAGGAGCCGCAAAAACAAGAAAAGAAAGCTTTTCCTCAAAAGAAGAAAGCTTTAAATACAGAGGTAACCACTTGGGATGATCTGCTTTCCGAATCACAAGGAGAAGAGAGTGAAGACAAGAATGTTGGACTTGTTGCAATAGTTGAAAATCCAAAGGCACAAAATACTTGTCTTATGGCAATTGATAATGACCTTGAGGTAAATTCTAACTCTCCTAATGTCAATTTACAAGATGAAATATGGGATTTACAAGATGATTTTGAAAAATTGAATTTGAAATATAAACACAAGAATTTAAAAAGTGCATACTAAAAAATAAGAGCTTGCATGATAAGAATATTTTGATTTACAAAGAATATGACATCATACTTACCATGCACAAGACCGTAGCTCTAGAAAACATGGAGATTAGAAAAGAATGTGATAAATTAAAAATAGACTTGCAAAAACTAACCGATGATAAGAGTAATCTAGACAAATTGATTCAAAAACAAAGGATAGGAAACGATAAATGCAGTTTAGGATTTAAGTCATCATATTCTTCTATTGAGCTCAAGTTATTAAAGAAAAAGCCAAATAAGAGAAAAACTCAAAATCGCTCACCATCTCATAAACACAAAAACACACAAATAAGACATGTGCCCACTTGTTTTTATTCTAACAAAGTAGGACATGTATGTAGCGCCCCGCCTAGGCTAGAGTCTCGGCACGGTGCACCTGTCGTACTCTGCTACGAGAAGTAGAAGGCGTCGATAACATACATGTACAAATCGTAGAAACATGTATCGGTAAGCAGAAACGAAATAACATAAGCAGAAATAAACGTCAATTGAATTACATCCTAATACATATTCGCATGAGTGACATAAGTACATCAAGAGAACAAAATAGAGTAGTACAGAGCTGAATATCCAAAATACAAAAGAGGGCGCAGCCAGCTACTAATCAGCTCCTCTTAACTAATCTCGAGGCTCATCTTCAATAAACTCCGGCTCAGGGTCCTTGGATCTGCGTGGTAAATAAAAGGGATGAGCGATAAAGAATCGCTCAGCAAGTAGTTCCGCCTAGGTTCGGTTCATGCATGGGGACTACGGTAGTGGGTGGTACAGTATGGTGTGACACAAGTGTCATGATGCCCAAGATAAACAGGAATAGTAAAACGTAGAGTTAGTGCAGAATAATAAAGCATAGCATAAGAGCGGAAATAACAAAACAGCTACCATATCATGCATAACTATCATAGAGAGAAAACATCATAAAATAAACATACTGTCATGTTAAACATTTGTGTCTTAACCCATAGTTACTTTGTTTTTAGACACAATCTTCTTTGTTTGTTTCTTGTTGTTCTTTTGTCATACTCGGTATCATTTTTCAAGATTCATGATTTAGAGCCACTAGAGGTTACATGAGACATGATCATGATATATGCATGATAAAACATTTTTTTAAAAAAAATGTTTCATTTCATACATACATAAACATTATGTGACATGAGGGGCTATAGCACTTTTCATAGCATAAGAATGGTACCTAGGACTTATCGAATGATTCTCCGAGTAGCCACGAGTACCGTCTATGAATCCCGATGGTCTGACTATGGTGTTACATCATACGTACATAGGACTAACGGTGACGCATTATAATAGAGAACCCGAGTCTCGGACACGGTGTTAAACTCTGCAACAACGTAATTTGCCCCTGATATCCTCATCCAGGACCAGACATCAGGCAGCTCTCCATACAGAACGTCTTAGACATAACTGAAAGGTAGAGAACCCTTATCCTGGACAAGGCGTTACACTCAGCTGTATATACATGCATAAGTCAAATGGAATTATTTTTCTCGTGGTACAATTCCGTAAATCATTATACCCTTAAAACATTTCATGCAGATCTTTAATACATGTTTGAAATTAACTCAGTGTTATGAAAACTATAAGGACATCATGCATGAGGGAAACCTTTACGTGAGTTCTTTTTATTCTTGTTTGGATTTAGTATTTGATTGTTCATAATTGTAGTTGATTATTATCTATTCAACTAGCTTGGCTTAATTGACTAGTTGTCTCTTTTTTGGGCCATGTATCATTATACATATAATCCATAATTTATCGACATGTGATGTTGGGAAATCTATATCCTTATAATTATTGGACATTTAATTGTCTTTTCTTGATAATATAATTTCAAGATATATTTCATTATATTTTAAAGTGGTTTACTTTTAGTAATATGCCAATAATTGGGCCTAGGGCCGAGAGACTCTTTTTGTCCACATAGCTTTCTCAATTTTTCCATTTAGTGTCCTATTGATTCAATTTTCATACATGTGATTCATAATAACTATATATTCACATAGAAATTGTAACATGGTTGAACTTTATTATTTTAGATACTAAGATGACCATTGGGCTGAAATTTGATAGAGTCCCTTACTTGGAATTTTTATCATTCTACAATGGTTACACTTATGCCTTTATTTCCTTTTTACGCACTTTTCGTCTTTTCTTGTTATACATAATCTTGAAAATAACACCAATGGAAATTTGTGCTTTAATATGACCAATTTAGTCATCATAACCGAAAGTAGGGGTGTCCTTGTTAGGTGCAGCAATTGTCCCGTGGCGCATAGGCCGTGTGGGCCAAGTCACAGTCGAATGCTGTAAATGCTTGTTTGTGCTGAATGCACTATAAGGCTATGGTATGCGCATCTCCTGTCACCAATTGGTTTTGGAAGAGTTGGCAGCAGGTGAGGTCCTACAAGTGGTATCAGAGCCAAAGTCAGGGGTTCAATTCCCAGCAGGAGCAGTTGCTGAGGGGAAGATTGTTGGGTGCAGCAATTGTCCCATGCTGCGTAGGCCGTGTGGGCCAAGTCACAGTCGAATGATGTGGGCGCTTGTGTGTGCTGATTGCACTATAAGGCTAGGGTATGCGCATCTCCTGTCACCAATTGGTTTTGGGAGAGTTGGTAGCGCTTGAGGTCCTACAGTCCCCTTTTCAATTATCCACACCTAATATTCATACTTGATGATAAATATGACAATATCCATTTCCATATTTTGGTTATTATAAATATATGGTGATGGTTCACAATGTACATCTTTACACTCAACTTTAGCATGTTCAAACGACATTATACATATATGTTCATGATCACCAAAAATGAGGTATATGATGATGATCATACTAAAAATGACATGAAAGTACATAGAGTCTAACATCTATGATGATGATCTTTCTACAAATGACATGCAACAAATAAAGCACCAAAAATGAGGAACACCTATTTCATTTCACCTTCCTCAAACCATGACAATCAAGATATACATCATGATGATGGTGATGAATTTATGGCTTATGTAAGAGGCACTTGGGCTGTCCCCTGTGGAAAGGAAAATGGGGATGTTAACACTTATGATGATCAAAGATGGCATCTCTATGAACATGCATAATGAAATGAATGGTTTTGTATCATCATGAGGCAATAATACTTCTATTTCCATGATAATCTCTTCTACTACATATGAACATAAAGAAAAAGGCATGCATGTACCGAAATGACAATGGAGAAGGTTCTTAGCACACTTACTAGAATACTCATATGTCTACCATTTTGCATCAAAGTTCAAAGAGGGTGGTGAAGAGAACTCCCCTTTGACATGCACGGCCTAAATGGCCTATTGATGATCCGATTTCATCTTGCATGTCACTTTAAAGTATTATTCTAGGTATATTTGATGATTCCACTCAAACAAAGTACACATGCATCTTCAATATCAACATGCAAGCATTCTTTTCTTCAACAAAGTTTAGAAGTTTCCGTTTTAGTTGCATATATGATCCAATAATTAATGGTGAGCATACTAAACTTCATTTTCAATTTCCTTGAAGAAACTAGGAAGAATACTTGTCTTGGAGTACTTGAATGTTACACTAGTTGGTGAAAGATTTCTTCTTTGGCCCCTAAATGGGAAGTCACGGCCTTGAAGGCCAAAAGGAAGAAAAGATTAATAATTTAGGAAGAAAATGAGATTTCGGATGTACAAGAATCAATTCCAAATCATTCTGACCTTGATTGACTTGGATACTTCTATTTATGCAACCAAGATTATTCCATCTTCCTCCATGTTGAACCTACGGTTTGGAGGATTAGATGGAAGACATGGAGAGTTTTTGGAAGAAGATGAAAATAAAGGACAAGGATATAGAGAATGAAGAAGAAGTTCTTACCTAAAGGGAAGCTTAATGATGGCTTGCAATTGAAAGAACTTCCTTGATCTTTGGCTTATGTCCTTACGGTTGGAGGACGGAGAAAAGATGGAAAAAGAAACTTTGGTTACTAGAGAGAGGAAGAGTGGAGAAGAGATTTTTAGAGAGTGAAAGATATGTGTTTTGAAATGAGAGGGGGAGTGGTGAATTTTGTCTTGAAATATAGAAGTTTCTCTTTTGTCTTATGCTTGGCCGAAATCTAGGTAGTGGAGGAACAATGATGGAGATTCTTTGAGGATGGTGGTAGTGGAAGGAAAAGCATATTGCATGAAATTTGAGTGGAGAAGTGTCTTGTTTATGTAAGCCATGCAAAGATGAAAAATAGAAAATGAAAGAAAATTAAAATAAAAGAAGAGGAGAGGCCGTGGTAGGGGTAGTGGAGGTGGGGTGTGAAATTACAACTTTAGCCTTGCTCTCTTTTCCTAAGTGTAATTTTCTTTTTCCTTTATTTTATTCCTTAGATAAAGTTGTACTAACTCTTTTATATTCAAGGTTCCTTAGCCTATATTTATTAAGTTGCTTTATTAGTTCCGAGAATAGCACATACACACACATTATACCTCCTTGCCACATCTTAACAAAACCCATAACAGGAGTTGGGTGTAACATGAAAAGAGTGCATGTAGAGATAGATTTGGTAACATGTATGTTTAGAAGTCTAAGGGTCGACAAGCTAACCCGAAAGGACCCACCCATCAAAAGGTGCCAATGTATAAATCTTTTGGTTTTGTAAGCTCTCAAGATAAATAGAGTAGCCAAAGAAGAAGGAACCAAATGGCTTATGGACAGTGAATGTTTCACGCACATGACCGGAGACAAGACTTTGTTCACCAAACTCAAGCTCCAAGATGGTGGAACGATGCATTTTGAAAATGGGAGACCAAAATCCATGGACATAGAGAAATTGGTCACTCTTTTTTCACTATTAATAGTGTATTATATGTAGAAGGGCTTATGTATAATTTAATAAGTGTTAGCCAACTATGTGATGCTAATTTTCAAGTTAAATTTGTGAACAGAAAATGCATCATGAAAAAGAATGATCAAATCGTTTTTGAGACTATAAGAAAAAAGATGTTTATAAATTTAGCACACGTGATTTGATATCACAAAAGGTTTCATGTCTAGTTGCCAAAAAAATTTGACACAATTATGGCATAGACGACTTGGACATATTAATTCAAAATTTTCAAAGAGATTTATAAAAATGAAAAGGTCAAAGGTCTTCCAAAATTGAATTTAGAAAACCATGGCTTATGTGACACTTGTCAAAAGGCAAAGCTTGTTAAAGCAAGTTTCAAGCCCAAAAGTGAAATCTCCACCACCAAACCTCTACAATTGCTTCATATGGATTTGTATGGGGATATTGGTACAGCAAGTCTAGGCGGAAAACTTTACACTTTTGTAGCGGTAGATGACTTCTCTAGGTACACTTCGGTAATGTTCTTAGCTAAAATGAATGATGCATGCCAAGAGTTTATAAAACTTTATAGGAGATTAGAAAATCAAAAAGAAGACACCATTAAGGAAATTAGAAGTGATAGAGGTGGTGAGTTTGATGGTGAATTCTAAGAATTTTATGTATCCAAAGGGTATGGACACAATTTCTTGGCTCCTAGAACTCCTCAACAAAATGGTGTTGCAAAAAGAAAGAATAGAACACTTCAAGAAATGAGTAAAGCCATGCTAAATGAATTTGAGCTGCTTAAGTATTTTCGGGCTGAAATGGTAAATACCGATTGCCATGTAATAAATAGAGTTTATTTGAGACCATATCTCAAAAAGACTCTTTATAAGCTTTGGAAAGGAAGAGTACCCAATATTGGATATTTCAAGGTATTTGGTTGTAAGTGTTTTATACTTAACACCAAAGAAAACTTAGATAAACTCGATTTCAAAGCGGATGATGGAATCTTTATTGATTATGCTCAGAATAACAAGGCATGTAGGTTATATAATAAGAGTAATATGAAATTTGAAGAATCAATTCATGTTAAGTTTAGTGAATTCCTTGATGATGAACAAAGTATAAATGATGATGATGAAGAAGAAAGAATTGAAATAAGTCATATAGAAAAGTTTGAGAATCCAAAAGGAAATATTGTTATTGACCTTAGGATTGATCCACTTGAAAATGGACCTAAGATAGAAGAAGAAGAAGAAGAAGTGAGATGAGACACTTCAAATTTACTGCATTCATATAAATACAAGAAAGACCACCCAAAAGAGTTAATATTAGGAGAAACAAGTCAAGGCATATTAACTAGGAGAAATTCAATGAAAATGCTTTTATTTCACAAGTTGAACCTAATAATATAAAAGAGGCTGTAAATGATGAAGATTGGATGGTAGCCATGCAAGAAGAACTAAATCAAGTTGAAAGAAGTGATGTTTAAGAATTAGTGGCTAAACCTAGTGACCACCCTGTAATTGGCACTAAATGGATATTTAGAAATAAAATGGATGATAAAAGAAACATAACTAGAAACAAAGCTAGGTTAGTAGCTCAAGGATATAGACAAGAAGAAGGTGTAGACTATGATGAAACTTTTGCCCCCATAGCTAGATTAGAAGCCATTAGGATGCTACTAGCACATGCATCAAGCTATATCAAATGGATGTGAAATCCGCCTTCTTGAATGGAATAATTCAGGAAGAATAGGGGTGGAGTTTGTTTGAGTTGAAACTTCCATGTTTTTAAGATAGGCTAAGGTTAAATGTTGAAAAGTTGTTGGAGCTTTAACCGGCCGAGCTGACCTAAATTTGTTATCATCTAACGGCTCAAATTGAATATTTATTTGATATGACAGCTGAGGGCAGAGCTGGTGCAGTTATCTGATCTAAGAGTTCAAGCTGTGCAGGTATCTGATCCTACGGTATGGTTGAACTGAATGTAACAGATTGACCTCAGAATTCTCCTATAAATAATGGCCTAGCTGACTTCGTTGGTCACTCACTCAGAATCCAAAACTTCTTCCTCTTTCTCTAAAATATCCTCTCTGCAGTTTCTCTCATACACACTTCATTTCAAGTAGTCTGAGAAGTTCAGAACAGCTTACAGGTTCGTAAAGTTCATACGTTGTAGTGCCGCTCGTCTGAACTGTCTTTCGTTGTATCATGGGAGACGATTGCTCCATCCGGTTGGAAACAGTATTCCAAAGCAATACGTCTTAAGGACAGAGTCTTGGACTCACCTCGGATCTCTGCTCAGCGATCTGTTGACGTTATTGTCGTGCTGAGCTCTGCTGGGCGAAGGATAGCGTAGCACTATTGTTGTACAGTGTTGCCAAGATGAGCTCTGCTTTGTGCTGAGCTCTGCTGTTGGCTGAGAACAATTGTTCTAAAGCATTGCGGTGCTGAGATCTGCTTTGTGTTGAGCTTAGCTGAAGCGGCTCATAGCTTAACTGTTGTGGTGTGTTAATGTGCCGAGGTCGGTAGGTCGATATCAGCCCAGAACGCAAATACAATTGCGGTGACTGGACTGATTTGATCTATCTGACTTGAATTCAGCTCGGCTGGAAGGCTGATAGCACAGAACTGTTCTGATTTCTTAGAACGCAAACTCAATTGCTATATCTGAACTGTCTTGACTTAGCGGGCCAAACCAGCCTACCTTGCAAGTCGGTCATTGTTTTGTTTCACAAGCATACTGTACAGAAGTCAATTCATCCGATTTGAATTATTTCCAAACACTTCTCCCTCTTTTCGAAAACATCAAGACTTGCATTAAAGATAAGCAAAAGAGTTCCAATACAAAAAATATACACCTAACTAGCCTAAGAGGGATGAAATGGGAAGGAGACTCGAGGTACTCCTCGTCAGATGAAAAACATAATCCATAGATGGCTGCCTTGAGTTTTGACTTGAGCTTTGGGTACTTGGATTTTCTTATGTTGAGCTCAGTCTCAAGTGTGGTAACCCGCTTTTTGAGGTTGACATTTTTAGCCTCAAGAGTATCCGTCCGAATTTGTTCTTCAGTCTCTCAACAAAATACATCGATTGATCGATTTATGCTGTTTTCTGATTTTGTTTTTAAATTTTGACCTTTTAAACATTGTTTATCATTCCTAATCTGGTTCTAATTCATTCAAATGTCTTGGCAGGAGGGATTTAGTAAAAATATCAGCTAATTGGTCATTCGTTGGAACAAATTCAACACATACCAATCCTTTTTTAATACAATCCCTTATAAAGTGATGTCTCACTTCAATATGCTTAGTTATACTATGTGTACTAGGTTTTGTGCTATACTTATGGTTGAAGTGTTGTCACATAAGATAGGTACCTTGTCAAATTTAAGGTTATAATAATTCAAGGTTATTATTATCCAAAGTAGTTGGACACAACATGAAGCTGCCGACACGTACCCGGATTTACCCGTTGAGAGTGACACACTATTTTGTTTCTTGGAGAATCAAGAGACTAAGTAATCTCCAAGGACTAGCTTTCCGACATAGTCAGAGTCAATATACCCTCTTAAGTCAAAACATCCATTTTTGGGATAAATAACCAAAATTCAAAGTACCTTTCAAATACCTAAAGATACATTTTATGGCAACTAGATACGATTTCTTAGACATACTTTGAAATCTAACACATAAATACATAGCATGTAAAATATCCGGTTTACCAGCGGTTAAATAAAATAGACTACCAATCATATCCTTATATTTGGTTACCTCAAATGACTTTTCTTTTTCATCATTGTCAAGCTTTATGCTTGTGCTTATTCGTGTGCTCACACTCCTTCCATCCTCAAACTTGTATTTCTTGAGGAGATCCTTGGTGTATTTCATTTGGGATATGTATAATCCATCTTGAGTTTTCTTGATTTGAAGTCCAAGGAAGTATTTAAGTTCATCCATCATGCTTATTTCGATTTCTCCTTCCATCTGCTTAGCGACATGCTCACAAAGAGGATCATTAGTGGCACCAAATATAATGTCATCAACATAGATTTGAACAAGTAATTGATTATTTCTTTGTTCTTTGATAGAAATACTAGTGTCAACTTTTTCTCTTGAGAAACCATTTTCAAAGAGAATGTTACTTAATCTCTCATACCATGCCCTATGTGCTTGTTTAAGTCCATAAATGGCCTTTTTGAGTTTGAATACATTATTTGGATAATCAAGATTTTCAAGCCCCGGTGGTTGAGCTACCGGACGATTCTCCGGGCCACCGCAGCAGGGGCAGGGATCGGCGACTCGACCACTGATGATTGAGGGTCCTACAGCGACGGCAGCGCAGCCACTCAGGGCGGTTGGACCGCCACCTCCGGTATGTGCACAGTGTGGTCGTTCTCATACAGGGCCATGTTGGAGAGCTCAGCAAGGTTGCTACAATTGTGGCAAATAGGGACATTACGCCAGAGAGTACCCTACCCCAGCACAAGCCCCTCCGCCATAGAGTCAGACGCAGCAGAGGGGAAAGGGGAAGACCAATGCTCGAGTGCATGTCATGACAGACGATGAGCTACAGGAGGTTGGAGACGTAGTCACAGGTACTTTAAATTTAAGCAATTACTATTTTAAAATCTTAAACATATGTTTCTCTTTGTTTTGATGATTTGTGCTACGTGTATAACTATGAACCTGATAGGGGAGATATTAATTAACCAAGTCCCAGCATACGTTCTATTCGATAGTGGTGCCAGCCACTCATTCGTTGCTAGGAGATTCGCTAAGAACCTAGGTATTCTACCAGAACGGCTAGAGATTCCGTATCGTGTTCAAGCCACCGGAGATCAGGTGTTAGTATCTCATTATCAGTACAAGGATTGCCTGTTGGAGATTAATGAGCTTGGGTTCTCCGCAACCCTGATTCCGATCCAGATGCAGGATTTCGACATTATTCTGGGCATAGATTTCATGGCGAGATACAGTGCTAACATCGACTGCCGCCAGAGACAGGTCAGTATGCAGACACTAGATAAGAAAGAGACCATCTTCCAGGGGGATGTCAAATTGAAGAAGTCCTCCAGGAAAATCTATATTACCGCAGAACAGGCTTCGCGGGCGTTGAAGAAAGGAGCCGAGGGTTTTCTTGTGTATGCTCTAAATGCCAGTGCTGAGACGCCATCGATTAAGGATATTCTAGTGGTACGAGATTTTAAGGATGTCTTTCCCGACGAGTTACCAGGTTTGCCACCAAGCAGAGAAGTGGAGTTTGAGATCGATCTCGTACCTGGAGCCGGGCTGATCTCGAAGGCACCATATAGGATGGCACCAGCAGAGTTAAAAGAACTTAAGGAGCAGTTGCAAGAGCTACTGGACAGAAAATTTATCAGGCCTAGTGTTTCGCCCTGGGGAGCACCAGTATTGTTTGTGAAGAAGAAAAACGGTACTATGAGGCTATGTATCGATTATCGTGAGCTGAATAAGATCACAATAAAGAATAAATACCTACTACCAAGGATCGACGACCTATTTGATCAATTGAAGGGTGCCAGGGTATTCTCGAAGATTGATCTGCGATCAGGCTACCACCAGTTAAGGATTAAGGCAGAAGACATAGCAAAGACTGCGTTCCGCACTCGATATGGGCACTACGAGTTTCTTGTAATGCCCTTTGGACTGACGAATGCACCTGCGGCCTTCATGGATCTAATGAACACAGTATTCAGGGAGCAGTTGGACCATTTTGTGGTGGTGTTCATCGATGACATCTTAGTGTATTCGCCTAATGAGGAGACTCATGCTAAACACTTGCGGGAGGTATTGGAGACTCTCAGAAAGAAGAAGTTGTACGCTAAGTTCAGTAAGTGCGAATTCTGGTTAAAGAGTGTGACCTTCTTGGGCCACGTAATTTCTGAGGAAGGATTTTCGAGGATTGCAACACCACTGAGTCGATTGACTCAGAAAAAGACTAAGTTTGTATGGACCTCCGAGTGTGAGAAAAGCTTCGCAAAGTTGAAGCAGAAATTGACGACTGCACCAGTATTGACGCAACCCTCCGGCACTGAAGGATTTGTCATCTATAGCAACGCCTCGAAGAATGGGCTAGGTACTATGTATACAAAATTTTAAATTACCATTATGTACATATTAACTTTAGCCTAACACTTTCGTCGCAGGATGCGTATTAATGCAGGGAGGTAGAGTTATTGCATACGCATCGAGACAGTTGAAGCAATATGAGAAAAATTACTCGACCCATGATCTGGAGTTAGCAGCGGTGGTGTTTGCACTAAAGATTTGGCGTCATTACTTATATGGTTTGAAGTGCGAAGTCTTTATTGATCATAAGAGCTTGAAGTATTTATTCACACAGAAAGAGTGTGCGTCAGAGGAGATGGCTTGAGCTACTGAAGGACTACGACCTGACCATTAGTTATCATCTGGGAAAGGCAAACCGAGTTGCAGATGCCTTGAGTAGAAAGTCTAATCGCGCCAGACAGACACCATTAGAGAAAGAGATGGCAGAGTTTGATCTCGACATTGTTGATTCCACTGCTAACGTTCTGGCGGCCTTAGTCATTACCCCATCTCTGATTGAGCGAATCAAGGTGGCACAAAAGGAGGATGTGACGCTTATTGATATCCGAGAGAGGATGTTGACCAATCTAATTGAGAGCTTCCAGATACATGACGATGGCAGTATTTGGTACCAAGGAAGGTTGTGCGTGCCTGATGATGAGGATCTAAAGAGGGAATTGCTGAGAGAGGCACACAATTCGAAGTTGTCGATTCACCCAGGGGCTACGAAGATGTACAAAGAAACACTACTGGTGGAGTGGGATGAAAAGACACATTGCTGAGTTCATTGAGAAATCCTCGTTTGTCAGCAGGTTAAGGCAGAGCATCAAAGGCCGGGAGGTTTGATGTTGCCATTGGAGATACCGGAGTGGAAGTGGGAGTATGTGACGATGGACTTTGTAGTAGGACTCCCTAAAATAAGAAACGGCAACGACATGATCTGGGTGATTGTTGATCGATTGACGAAGACTGCTCACTTCCTACCCATGCCTAGTGATGTGACCGTGGAAAGATTGGTGACGTTATATATTGATGATATTGTTAGCCTACATGGAGTCCCAGTTAGTATCGTCTCAGACCGTGATTCGAAGTTCACCTCTTGATTCTGGTCAGCTTGTCAGAAAAGGTTGGGGACGGAGCTGCGACTGAGTACCGCTTTTCATCCACAGACAGACGGGCAGTCTGAGAGGACCATTCAGACTTTAGAGGACATGTTGAGAGCGTGCGCATTGGACTTCAAGGGGAACTAGGACGGTATGATCAAGCTAATTGAGTTCTCCTACAACAACAGTCACCACAGTGCCATCGGCATGGCACCCTTTGAGGCACTCTATGGACGTAAGTACAGGTCCCCTGTCCATTGGGATGAGGTCGGTGAGCGCATTATTACCGGCCCTGAGTTGGTTGAGCAGACTAGAGAGAAAGTGAAGTTGATACGAGATAGACTAAAGGTTGCTCAAGACAGAAGCAAGAGCTGGGCCGATTCGAAACGACGTCCACTAGAGTTCGATGTGGGCGAGAAGGTTTACCTGAGAGTGTCACCTATAAAGGGGGTTTCACGATTCGGCATGAAGGGTAAACTGAAACCTCGCTACATTGGTCCTTATGAGGTACTCGAGAGGGTTGGTACGCTGGCCTACCGATTAGCATTACCCTCTGCCTTGGCTCAGGTTCACAGCATATTTCACATTTCTCAGTTGAGGAAATATGTTCCGGACCCGAGCCATGTTTTAGATGCGCCACCGTTGAGGATCCAACCGGACATTACATATGAGGAGACTCCTATCTGGATACTGGATCGCAAGGACCAAGTGTTGAGACACCGAGTCATCCCTTATGTCAAAGTGCAGTGGACCAATCACACTGAGCGCGAGGCGACTTGGGAGCTTGAGGAACAAATACGAGAGAGATATCCACAACTTTTGGAATAAGGTATGTCAAGTTTCGAGGACGAAACTTCTTGTAAGGTGGGTAGGATGTTACGGCCGGCAAATATATATATATATACACACACTAATAATACTAAATAAAAAGTGATAAAAAAAGTAATAATAATAATAAAGATAAGTATAAACTAGATAGTGATTAGAGTTAGACTAGGAAACCTAAACCAAAACCAAATGGGAAAACCTAAAATCTACCCTAACTCTCCCACCATATATACGCATACACGCATGGCCACACACAAACGCACGGCAAAAGGAAAAAAAATAAAAAAAAAAGAAAAAGAGAGAAGAAGAAGGAAGGCGAGGCCCCGAACCCAAGTTTTACTCCGTCGGATTTATTTGTGTTATCGTCAATCGAGGTAGGTGCCTTTTCCCCCCTCAAATAGGTACGATCCATGCATGCTAGAATGATATATTTTATGTGATTCATTGCTCTTATTTGTATTAGGAGTAGGTTTTACTTGTTTATATTTGAAAAGGACATGAGGTAATTAGTTTCTTGCTACTATGTGCTTGTATGTGTTTAAACTTGGTGGTAGGAGTGGATTGAATCCAAAATAACTCTAAAGGAAATTGAAAAGTGAGAATTTTCATGTTAGGAGCCCCTTAAAATTGGTGTTTTGGCCTTAGAATAGGTCCCTATAGACTGGAAATAGGAGAAAATGAGGGATGGAATTAAAAATCTGGTTGCAGCGCTGGGGCGTGTGCCTCACGCACCGCCTGAGGTGGCCGCGTGTGGCCCTCACGCGCGTGCGTGGGCTCCCACGCGCTGCTTCTGGGAAATACGCCAATTATTAAAAAATATATATATATATATATATATCCGGGCTGGCCTGCCAGCCGCGCACGTCTGGGCCGACCTTTAACGGGCCAGCAGGTGGCGGGCTGCAGGACCAGGCCCAATAGCAATCCAAAAAAAAAAGAAAAGGGGCTGGCCGGTTGCTGGACTGGGCTGGATGGCCAGCGGACCGGGTTGTGGCTGGCCGGCCCAATTATCGGTATATATATAAAAACAAATAATATAAAACGGGGCTTAAATTGCGGGCTGGGCTGGAGCTGGAGTTCGGGCCGGACAGGTGAATGTTTGGGCCGGCCCGGTTGTGTAAAAAAAATGGATATTAAGTAATTATATTAATAATTCTGGAAATTAGAAATAATAAATAAATGAATTTAAATTGTAGAAAAATAAAATTTAATACCAGAAAATTCTAAATAAATTCCAGAAAATATAAAATGTTAAGATTAAATTATTTCCACTAAATTTATAAATTTTGATAAATATAAGCAATTAAAATTAATTAGCAATAAATAGAATTAAATAAGGGAAAAATAGGGAAATTAGTAGAAAATTCTAGAAAATTAATACAAGCCAAGAAAAATAAAGGTAATGATAAATAACAACTTTCCAATATTTGTAAAATTTACAAAACCAAATATTGAGTGCCAGAGTTGGTGAGGATGGGCGTACAGGCCCCAGGCGACTTTGTTGTTGCATTCATGGCACGTGCATTGCATTTGGAGTGGGTTGAGATGTACGGGTCTCAGACGCTCGAGTGGAGTGGATCATGGTGTATGGGCTATGGGTACTCGGTCATGGTGGATCATGGTGTACGGGCCATGGGCATCGGTTAAGGTGGATCGTGGTGTACGGGCCACGGGCATCGGTCAGGGTGGATTGTAGTGTACGGGCTACAGGCATCCAGTCAATCCCGGGATCATGCATTGCAAATAGGTCTAGGGGCATATTGCATGACATAATTCTTGTTGCGTGTGACACGTTGATTGAGCATGCATCACGTACGTGCGCATTTTATGTGGAGTGATTTATTTATCGCATTTATTTTATCTTATGCATGTTATAGCATGTTATGTGTTATGTGGTTATATCATTTCGATATGTACGTGTTGTATTTGTTTGAGGCGGACATCTATTGGGTGATTTCTGTCACTCACCCCTACTTCCTAGGTGAGCCAGATGAGGACTACGAGCACATTTTTGTTGAGGACGGGTCGGACGTAGCAGAATGGGCCGGTTGAGAGCCGCAGCTAGGATAGGAGGAAACTCTGTAGCCGTTTTGCTCTTGTTTATACTTTGAGGATTTTTCCACATACTACTTTATTATTTTTATTCCCATAATTTCTACTCAGCAATGTAATGACAATTATTGGAGTTTAATTTATGTTATGGTTTACGTTTCCGCGAAAAAAATTTCTACGTCTTTTCGACAAGAAAGAGATTGATTCGACGCTTTGTATTCTCTTTAGTGAGATACGGCGGGTGCACTGTTCCCGATGTTAGAGCTCGGGAGCGGGGCGCTACATCTATAGCCTCTTTGATTTCAATGGTTGTGAGAAGGATTGCCCTACCATATGAACACATCGTATCAGAGCAGGTTATGATCAAACATGTTTTTGATTCCTAATGGCTCAGATTTGTGAGTTCGTCATTGCCATAAACATACCTGAGATCAAGTATCATATCTGGTCTAATCTGAGCTTTCGTTTGAGGCTCAAAACCTTATCTTTATTGCCCCAACTTACCATTTTCGACCTGCCAACACCAAAGTATCAATTGTTCAGCTTTTTCCTGAACATTATGTCAGAGACGCCGGGAAGTTCAGAAGGAAACTCTGGAACATCAGAAAATAAGCCTAACTTCCCTGTAAATTTCGACTGGTCCGAACATTTTCCCCGCTTCTTACAACAGAATATGAACATTCCACCAGCACAAACCACGCCAGCGAATCTTGTGTTGAAAGTGAAATTGAACATCACCAACTACACCTTATGGTGTAGATAAATGGAGATGGCACTTGGAGGTAGGGGAGGAGCTCCTATATCACTAGAATCCCTGCACCCCTACCCACGGATGCAAACTATCCAGCATGAGAACAGCATGATCAATTAGTCTACACATGGCTAATTGACAATATTGATGACAGTTTGGTAAATAATGTATCCCAACACTCCACTGCGAAAACCTTATGGGATGGAATTGCAATCACCTACAGGTTAGGAAGTGACCGGCTTCAAATTTTTGACCTTCATAAGCAGTGTTACACCATTAAACAGGACAATCGATCCCTTGAAGCCCTCTAGAATCAATTTCAAAGATTATGGATGACAATCGATTCCATGGGTCCAAATCCAATGGAATCACCACGAGATATTGCAACCTATGCCAGAAAGATTCAAAAACAGAGGCTTTATCAATTGCTCTTAGCAATTGATGATAGGTACGCAGACACCAAGAAGGAGATTTTGAAAAGAGACCCCAGGCCTAAGGTAGAGACGGCGTACAATGAACTCTGCCGCTCAGAAATACAAAATGGGGTTTTAACCATCACCTCATCAGATCCTAGATCAACATCTGGGGTTGGACATGGGTTGGTGGTCAAGCCACCAACAGACAACACTAGATCGCGAGGGACAGCAGGCCATCCACTCACATGCTCAGGGCCACCATCACGGCGAGGGGGAGATGACAAATCTATGGAGTGTAGCCACTGCAAAAGAAAAGACCATAACAGGGACTGATGCTTCAAGCTTCATGGTTATTTCGACTGGTGGGATGATTTTAAGAAGAAGAGACAAACATCCGTTGCCCAGAGCATTGAAGAGAGTCCCTCTGGCAACAGGATGGGCTCAGAGGGGTAAAATTGCAAAAAAAACTGAAGAGCATGAAGGAGCAGCCATGGCAGCTGCTTGAGAAGAAGAAGGCAGCAAAGAAGAAGGCTGTGCAGGCGGTAGCAGGGTTAGGGCTGAAAACCCTAGCCCTCATTGCCTTTTATATGTGCCCCAATTTACATATTCCCCCCTTGTATTTCATGCCTTAACTAATTCTGCCCATCAGTTTTTAAAATTGACAGCGTAGTCCCTCAAGTTCCTCTAACCTCAAATGAACCCCTCAACTCCTCTGCAATACCAGATTTACCCTATCAAAATCATGTTTTACCCAAACAGCCCTTAAATTCTCAATGTTACACAATTCAAGGTCCCTCACAATGGATATTTGATTGTGGTGCTACTGATACAATGACATGTGATCCATCCGACCTCCTTACACAAACACCACCTACCAAAATTGTCATTGCGACCGGTAATGGGGCCTCCCTCCTTGTTAGAAATGGAGGCACCATCTCTATTACCCCCAACCTTACACTTAAAAAATTCCTTTATGTTCTCTGAATCGCTATAAAATTGTTGTCTATTAACTTACCAAGGCTCTTTATTGTATCGTGTTAATGGATCCTAATTTTTGTCTGGTACAGGACATTCGTACGGGGGCGATCATTGGGCATGGTACTGAACGCTAGGGACTGTACTATGTTGATGCAGCTGCAACATGGACAGTCTAATCTTGCTACCGCGACGGCTGAACAACAGGTGTGATTATGGCATCGCTGATTAGGGCATCCTTCATTTGGTTACTTAAAATGCCTTTTTCCTACCTTATTTACATCTTAAACTCATACTTTGTCTTATGATAATTGCATCCGGACAAAACAAACTCGGGCTTCACATATTGCAAATAATACTCAGGTCAATCGTATGTTTTCATTACTTCACTCTGATGTATGGGGTCCCTCACCCTATCATACCCCACTTGGCTTCCGTTACTATGTGATCTTTGTTAATGATTTCTCTCGAATGACGTGGCTATATATCTTGAAACACAAATACGAGGTTTCCTAGAAATTTATTCAATTTTACAACATGATTAATACACAGTTCGACACAAAAATCCAAACTCTCCAATTGGACAATGGGAAGAATATCTTGTTGGCACTTTGGCACAATTCTGTAATACTCATGGTATTATCCATCAGACGTCTTACTCACATACACACTGAACAAAACGGAGTCCCTGACCGCAAAAATCGGATCCTTCTCGAAATGATCCGAGCTATGATGTTTGACTCTCATGTCCTGACGAGTTTCTGGCCAGAGTCTGTATCCACAACAACTTATCTTGTTAACCGTCTTCCAACTAAAAACCTTCACTATCAAACCCCACTTCAAGTACTCTCCTCCCAACACCTTTTACCCTCACTCTACACTCTTCCTCTGAAAGTATTTGGTTATACTATCTTTACTCATACCCCTAAACACGAATGGACTAAACTTGATCCTTGTGCTGAAAAGTGCATCTTTGTTGGGTATGGCAATACTCAAAAGGCTACTGTTGTTATAACCCTCGCACCCACCAAATTCATATCACCATGAAATACATGTTTCTTGAAACTGAATATTAATATACCTCCCAATCCCTGCTTCAGGGGGAGAGGGCATCTGTAGGAACCCTAGATTAGTTGGTACCACCCTATACTTGTCTGACAGCTATTCCAACAGGGCAAGTAGATGGCGTCGAATGTACTTTAGCTCCCACCATTGTACCACCTGTGACATCTGTACTACCGCCAAATGATCCTCTGGTAATGGACGAACCGTCTAAGGTAACAAATTATGATACAAGTATTGTTCAATCTACACCTGGTATTGACACTAATATGACATCTGAAAGTAATATTGACCCATGTAACCCATGTAACCTTATCTCAGATACAGGAATTTCCCTTGACAACCCAATTATTCTCGAAATATGTACATGGACTGATATTCCAGTGGCAATTCGGGTACTACCTCCAAGAGCTAAGCGTGGAATTCCTCCTGAGTGGTACTTGTCAGAAAGAACATCCATGACTTCTAGGTATCTAGTAAATCCATCTATGATAAGAGTGTCTGATCTAGCTCAAGGGTTCTTTGACTCTCTGTGTACGAAACAAGTTCCACAAACAGTTAAAGAAGCCCAATCTCGGTTAGAATAGAGAGAAGCTATGATTACTGAAATGCGAGCTTTAGAAAAAAATCGTACGTGTGAAAGTGTCTTCTCCCTCCTGGAAAGAAAGCTGTCAAATATCGATGGGTGTTCACTATTAAGTATAAAGCTGATGGAAGTATTGAGAGAAACAAAGCTCGTCTTGTAGCCAAATGATATACTTAAACATATGATATTGACTATTCAAAGACATTCGCTCCCGTGGCCAGAATTGACACAATCAATGTATTATTCTCTATTGCAGCGACCCAGAATTGGCCTCTTCATCAGTTTGATGTTAAGAATGTATTTTTACACGGTGATCTAAGAGAAAAAGTATATATGGATCCCCCTATGTGTTTCTCTGCAGGGTTTGAGACGGGATAGGTTTGCAGATTAAGAAATGCCTTGTACGAACTGAACCAGTCTCCTCGAGCATGGCTTGGCAGGTTCACCGAAGTCATGAAAAGATGGTTATCAACAGAGTAATGCAGATCTGACACTGTTTATTAAAAAGAGAAAGGAACTAGTGACATGTTTGATTATCTATATAGATGACATGGTAACCACAGAAAATGATCTTGAGGAGATTGCTTGCCTCTGGAAAAATCTATTTACTATGTTTGACATGAAGGATCTTGGTGGACTAAATTGTTTTTTGGGAATTGAGGTCTTAAGATCAAAGGCCAGGATCTACATATCACAGAGAAACTATATGTTGGATCTTCTAACCGAGGTTAGGATGTTTGATTTCAAACTGTGTGGTATGCCAATGGCAGTAAACTAGAAATTACAGGTTACTAAAAAAGAAACACCTACAGATATGGGACAGTACCAACGTATGGTTGGCAAGTTGATATACCTGTCACATACTCGACCCGACATTGCTTATGCAGTAAGTGTGGTCAGTCAGTTTATGCATCATCCCCAGAAACATCATATGGACGCGGTCATGAGAATTTTGAGGTATCTAAAAAGGACATCAGGAAGAGGAATTATGTTTCAGGATAATAAACACATAAACATTCAGGCTTACACCGATGCAGATTAGGTCGGGAGCTTAGTAGATCGAAAGTCCACTTCAGAATATTTTGTGCTCGTAGGTGGTAATCTTGTAACATGGAGAAGCAAGAAACAAAAGGTTGTTGCTCTGTCCAGTGACGAGGCAGACTTTCGAGGAATTACAAAAGAGATCACTCAGATACTATGGGTCAAAAAGTTGCTCAAGGACATTGGAATTTTTTGATCTACACACACCACTCCTCTATGATAACAAGGCTTCTATCAGCATATCTGAAAATCGGGTGCAACACCACCGCACCAAACATATAGAGATTGATCGTCATTTTATCAAAAAAAAGTTGGAAGCAGGAGTTATTGAGCTACCATTTGCCAGGTTAGAGGATCAGGTAGCAGACGTATTAACCAAGACAATCAATGGAAGGTCATTCGAAGCTATCTTGTGCAAATTGAATATTGTTGATCCTATGATTCAACTTGAGGGGGAGTGTTAGCAATCCCGAATAGTTAGGGATTACCATTCCTTGCTGTAAATAATAGGTTTTATTGTAAGTAATTGTGATTGATTTTTTTCCTTGTATAAATAAGGAATAGTCCTATAAGATCAACATAGGTATTGTGTAAATGATCATTGAAAAATATACAGCATACATTGATAGCACAATTTGTGCTTCTTACTGTTTGCATTTGCACTACCATGTGAACACAATATATTACATACTTCTCCCTTTATACACTTCTCCCTATATTTTAAATATAATATATGTGTATTTACATAAATAAATATATACACACACACCATTTCATTTTCAGTATCCATTGGGTTGCATTTGGCACAGTTTCCAAAGTATCTCTAATTAGTTATGGAAACAAAAAGACATAGCTATTGTCTTATAAAATAAAAAAGGATACGGTTGTCAAGTTTAACAGACAAGGTCATTGAATGATTGATATTATTTCAATATGCTTTGGTCAGAAAGATGAGTCATAAAATAAGACAGGTAGAATGTCAATCACTTGGTCTTATTATATACCTTCAAACAACACTGAGCATTAACGGGCAGCAGCAACAACGACAACAACAATATTACTTCATCGCCTTAGAGGATTCCGCCTATAACGGGGTATGGGGTTCGGATGTATACAACCATACATATGTGTTAGAAACACAAAGAAGTTGTTTTCGAATGACTCATAATGAAAATTGCATCAAAGTGTGTCGATCAAATGATATTTCACAATAAAAAAGCCCAGCTAATTTAGGAAGTCATTTTGCTTTATTTCATCATATTCTAAAATCAAAAAAGAGTATGTTCTTTCCTCTGTAAATGAAAATTGAGCATCGAGAAAACGTTGTTAATTATGTGAAAAATATTACTTCTAATCTTCTCTCCTAGAAGTTATGCCATCTTTTATCTTTCATAATAGGATTATGCCATATATACTAGTCTAATAAAAACTTAACAAACTCAACGTGCATCCATGAAATAAGTTATAGAAAATGATCTAAGAAATCTCCGGCTAAAAATAATACTCTTTTCATCTCAAAAGTAAGTTCAATTGACTTTCAACCAACGCAATTTATAATATATTGAAAAATAAACTAAAATAATGTTTTTAAGAAGAGTGAGCACACTTTATCAACTTTATGGTTGTTAGTTAGGTAGTTCGCCATGGTTTAAAGCATCCAAACGTGATGAGTTGCATAAATTATAAACTTCGTGTTCTAACAAGTCATAGAATATGTAAATTCTCATTCTTTTACCAATACTTTATTGTCACTGTACTAACCGGTCTTAAATATATTACAATTTCGACTATGAACGTACTTAACCATAGACCGCTTTGCCTATAACATAACAACAATCTGAAAGTAATATAATCTATCGATAATCAAAATTTTGCTTTCTGTTTCCTAGAAGCAGCCTCCAACTTGTACGGTTGAACCTCGTTGAGGATTAGCCTAGTCTCGAAAATCAAAAAACAAACAAAACTGTTGAAGTTTGTGGGTCAGAAGAGAGATGAAGCAATGAAGAGGAAAGGGGTAATCAGCCAGAAAAGAAGCAATGAAGTATGTCTTGAGACAATCAAATAAAAGAGAAGAAGAAGCACAATCCGTGTGCTATGGAAGTTGGAAATGAAGTCATTAGCTCAAGGAATAGTCACGGATCAAGAAAGCAGGGCAAGGAGGAGACTGATTTGCAGTGCAGCATCGCAGGTGAAGTGGTTGCAGCGGTTATGTTCGGTTGGAGGAGAAAGCATATGGCGGGATTTGTTTGAATACAGGGATTTTACCATTGTACCCTTTTTTAAAAAAAAAGACTGGCATTAGTTAGTAGGGGTATTGTTGTAAATTCCCTTGTACCTTCTTCTTCTTTCCTTTTTCTGCTGTATATATGCGAATCCAACAGAAATGAATGGAAAAGTAATTTTCTGGCCACAATTAACCCTTTTTCTCACAATTTTGTGTACGTTCCCATTTCTCTTCCATATGCATCTTGCTGTAGCTTGATTGATTAGCAGCAAATTTGACATGGTATCAGAGAGATGATCTTCTATCGCTGTGCGAGATTCTGTTGAGTACTCGTTTTATTTTTTTTGTTTGTTTTGGTTGGTTTTGATTACCGTGGTTCTTTGAGCCTTGTTGATTGTAATGGCTTCTCAAAGTAATGTTGTCTCGGGATCAAGAGGAAACCACAACCAAATTGATGACAGTTCACTGCAGAATGTGGTCTTTGGATCAAGAGGAAATCACAATCAGCCTGCGGAGAATTCTGTACAAAATCCTTACTATCTGCATCCTAATGACAGTCCTGCGACTGTCTTGGCGCAACCGCCCTTAGATGTATACAATTACCACACCTGGAGTCGCACTTTCGAGATGGCGTTGGTTGTGAAGAATAAAATAGGCTTCATTGATGGATCCATTCCTAGACCGATGAACACTGATCCTCAGTTTCTAATCTGGAGACAAGTGATACAATGGTGCAATCTTGGATTATGAACGCAGTTTCTCGTCCAATTTCTCAAAGCATCATGTGGCTGGATAGTGTGTTCGATGTGTGGAATGACTTGAAATTGAGGTATGACAACACTGATCCTTTTAGATTATCTGATTTGCTTGAGAATTTTTATTGCATCAAACAAGAAGGAATGAGTGCAAATGAGTATTTTACAAAACTGAAGGGAGTTTGGGAGGAACTTGTAGGATCTGCAAGGCACCACTAGAAAGGGGAGGGGGTTGAATAGTTGGTGCGGAAAATGTGATTTTTAAAATAGTTTTAAACCAAGAACTCAACTTCTGAAAACAGTTTCTGTTTTCAGGACCAGTTTTAAAACTGGGTTGTAGGTCTTCAAAAATTCTGAAATTTGGAGAAAACTTAGCCTCAGATGTTCTGAGTATCTCCTAAAAATTTCAGATCAAAATTCAACCTCTAACCCCTTGAAAAATTGTTGGTGGTCAGATTGCGCAAATCTGCCAGAAACGGTAGTCCGATTTGAAAAATTAATTCCCATTTGTCCGTAACTCCAAGTGCTCTGAAAATTTAAAGACTAACCCCTTATAAGTTTTATTTAAATGGGTTGAAACAGTTTTGAAAAATTCTTTTGGGAAGATAGTCAAATACGTTCAAAGTCTCAACCTTTGCAAGCCTGAAAATCATATTACACTAGTCTCAGAACTTAGACGTTTGAATGACTTATCCTTGTCCAAAAGGGTTGAAACTTGCGCCAAATTAACCTTAGGACGTGTGGCTATGATTCTGGAAAGTTTCGTGATTTTTGAAATTCGTTTACTATTTTTACCAGCATGATTAAAAATGATAAACAGTGCTGAAACTGAAAGTAAATAACACCAGGAATTTTATACTGGTTCGGTTAATACAACCTACTCCAGTCTTCGAGGACACCTTTCTCGGTTAGCACTAATCACCAAACACAAAATAACACCTTACCATAGGGTTGATAGAGTTACACACCAACTCCAACCCTTTACAAACCTTGTATGAGAATACAATGAACACGAACACCACCACCTTGCAAGTGCAAGATTGATCACACCTTGATCAATCTTTTGTAGAGAAAAGGGGCTTTGAGTGATTTCAAAATAAGTGACTTAAGTGCATGATATATACATAAACGTGCATGATATACACATGTATGCATGATACATTGCTATTACTTGCCTTATTTAGCTTGTATATAATGTTGTCGTACTAACGAGCCATGAAGCGTTAAAGCTTGCATCATATGGCAAACATTTGTTGTGTTTACACTATTTTCAGGTGCCATCATTAATGAACTAAACTAGTTCATTAAGTAAAGTACTTAGTTTATTAAACTAAGTAGTTCATTAAAGGAAGCCACATTTGGAAAAGACACAAAGGCAACAAGGCTAAGGAAGGAAAGTTTTCTCCTCCTCCCCTCTTAAATATATATATACACTCCATATACATATAAAATACATATATTTTCAGATTTTTTTGAAAAGGGCACATACACATTTATTCCAACGTACTACCGACACGTTATATATTTTACGTACGTATGTTAACGTCACACCACTATACTTAACTCATATTTATGAGTATATTCAGGTTTTATATCATATGATATAAGACATGGTGATGACAAATTAAATACGACACGTTAAAAGGTTCTAAACCAAAAATTGTCGTATCGGGCGAATACCGAAACTTCGCCAACGTGTCACGTACTTGCCATAAATAAATGGCCAGCCCTATACTTCAAAAATTCTTAAAAATTTCGTGCACATGACTATATGTTCAGCCAAAAATACTTTCCATGTTGGTACACACAAATCACCCCACATTAAAGCCAAAATGTGAAGATTCCATTTTTAATTTTGACACATGATAAATGGCGCCACTTTAGACCAGCCAAGTACTGAGATTTAAAGTATATATTATATATATATATATATATATATATATTATGTGTAACATAATATATATAACATGTGCAAAAGTTAGAATTTAATTAGAGAAAAATCGGGTAATCCATAAATATCGAAAATTCGGTTTTCTACACACACAACACATGGAATGTTTTTGGTACGTCATATGACACGTATCTAGACACTTTTTACATATGTTATACATCTTAAAGTGTTCTAGAAAATTAAATTAAGGGCTGATTGGAATATAACATGTGTGTATTATTAAATGTGCACTATTTTACAAAGTTAGAAAAAATAAATTTCAGCACATGCACATACACTATGCAACGCCCCTACAGCTGAGATGGAGCTTATTTGGAGCCTTGTTGGCATATTGATTGGTCAAGAATCAATCATACACTGTTGGTGAATTAAAGAGAGAAGCTACAAATAGTAAGATTTCAAACTTTGTCTCACTTATAACACATGCTGAAAATTTCAGCATGTGTAAGCTTGGCTAGCCGATTTTTGTATATTAATGTGACATATTTTATCATCTTAGATTATGTGATTGATTGGAAGAAGAAATGGAAGTATTTTAAATATTTTTCAAAGGCAAAAATAGTGATATCTTCAATATCACACATGCTGAAATCTTTCAGCATGTGTAGTATGTACAATGGCTGAAAATGAGGCCAAGTGAGAGACCAAATTTCATTTCCAAGTTGATCAAGATAATTACCATCAATTGGTGATTTATTTTAAAAAGAAAAATCAAAGAAAAATGGTAATATTTTGAACTTTATCTCCATGTGTCACATGCTGAAAATTCAGCATGGTATATACTCTTAATGGCCGATTTCTTGCTTAGTAAGGGAGGAATTTTGTCTTGCAACATTTATGTGACAATCTTGAGCTTTATGGAAATTATTTTGTGATTGATATTGGCACATGTTTTAAGTGTTATTCTCATATTTTTCCAAGTCATCAATGATGACAACATCCAACCAATCATGAAGTGCCAAGTAAGCAAAGCTTAAATGATCATCCAATGAGAAGATGCCAAGTAAGCAAGATCATGTCACAATGATGTCTTACATTCTCCCAAGGACTTAGAAGATAATTTTCAAGAGGGGGAGGACCTACAGTGGACGGCTGCAACAACATTAAAAGGAAAGAAGATGAGCAAAAACAAGATAAGAACAAGCATTGCAAAATAAAAGATCAAAAACGCCTAAGCCTCTTCCTCTACATTCTCTTTCTTTCTTTCTTCTTGTAAGCCTATTGTATTCATATCTTTCAATCTTGAATAGGCTTGATATAGACCACCACATACTCCATATCTTTGTACAAGATTGATCAAGGTGTGATCAATCTTCATTCTTGCGAGGTGGTGGTGTTCGTGCATATTGTATTCAACGTACAAGGTTTGTAAAGGGTTGGAGTTGGTGTGTAACTCCATCAACCCTGTGGTAAGGTGTATTGCGTGTGTGTGACTAGTGTGAACCAAGGAAGGTGTTCCTTGAAGACTGGAGTAGGTTGTTTATAACCGAACCAGTATAAAATTCTTGGTGCCATTTACTTTCTGCATTTACTTTCTGTTACTACGCAGTTTACTCTTTTTGTTGGCATTTGTAAAATAGTAAACGACTTTCAAAAATCACGAAAATTTCCAGAAACATAGCCACACGTTCTAGGGTTCATTTGGCACAAGTTTCAACCCTTTTGGATAAGTATAAGTCGATCAAACATCAAACGATCTGAGACTAGTGCAGCCTGATTTTCAGACTTTCAAAGGTTGAGACATTGATTGTAATTGACCTACTTCCCAAAAGAATTTTGCAAAACTGTTTCCACCTACTTAAATATAGTATATAAGGAGTTAGTGGTTAAATTTTCAGAGCATTTAGACATACACACAAATAGGAATAAATTTTTCAAAACCGTGTACCGTTTCTGGCAGATTCGTGCAATCTGATGACCAACGGTTTTTGAAGGGGTTAAAGGTTGAATTTTAATTTGAAATTTTTAGAGGACCCTCATAACATCTGAGGCTAAGTTCTCTCAAAATTTTAGAATTTTTGGAGACCTATAACCTGGTTTTAAAAACGTTTTAAAACTTGTCCTGAAAACATAATCTGTTTTCAGAAGTTGGGTTTTTGGTTCAAACTAATTTTGAAAACCACACTTTCTGCACCACCTATTCAACCCCCCCTGTTGGACCGTGCACCTGCAATAAACACCACTAGAGGGGGGGTAAATAGTGGTTAGCGGAAATTACACTATAACCCTTTGTTAAAATCCCCTTTGAAAACAGAATCTGAAACCACCTCAGATTCAGAACCAGTTTTTTCAAAAATTCACAAATAATTGTACACAACTCCAAAAATTATGAAACTCTCCAGAATTTAACTTCAATGAGTTAAAAAGACTCTGTCCAAAAATCAGACAAGAATAAGATCGTTGGCCCTTCAAACAAATAAAAAGATTCAGATGGTCAATCTGGACAGAATTGGACAGAATGTTGCTGATTTTGCAAAACGTATTTCTCTTTGAATACTCAACCAAAAAGGTTGATCTTTATATCAAAACACTCCTTAGGATGTGTAGATGAAGTTTCCAAAAGGCCATGACCTTAAACAATTCTTGAAAAATACAGAATATAAATTTTCTCAAAACTGGTCAGATTGCAGCCAGATTGGAGCAGTTATCTTGCAAAGACTGAAAAACTAACTTTTTCTTGCTCAAATCAAGTGATTCTTGTTGCAAATGAAAGCTAACAGTCTGAAGTATAACTTCACCAAAAATCACGAATTTGGAAAATGTGTAGCTATTTTTTCAAATTGTGAGAAGTAGTGTGAAAACTGCTGTCAAAAACGTGCAGAAAACAGAAATAAAGAAACAAGAGAAGAACACCGAGAATTTATCCTGGTTCGGTCAATGTGACCTACTCCAGTCCCAAAGAACACCTTTCCTTGGATTTCAATATCAATTGAACACCTTACAACAAGAGCCAAGCTTGATCCTTGGATATACACCAACCCTATTCAAGACTTGGATAATCACTTCTATGCAACTCTTGGTTACAACACCTCTACCACCTATTGATGTAGCCTTATAAATTTGGCTAATCAATCATACAAATCCAAATCAAGAAGGTGTGTATAGTGTAGCTGGACAACAAAGAAAATTGGAACACCTTAGCTACACAAAGTATGAACGAAGATATGAGAAGAGAATAGCAAGACAACAATCTTCAATTTTGCTTTCAAGTGTGTGTCTTCTCTTCTTCACCTTGCCTCCTATTTATAGTGTGAATAGATGGCATATTCTCTCCAACTTTTAGAACATGTGATGGCTGAGAATTTTGAATTAAAGCACCTCCATAATCATCTCCAACAACCTTGTCTCCATTAACTTCAAATTTGAAATTTCAAGTTGACAACTTTTGCCAACTAGCTTGTTTTTGAATTGTCCACTTGCCCAAAAGTCACAAAATGAGTATACCACCTTCTCCACCTGTTTATGGACGTTTTTGATGTTGTACGTATGTATACCAACTCAAATTTTGTGAATAAAAAATAATGAATAAGTGTTGACAAGATTATGTCAACATATAACACCAAAATTCCTACTTTCTTCTCCTTTACATATTGTGATGAATCTTGCACCAAGGACACCTTGTAATCTCTAAAAGATGATGATTAATATCCTCTTATAACATATATAAGAGGGTCTTCAAGAAAAAATAGAACGTGACATCTCAAATCGTCACATATCCAGCTATAGTCAATAATATCATCGGTTGAGAGAATAAGATATAAGATCACCATATAGTCTTCAAAATAATAATAACACAGCTCCAGAATGAAGATAATAATATGCTCAAGAGATTCCTTGAGTGAAAATACCAAAAATACCCTTGGGGGTAAAATGACCAAAATACCCCTGGTGTGAGAAAACTCCAGAAATGCCCCCGATGGTCAGAAATAATCACAATACCACCTTTGTCATGATAACCAAGATAATAATATGCACTTGAAATATTTTTCACCATATGATGTTCCTACAAAACTTAAAATACCAATTTTGCCCTTTTTGGTAAGTTGTAGGAACTTCCAAGACACGTTAGTCACAAGACAATAATAATCACCAAAAACACATAATAAGCACATAATGAGCATGTATAAATCATGTACAAATGAAAAAAACCATTTTATCACATTTTAGAAAATTATTTCTAAAAACTCTAGACATCGATCGATCGAAGTATCTCAGCTTCATAGATCGATGTCTCACATAAAGGTTCAGGTTTTGTCTCTGACCTACATCGATCGATCGAAGTGAGAGTTCGATGTACATTGATCGATCGATGTTTCTTAGTTTAGAGATCGATGTCTCACAGAAAGGTCTTAAATTTTTCTGCCTTACATAGATCGATCGATGTGAGAGATCTATGTACATAGATCGATCGATGTGCAACAACCTGAGAGATCGATGTCAACTTGTTCAACTTATTCAACTTTTAATCACATATAACACCATGTGTGACATTTTTAAGTATTCATCACTTAAAATCCTGACTTTGAAAATTATCCAAACATATTTCTCAACATTCTCCCCCTTTTGGATGATTTTCAAAATAACCTAACATGATTTTAATGTCACAACTTATAACCAAAGGTTTAACCAAATGTTTAACCAAAAGTTTAACCAAATGTTTTCAACTATGTTTTCAACTTTTAAATAGTATGCCGCTCCCCCTCAACTCATACTCTCCCCCTTAAACTATGCTCCAAAATTTATACCAATAAAAATTTAGCATATGATTCATCATGACTTACCAACTAAAACATGACTTACCAACTAAAATCATGTTCTTATTCTATCTCCCCCTTTATTTTGCAAATCATGCAAAAGATAGAACTATACAATGGTATCGTAAGTCATCATGCCTAATTTGGCTCATAAGTTTTCAAAAGTGGCTTGATTAAGGGGTTTGATGAAGATGTCAGCGATTTGGTGATCAGTTCTTATATGGTTTATCACTATGTCCTCATTTTGAACATGATCGCGAAGAAAGTGGTATCGCACCTCAATGTGTTTGGCCTTAGAATGAAGCACCGGATTCCGGGAAAGATTGATTGCACTTGTGCTATCGCAGAAAATTGGAATCTTATTCATTTTAATGCCAAAATCAATAAGTTGCTGTTTAAGCCAAAGTATTTAGGTAGTACATAAACTCAAAGCGATATACTCAGCTTCAGTGGTAGAAAGAGCTACCCTAGCTTGCTTTTTAGAAAACCAAGAGATCAAATTGGTTCCTATAAATTGACATGTACCGCTAGTGGATTTTCTATCTAACTTGCAACCACCATAATCAGCATCACTATATACGTGTAATTCCAACTTAGCGTTTCTATCATACCACAGTCCTAAGTGAGGTGTATGCTTAAGATATCCAAAGATCTTTTTCACTGCATTGTAATGTTATACCTTAGGACAAGATTGAAACTAGCACACATACACACACTAAACATAATATCAGGTCTTGATGCAGTTAAGTATAACAATGAGCCAATCATGGACCTATAAAGTGTGTCATCAAAAGGTTTACCATTTTCATCCTTATCAAGTTTGGTACTAACACTCATAGGGGTAGTTGTAGGTTTCAACTCTTCAAAGCCAAACTTCTTAATCATATCATTGACATACTTAAGTTGGCTAATGTGAATTCCTTGAGGGGTTTGTTTGATTTGAAGTCCTAAGAAATAATTCAACTCTCCTACCATAGACATTTCAAACTCTGACTTCATACATTCTTCGAAGTCTTTTACTAAAGTAGGGTTGGTTGAACCAAAGATTATATCATCTACGTATATTTGAACTATTAACAAATCATTACCTTTTCTTCTTAGGAATAATGTGTTGTCGATGGTTCCTCTTTGATAATTATTTGCAATAAGAAAGTTTGCAAATCTATCATACCAAGCTCTTGGAGCTTGTTTCAAACCATATAGAGCTTTCTTAAGCTTCTAAACATGGCTAGGATTTCTTTGGATCTTCGAATCCAGGGGGTTGTTTGACAAACACCTCTTCTTGGATGTATCCATTCAAGAACGCACTCTTGACATCCATTTGGAAGAGCTTAATTTTGCTTAGACTTGCAATCGCAAGTAACAATCTAATTGCTTCTAGTCGTGCAACGGGTGCAAAGGTTTCTTCATAATCTATTCCTTCTTGTTGATTATAACCTTGTGCGACTAGTCTAGCCTTATTCCTTGTAATGTTTCCTTGTTCGTCCATCTTATTTCTAAACACCCATTTTGTTCCTATTATTGACTTGTTTTCGGGTTTAGGTACTAAGTCCCACACATTGTTCCTTGTAAATTGATTTAATTCCTCATGCATAGCATCTATCCAAGATATATCACCTAAGGCTTCCTTTATGTTCTTAGGTTCTAATTGTGAGATTAAGCTATGTCCTTCAAGTTGACTTATATTTCTACGTGTTCTAACCCCAACACTTAGATCTCCAATGATTAATTCTTTAGGATGCCACCAATTCCTAGATTGACTAGGTTCACCCTCATCTTGTTTAAATGTTTCATTAGTATGAACATTATCATATGTAATAAGATCATTAGTTACATTATCTTCCAATTGCAAAGTTTCTTCATTTATTTCATCTAAGGGTTCATGCATGTCTTGTTCAGGGGAGTTGGTTCTAGATGATCAAGTACAGGCTCAAGTAATACATCATCATCAAACATATTTTCAACATTTGTTTCTTGTTTATGTTGATGTTTATCACTAACTTCAAAGCATGCATTTTCATTGAATTTAACATGTATGGATTCAATTATTTTTCTAGATGCAGGATTATAACACCTATATGCTCTTGAGTTAGTTGAATATCCAACGAATATGCATTCAATAGACTTTTGTTCAAGTTTATCTAGATTATCCTTAGTGTTTAGCACAAAACATTTACATCCGAATACTTTAAGATAATCTATTTTAGGTTGTCTATTGTTTAGCAATTCATAAGGCGTTTTGTTTAATTTCTTTCTAATAGTAAGCCTATTTATAATATGGCATGCACAACTAACAGCTTCAACCCATAAATATTTAAGTAATTTATTTTCACACAGCATTGTCCTAGCAACTTCTTGAATTTTTCTATTTTTACGTTCAACAACTCCATTGAGTTGTGGTGTTCTAGGTGGTGAGAATTCATGTTTGATTCCATATAGTTCACAAAATTTGATTACGTCTTTGTTTTTAAATTCTCCACCTCTATCGCTTCTAATTCTTTTAACATTTTCTTCATAAATGTTTTCAAGTTGCTTAATAAGGGTTTCGATTGCCAATGGAGCACCGTCTTTGTGTGTTAAGAACAACGTCCATGTGTAGCGTGAGTAATCATCTACTATGACACACACATAGTAGTGTTCACCTAGACTTCTTGTCCTACTTGGACCAAATAAGTCTAAGTGAAGCAATTCTAGTACATGACTAGTACTCACTTCATGTTTCGGTTTTAAGATTTCTTTAATGTGTTTTCCCTTAATACATGTTTCACACATTTGAAAATTATCTAAGTCTAACTTAGGCATTCCTCTAATTAAATTCTTCTAAGACAATTTCTTAATGGTTGAAATTCCTATATGGCCTAATCTTCTATGCCATAAATTTACATCTAAGTCATGTGATATTAGACACTTAACCTTAGCATCTAACATGTTATCTAAGGTAAGAGTATAAATATTTCCATCTCTATTTCCTTTTAAAACCGTTTCTCCTTTTTCATTTATTATATCATAAGAATTGGGAAGAAATGAGACATTATAACCACAATCTATAAGTTGAGAAATACTAAGTAAATTATAAGATAGATTGCTTACTAACAACACATTTCATATTTGAAATGTGTTAGGATCCCCAATTGTTTCTTTTCCAACAACTTGTCCTTTGTTGTTGTCACCGAATGTTACTTTTCCTCCATTCTTGATATGTTCTAATTCGATGAATAGTTTGAGGTTCCCCGTCATATGCCTCGAGCATCCACTATCTAAAAACCATTTGGTTTTTAGATTCTTTGACTTTGCCTCCTTCTTGCATTCCTTGCGTTTATCCTACAATGGAGACAAAGTTTTAGGTACCCTTTATTTGGGTCCTTGAATGTTAGGGGCACTATTCTTGTTTAGATATCCCTTAGGTATCCAAACTTGAATATACCTTCTAGGCACATTTTTAGCATTTTTATAATTTGGAAAATATTAAGAATTAGCATATACATGATTATTCCACATAAGTGAAGATGCATTGTTATACATGTTGTGCCATGGTTGATAATCATTATAGGATGGCCGAATTTTATAATGTGCATAAGGCATGCGATTTTGTTTCTTATATGGCGCTATATAAGTATGTTTGTAGGCATTTCTATAAGACTTATAAGAGTGTTGCCTATATTTAGGTTCATAATAAGTTGTATGCATTTTATTTGGTCTAGTTGCATTTGTATACATGTAGGCATAATTTCTAGGTTGTCTAGATGCAAAGTTTGGTCTAGATGTATAGTTATGCGTGTGTGTTTTTATGGGTGCATGCTGCATCTTTATCTTTGAATAAGAAGAAGAAGGAGTAGAAGAAGATTTAGCAGACAAGCTTGTTTTTATAACTTTATAAGGTTGTTTCGTAGTTGATGATACAAACTTAGTCTTTTTATCTAATTTGTCATCTTCTTCTTTATATCCCAATCCAGTTTTATCATTTCCATACTTTTGTGATGATATAAGTGTATCTATATTTGCACCAGATTTAAATTGTTCTATCATTTTTTCTAAGGTAAATTTAGAAGACTTAAGTTGCACTATTTCATTTTCACAACTTTCTAACTTAGATTTTAACATTTTATTTTCCATTTTTATCTTATGTTCATCTTTCCTATATGATTCAATTTTATTCTCTAAAGAATCAAGAGTATTAGTAGACTCTTGTTTAAGAGATTCTAGTTGATCGGAAAATTCCAAGTTGGACGTCTTCAACTTGTCATTTTCTTCAACTAGTTTCTTCTTTTCTTTAGAGAGCCTCTTACAGTGAGCATGCATTCTTAGGAATTCTTCATACATTTCATCAAATGTCATGTCACTATCAGAATCACTATCAGAAGAAGAACATACCTCGTTGGATACGAAGCAGACTTGAGCTTCCTCAGTTTCGGATTCTGAGTCGGATGAGTCGCTCTATGTGCTCACCTTCATTGCTCGTTTCTCTTTTCTTGCCTTAGACTCTTTTGTCTTTGTCCTTTGAGCCTCATTGTCCTTGTCTTGTTTATTATTGTTGTTGTTGTTATTATTTTTCTTCGTGGGACAGTCGTATGAAATATGTCCTTGTTGACCGCATTCATAACACTTTAATTCTTTATTATACCATTTGTTTATGTTATTCTTCCTAGGTTGAGAAGAAGAAGAAGAAGAATTACGTTGTCTATTCCTATTTGGACGTTTGAAAACTTTTCTTAGTTTTCTAGCTATCAATATCAAGTCATCGTCTAATTCAGTATCACTATTACTATCATCGTTACTAGCATGTGTTTCGGTTGTTTTGAAAGCTATTGACTTACCGGATGACTTAGACGATTCAGACTTTCGTTGGTTTAATTTAACCTCGTAAACTTTAAGAGACCCGATCAATTCATCCATCTTAGTGATTGACTTTGTCTCCTCGATTGCAGTCACCTTTGGATCCCATTCAGCAGGGAGGCTTCGTAACACCTTTTGAACCTTTTCACTGTTCGAAAATGACTTCCCTAAAGCTTCAAGGGCATTGAAAATATTAGTAATCCTCAAATCCATAGATGTTATGGATTCGTTTGGCAACATTTTGAAAGTTTCTAATTCAGTCATAAGCATGTTTATTTTTGACTCTTTAACACCACTAGTACCTTCATGCTTTAATACAAGTGATTTCCACGTGTCGTGTGCGCTTGTGCAATTTGACACATATCCTGCTTCAGAAGCTGTAACTCCATTTAAAAGTAATTGCATAGCTTTAGCATTCATGGACATTTTCTTTTTATCATCCGATGACCATTCACTTTTATATTTTTCAACCTCTTGAGTTACTCCACTAACTTGTATAACTTTCGTTGGAATGTACGACCCATCTTCAACTATAGACCATAAATCGATATCTATAGCCATTAAGAATAGCCTCATTCTTAGTTTCCAATGAACAAAATTATTGCCATCAAAAAGAAGAGGGTGTTGTGTAGACATACCTTCCAACTCACCTTTGTGAGAAACAATAGCAATAGTATGTACCTTGGATTTGAGACAAGCAGTATATAATGAATCGTTGTTTCTTGGCCTTGTATTGTTCGTATGATGTTGAATCTTGCTTCTTTTGAGTGGTGTTGGTCTGTCTCTGATACCAAATGTTGGACCGTGCACCTGCAATAAACACCACTAGAGGGGGGTGAATAGTGGTTAGTGGAAATTACACTACAACCCTTTGTTAAAATCCCCTTTGAAAACAGAATCTGAAACCACCTCAGATTCAGAACTAGTTTTTCAAAAATTCACAAATAATTGTACACAACTCCAAAAATTATGAAACTCTCCAGAATTTAACTTCAATGAGTTGAGAAGACTCTGTCCAAAAATTAGACAAGAATAAGCTCGTTTGACCCTTAAAACAAATAAAAAGATTCAGATGGTCAATCTGGACAGAATTGGACAGAATGTTGCTGATTTTGCAAAACGTATTTCTCTTTGAATACTCAACCAAAAAGGTTGATCTTTATATCAAAACACTCCTTAGGATGTGTAGATGAAGTTTCCAAAAGGCCCTGACCTTAAACAATTCTTGAAAAATACAGAATATAAATTTTCTCAAAACTGGTCAGATTGCAGCTAGATTGGAGCAGTTATCTTGCAAAGACTGAAAGACTAACTTTTCCTTGCTCAAATCAAGTGATTCTTGTTGAAAATGAAAGCTAACAGTCTGAAGTATAACTTCACCAAAAATCACGAATTTGGAAAATGTGTAGCTATTTTTTCAAATTGTGAGAAGTAGTGTGAAAACTGCAATCAAAAACGGGCAGAAAACAGAAATAAAGAAACAAGAGAAGAACACCGAGAATTTATCCTGGTTCGGTCAATGTGACCTACTCCAGTCCCAAGGAACACCTTTCATTGGATTTCACAATCAAATGAACACCTTACAACAAGAGCCAAGCTTGATCCTTGGGTTATACACCAACCCTATTCAAGACTTGGATAATCACTTCTATGCAACTCTTGGTTACAACACCTCTACCACCTATTGATGTAGCCTTATAAATTTGGCTAATCAATCATATAAATCCAACTCAAGAAGGTGTGTATAGTGTAGCTGGACAACAAAGAAAATTGGAACACCTTAGCTACACAAAGTATGAACGAAGATATGAGAAGAGAATAGCAAGACAACAATCTTCAATTTTGCTTTCAAGTGTGTGTCTTCTCTTCTTCACCTTGCCTCCTATTTATAGTGTGAATAGATGACATATTCTCTCCAACTTTTAGAACATGTGATGGCTGAGAATTTTGAATTAAAGCACCTCCATAATCATCTCCAACAACCTTGTCTCCATTAACTTCAAATTTGAAATTTCAAGTTGACAACTTTTGCCAACTAGCTTGTTTTTGAATTGTCCACTTGCCCAAAAGTCACAAAATGAGTATACCACCTTCTCCACCTGTTTATGGACGTTTTTGATGTTGTACGTATGTATACCAACTCAAATTTTGTGAATAAAAAATAATGAATAAGTGTTGACAAGATTATGTCAACATATAACACCAAAATTCCTACTTTCTTCTCCTTTACATATTGTGATGAATCTTGCACCAAGGACACCTTGTAATCTCTAAAAGATGATGATTAATATCCTCTTATAACATATATAAGAGGGTCTTCAAGAAAAAATAGAACGTGACATCTCAAATCGTCACATATCCAGCTATAGTCAATAATATCATCGGTTGAGAGAATAAGATATAAGATCACCATATAGTCTTCAAAATAATAATAACACAGCTCCAGAATGAAGATAATAATATGCTCAAGAGATTCCTTGAGTGAAAATACCAAAAATACCCTTGGGGGTAAAATGACCAAAATACCCCTGGTGTGAGAAAACTCCAGAAATGCCCCCGATGGTCAGAAATAATCACAATACCACCTTTGTCATGATAACCAAGATAATAATATGCACTTGAAATATTTTTCACCCTATGATGTTCCTACAAAACTTAAAATACCAATTTTGCCCTTTTTGGTAAGTTGTAGGAACTTCCAAGACACGTTAGTCACAAGACAATAATAATCACCAAAAACACATAATAAGCACATAATGAGCATGTATAAATCATGTACAAATGAAAAAAACCATTTTACCACATTTTAGAAAATTATTTCTAAAAACTCTAGACATCGATCGATCGAAGTATCTCAGCTTCATAGATCGATGTCTCACATAAAGGTTCAGGTTTTGTCTCTGACCTACATCGATCGATCGAAGTGAGAGTTCGATGTACATTGATCGATCGATGTGTCTTAGGTTTAGAGATCGATGTCTCACAGAAAGGTCTTAAATTTTTCTGCCTTACATAGATCGATCGATGTGAGAGATCTATGTACATAGATCGATCGATGTGCAACAACCTGAGAGATCGATGTCAACTTGTTCAACTTATTCAACTTTAATCACATATAACACCATGTGTGAAATTTTTAAGTATTCATCACTTAAAATCATGACTTTGAAAATTATCCAAACGTATTTCTCAACACCCCCTTCTAGTGGTGCCTTACAGATCCTACATCTTTTACAATGATAGAGAATATGTGGTGGACTGTAAGAAGCCTATTCAACTATATGAATATAAGTAAAATAGGATTTTTGAGAGAAGAAAGAAAGAAAGAGTAGAAGAAGTAGAAAACGTTTTTGATCTTTGAAACTTGTAAGCCTTATCTTCTATTTTGTTTGTTCTCCTTCTTCTCTTTTTATCATTGGTATGGCCGCCCCCTAGGAGCCTTTTCTTCCTCTTGAAAATTATCTTCTATGTCCTTGGAAGAGTGTATTGCATCCATGTGACATGTCTTTGCTTACTTGGTATCTCCTCATTTGATGATCATTAAGCTCTTGCTTACTTGACACTCATTGATTGGATGGATGTTGTCATCACTTGATGACTAGATAAATCTGAAATTAAACCTCAAAAAGCATGTGCCAATTAACTATAAACTAAGTACCATAAGTCACAAGATCATCCCACAAAATTAGCTAGACAAATAACTCCAAATGCCATGAAAAAATCGGCCATAATAACTCTTGCACATGCTGAAATTTCAGCATGTGTAACATTTGCATTTCATTCAAAATATTGCCAAGTTTACTTTGATTTAATCCAAGAAATCAATCACCAATTAGTGCAAGACATTCTTATAATTTTTGGAATAAAAATTGGTCACCAATAATGCCACAAAGTCGGCCAACATACATTACACACATGCTGAAAATTTCAGCATGTGTGATATTCAAAGATATCACCATTTTAATTTCATAATATATTTAAAATACTTCCATACTATCTTCCAATTATCCACTTAATTCAAGACAACAAAATATGCAACATTAAGTATAAAAAATCGGCCATAATGCTACACACATGCTGAATTTTCAGCATGTGTCATATATGTGACATAGTTTGAAATGTTACCTTGTGTAGCTCCTTTCTTTATGTCACCAACATTGTACGCTTCATTCTTGACCAATCAAAATGCCAACAAAGCTCCACATATGATCCAACATGGCTGAGCTAGGCGTGTGACATGAAGATACATGTGCTGAATTTTTATTTTTGTAAACTTTGTAAAATAGTGCACATTTAATTATACACACATGGTATGTTCCAATCAGCCCTTAATTGAATTTTCTAGAACACTTTGAGATGTATGAAATATGTAAAAAGTGTCTAGATACATGTTATATGCCATGCAAAAAATGTTCCATGTGTCGTGTACATAGAAAACCGAATTTTCGATGTTTATCGATTACCCGATTTTTCTCTAATTAAATTCCAACTTTTTGCACATGTTATATATATTATGTTACACATAATATACATAAATTAAACTTTAATATTCAGCTCATAAGGCTGATTAAAGTGGCGCCTAAAACATGTGACAAAATTAAAATTAGAATCTCCACAATTTGACCTTAAGGTGGGGTGATTTGTGTGTGCCAACATGGAATGATTTTATGGCTGCACATACCATGTAAGCCACGAAATTTGTGGCCATTTTTGAAGTGTAGGGGCTTGCCATCTATTTATGGCAAGTACGTGACACGTTGGCGGAGTTTCGGTATTCGCCCGATACGACAATTTTCGGTTTAGAACCTTTTAACGTGTCGTAATAAATTTTTCATCACCATGACTTATATCATATGATATAAGACTTGAATATACTCATAAATATGAGTTAAATATAGTGGTGTGACGTTAACGTACGCATGTAAAATATATAACGTGTCGGTAGTACGTTGGAATATATGTGTCTGTGCCTTTTAAAAAAATCTGAATATATATATATATATATGTATATATAATGGCGTGTTTATGTGTGGAGAGGGAGTGGAAGACTTTCCTTTCTTCACCTTGTTGCCTTTGTGCCTTTTGCAAATATAGCTTCCTTTAATGAACTACTTAGTTTAATTAACTAAGTACTTTACTTAATGAACTAGTTTAGTTCATTAATGGTGGCACATGAAAATAGTTCAAACATAACAAATGTTTGCCATTTGATGTAAGCTTTAAAGCTTCATGGCTCGTTAGTACGGCAACATTATATATGAATTATATAAAGCAAGTTTTATGCAACAACGTGTCATGTCATGTAATATGTCATGCATTTCTTTGTAACATGTTTATTTAAATCATGCATTTCGAAATCACTCAAACCCCTTTTTCTCTACAATTTCCCCCTTTTGATGATTTTCAAAATAACCTATATTCATGATTTAAATCTTATCGCTCCCCCTCCAATTGTGCATAAATTCAAATTTTGAATTTCAAATTTAAAATTCGCTCCCCCTTGATTTGTGCAATTGATCTCTCTCTCCCCCTTAAATCATGCATTCTCTCCCCTTTTATTTTGGAAAGACAATCAAAAGCGCATGCAAAGATAAAGATAGCAAAAAAATCATGCATTTCAAATATCATCAAAAGTGCATTCTTAAGGGTCATTTATTTAACCCTTTGAGAATGTCCCTTTTGGTACCCAAATTTGGGTGACCTTTCCAGGTCTTCCAAAAGATAAGAAAGGTGATGAAAACGCAACAAAATATATGCTAGGGGCAAATGCTTTTGGCCTTTGGCCAAGAATCCCATCATGCATATAGTATGATTTTCGTTTTTGATACGCATTTTGGTTTGCATGAACGGGGAGTGATCTAGATGCATTTTTATGATATGAATGTTGCATATGCATCAGTGGCTTTCTATATGGCACATGATTTCTCTGTATGATAAGAAGCACGATGAGATGAGATGAGTGCTGTACTAGTCTTCTTTTTATATTTATACGGCACATAATTATACTTCGTATGATATGGAGAAGAGATATGACGAGATGAGGGGAGAGGGGGTCTTTTCGTTACTTTAGGTGCTACGTATGCCTTTGATGTGTCTACTTTCTCAAACAAAACAAACTTGGATGGTTTAGATTATGCTTCGTTTGTCTCAATGTATCCTAATCCAGTTTTATCACTGTCATGTTTTTGTGATAAAATAATGCGATCTAGCATGTTAGATCCCGTATCAAATTGTTTCATCATTTTCTCTAAATCCGTATTCCTTGATTTCAAGTTTGAAGTCTTGGATGTTATTTTAGCGTCCTCGGATGTCAATGATGAAATTTCAAATCTTAATGAATTTATGATGCAAGACGACTCTTCTTTTGAATCGTTTAATTGAGACACAAGATTTGTGTTAGAAGATTCTAACAATTTCTTGTCGTCAATTAACCGTTTCTTTTGTTTTGCAAGAGTTCTAGCAAACTTATGTAATTCAAGATATTCAACATATAAATCATCATAAGATAGTTCAGAATCCGAGTCAGAATAAGAATTTACCTCATTTTCAAATAGTGGAGGCATTTGGCTTGACATATCTTTTTCCTCGGTTTCGTGGCAAGTGGTTTCCATCTCACTTAGATCGTTGGATCCTTTTGATGTGAGTGTTCATGTGCTCTGATACCACTTGTAGGGTCTGCAAGGCACCACTACAAGGGGGGATTGAATAGTTGGTGCGGAAATGTGATTTTTAAAATAGTTTTAAACCAAGAACTCAACTTCTGAAAACAATTTCTGTTTTCAGGACCAGTATTAAAACGTTTTGAAAACTGAGTTGCAGGTCTTCAAAAATTCTGTGATTTAGAGAGAACTTATCCTCAGATGTTCTGAGTATCTCCTAAAAATTTTAGATCAAAATTCAACCTCTAACCCCTTGAAAAATTGTTGGTGGTCAGATTGCGCAAATCTGCCAGAAACGGTAGTCTGATTTGAAAAATTAATCCCTATTTGTCCGTAACTCCAAATGCTCTGAAATTTTAAATGCTAACCCCTTACAAATTTTATTTAAATGGGTTGAAACAGTTTTGAAAAATTCTTTTGGGAAGATAGTCAAATACGTTCAAAGTCTCAACCTTTGCAAGCCTGAAAATCAGACTGCACTAGTCTCAGAACTTAGACGTTTGAATGACTTATCCTTGTCCAAAAGGGTTGAAACTTGTGCCAAATTAACCTTAGGACATGTAGCTATGATTGTAGAAAGTTTCATGATTTTTGAAAATCGTTTACTATTTTTACTAGCGTGATTAAAAACGATAAACAGTGCTGAAACTGAAAGTAAATGCTGAAAGTAAATAACACCAGGAATTTTATACTGGTTTGGTTAACACAACCTACTCCAGTCTTCAAGGACACCTTCCTCGGTTAGCACTAATCACCAAACACAAAATAACACCTTACCATAGGGTTGATGGAGTTACACACCAACTCCAACCCTTTACAAACCTTGTATGAGAATACAATGAACACGAACACCACCACCTTGCAAGTTCAGATTGATCACACCTTGATCAATCTTTTACAACGATAGAGAATATGTGGTGGACTGCAAGAAGCCTATTCAAGTATATGAATATAAGTACAATAGGCTTTTTGAGAGAAGAAAGAAAGAAAGAGTAGAAGAAGTAGAAAACGTTTTTGATCTTTGAAACTTGTAAGCCTTATCTTCTATTTTGTTTGTTCTCCTTCTTCTCTTTTTATCATTGGTATGGCCGCCCCCTAGGAGCCTTTTCTTCCTCTTGAAAATTATCTTCTAAGTCCTTGGAAGAGTGTATTGCATCCATGTGACATGTCTTTGCTTACTTGGTATCTCCTCATTTGATGATCATTAAGCTCTTGCTTACTTGGCACTCATTGATTGGATGGATGTTGTCATCACTTGATGACTAGATAAATCTGAAATTAAACCTCAAAAAGCATGTGTCAATTAACCATAAACTAATTACCATAAGTCACAAGATCATCCCACAAAATTAGCTAGACAAATAACTCCAAATGCCATGAAAAAATCGGCCATAATGACTCTTGCACATGCTGAAATTTCAGCATGTGTAACATTTGCATTTCATTCAAAATATTGGCAAGTTTACTTTGATTTAATCCAAGAAATCAATCACCATTTAGTGCAAGACATTCTTATAATTTTTGGAACAAAAATTGGTCACCAATAATGCCACAAAGTCGGCCAACATACATTACACACATGCTGAAAATTTCAGCATGTGTAATATTCAAAGATATCACCATTTTATTTTCGTAATATATTCAAAATACTTCCATACTATCTTCCAATTATCCACTTAATTCAAGACAACAAAATATGCCTCATTAAGTATAAAAAATCGGCCATAATGCTACACACATGCTGAATTTTCAGCATGTGTGATATATGTGACATAGTTTGAAATGTTACCTTGTGTAGCTCCTTTCTTTATGTTACCAACATTGTATGCTTTATTCTTGACCAATCAAAATGCCAACAAAGCTCCACATATGCTCCAACATGGCTGAGCTAGGCATGTGAAATGAAGACACATGTGCTGAATTTTATTTTTGCAAACTTTATAAAATAGTGCACATTTAATTATACACACATGGTATATTCCAATCAGCCCTTAATTGAATTTTCTAGAACACTTTAAGACGTATGAAATATGTAAAAATTGTCTAGATACATGTTATATGTCATGCCAAAAATGTTCCATGTGTCGTGTACGTAGAAAACCGAATTTTTGACGTTTATCGATTACCTGATTTTTTCTCTAATTAAATTCCAACTTTTTGCACATGTTATGTATATTATGTTACACATAATATACATAAATTAAACTTTAATATTCAGCTAATAAGGATGATTAAAGTAGCGCCTAAAACATGTGACAAAATTAAAATTGGAATCTCCACAATTTGGCCTTAATGTGGGGTGATTTATGTGTGCCAACATGGAATGATTTTATGGCTGCACATACCATGTAAGCCACAAAATTTGTGGCCATTTTTGAAGTGTAGGGGCCATCTATTTATGGCAAGTACGTGACACGTTGGCGAAGTTTCGGTATTCGTCCGATACGACAATTTTTGGTTTAGAACCTTTTAACGTGTCGTAATAAATTTGTCATCATCATGACTTATATCATATGATATAAGACCTGAATATACTCATAAATATGAGTTAAATATAGTGGTGTGACGTTAACGTACGTATGTAAAATATATAACGTGTCGGTAGTACGTTGGAATATATGTGTCTGTTCCTTTTAAAAATAATCTGAATATATATATATATATATATATATATATATATAATGGCGTGTTTATGTGTGGAGAGGGAGTGGAAGACTTTCTTTTCTTCACCTTGTTGCCTTTGTGCCTTTTTCAAATATAACTTCCTTTAATGAACTACTTAGTTTAATTAACTAAGTATTCACTTGATGAACTAGTTTAGTTCATTAATGGTGGCACCTGAAAATAGTTCAAACACAACAAATGTTTGCCATTTGATATAAGCTTTAAAGCTTCATGGCTCGTTAGTATGATAACATTATATATGAACTATATAAGGCAAGTTTTATGCAACAACGTGTCATGTCATGTAATATGTCATGCATTTCTTTATAACACGTTTATTTAAATCATGCATTTTGAAATCACTCAAACCCCTTTTTCTCTACACAACTGATGGCGGTTAGACCAATACCTTGTTGTGTTTGTAGGGGCTGTAGATGTGATATAACTGCTAAGATGCAGAAACTTGTTGAAAGTGACTATGTGATTAAGTTCATAAAAGGACTAAATGACAATTTTGATCCCGTAAAATCACAAGTTTTTGTAATAACTCCACTTCCTGACATAAACACCACTTTCTCGATGGCGTTAAAATTTAAGAGGAAAGTAATGGCAGAGAATGGATTAGGAGGAGTTGACAATGAAGTTGCAGCCAATTGGGTGAGAACATGGTGGCAAATGCTTATGTAGGTAAGCAGCAATATGGTGGGTATAAGAAAGGGAGTGGTAAGCCTCATATGGAGGGTAACAGAAAGTTTGTATGCACACACTATGGCATGACTGCACACATTATAGATAGATGCTATAAATTGCATGGTTTTCCCCTGGTTTTAAACCAAAGGGACAAGTACACATGAATGAGGCTGTGGATTATCAGTATGAAAAGCCTCAAACGGGTCAGCAAGTCAGGAACTGCCAGTCTTTGATGCTTACGCCCCAGCAAAACCAAAAGTTGTTGAACTGGTTAAACAGGAAGGATGACGCTCAGGATGCTGAACCTACTACCGCTTCTCAGAATGTTGTGTTGTCTGCTAAAGTTGACAAGGGGTAAGGTAACCCTGTGACTAACACTTTAAATACATGGATTCTTGATTCTGGTGCCACTGATCATATTGTCTCACACATGTCCTTATTCATCTCTTATAAACCTGTCAATCACATTATGATCAAACTCCCAAACAACCACTCTGTACCTGTAACTCATGTTAGAACTGTAGCTATTAATTCTCTGCTCAAAGTAAATTGATGTCTTATATGTTCCTTCTTTTGGTTATAATATATTGTTCCTTAGTAAGCTTGTTACAGATTCCAATCTGATCATTCAATTCCATGGCTCTTTTTGCTTGATTCAGGATCAATTATCCAAGAGGATGATTGGTTCAGCTCGCTTATCCCAAGGACTTTACTATCTGCATGGAAGCACAGTACCTGATCAAGCTTCCATGTGTCTGACATCTTCAGCTCATCTTTCTCCTTCTCTGTTGTGGCATTGTAGGCTTGGGCATGCCTCAAGCCTTAGAATTCAAGAGATCCAAAAGCAGTATCCATCTGTAATGGGAGGACCACTCCCCGTTCCCTGCTCAATCTGCCCCTTGGCAAAATTCCAAAGGCTTCCTTTTCCTGTTTCTAGTTCTGTTTCAAAATTTTCTTTTGGCCTAATACATATAGATATTTGGGGGCCAAATAGGCATCCCACAATGTATGCTCATAAGTTCTTTCTTACCATTGTTGATGACTGTAGTAGATATACTTGGGTCTACTTGATGAATTCCAAAAGTTAGACCAGACAATTTGTCCAAAATTTCTGTTATTTTGTACACAATCAGTTTGAAAAACAAGTTAAGGTGTTGAGAACAGATAATGGTCCTGAGTTTTCTATGCCAAATCTTTACTCCCAACATGGCATTATACATCAAACCAGTTGTGTATACACACCTCAGCAAAATGAAATTGTAGAAAGAAAGCATCAGCACATTTTGGCTGTTGCAAGATCTTTATTGTTCCAAGCAAAATTGCCTCTGTCATACTGGGGTTTTTCAGTCTCTCATGTTGTTTTCTTAATCAACATTATGCCCACTCCTATACTTGATCAAAGTTCTCCATATCAAATCTTATTTCAGAAAGTCCCTCCATATCAACACCTAAGAATTTTTGGATGCTTGGCATACGCTCATAACAAAAATCCGACTATACACAAGTTCTCCCCTAGGGGTGTGCCATGCTTGTTCCTTGGGATCTCAAGTACCAAGAAAGGCTTTCTTCAGTCTTTGCAAAACAAAAAAATTATAGTTTCAAGAGACGTTCAATTCTATGAATCCCATTTTCCTTATGCCACTAGCCAGCTCCGGCCAAATATACCTCTACAAGAAACTGACTTCTCTCCTCCATCACCTGAACCACCAGTTGATATCCTCACACCTGATTTGCCACCTTTGTCACCCTTGCCAACATCAAACCAACACCAAGCAACCCCTTCATTGAGTCAAGATTCAAGTCCATCGACTTCTACACACAACAAAAACAGTCCTCCAATTGCCACTAGAGACATATCCACACCAAACATAGCTTTAGAAATTCCACTAGTCACTGATCCATCTGACACAGTGCTTCTAGAAGAGCTACCAGCTCTTGGTAATACCTCATCACCCAATATTTGCTCTCCTAACAAGCTCAATACCAGACCCTCTAGACAGAAATGTCCACCCAAATATCTCAAAGATTATTATTGCCATCAATCGTAGTCAGTTCCACCCTATGTTGTATTCTCTTCTGTCATCCATCCTATTGAGCATGTCCATACCCTTGATCATCTGGCTCCTGGATACAAAAACTATGTACTTAATGTTAGTCAACAGATAGAGCCTACGTCTTATCAACAAGCAGTTCACTCAGCAGACTGGAGGAAGGCCATGGACGCTGAGCTGGCCGCATTGGATGCCAATCACACTTGGGACCTAGTACCTTTACCTCTAGGCAAGAAACCCATTGGGTGCAAATGGGTGCATAAAATAAAGAGAAGAGCAGATGGGCGCATTGAACGCTATAAGGCCATGCTCGTTGTGAAGGGATACACACAACAGGCCGGTGTGGACTATGGAGATACATTCTCTCGAGTAGCAAAGATGACAACAGTCAGGGTTCTCTAGCCTTAGCCCCTCTTAAAAGTTGCCATTTGCATCAACTTGATGTCAACAATGCATTTTTGCATGGGGATTTAAATGAAGATATCTACATGTCATTGCCAGAAGGTCTGTTGACATCAGTCCCTAGAGGCGTTTGTAAGCTAAACAAATCCCTATATTGTCTAAAACAGGCTAGTCGCCAATGGAATGAAAAGCTTACCACCTTTCTGATCAATCAAGGTTATAAACAGTCCAAAAACGATTACACATTGTTCACTAAACAGCAGCAGGACTCATTTCTGGAGCTTCTAGTATATGTCGATGATATAATAGTGGCTAGTAGCTCTCAAGTCTTGATTACTGATCTTAAGTGCAGTTTGGATCATGCCTTTAAAATTAAAGACCTGGGTGAGTTAAAGTATTTTCTGGGTTTGGAGGTAGCTAGGTCCCAACGGGGGGTGTTCATATGCCAGAAAAAATACACATTAGAGTTGCTGGAAGAGTTAGGATATTTGGCATCCAGGCCAGCCAAAAGCCCAATGGAGCAGAACCTAAAATTGGCTCTCAACGATTCAAAATTGATACAGGATGCATCCATGTACAGAAGATTAATAGGCAAGCTATTGTACCTAACTGTAACAAGGCCAGATAATACATATGCGGTGCAACAACTCAATCAATTCTTGAGTGCTCCCACTGAAAGTCATATGACTGCGGCACAAAGATTGCTGAGGTATCTTAAGAGGTGTCCAGGTTAAGGCTTATTATTTCCAAGTAAAGGGACACTTCAGTTGAAGGCATTTTCTGATTCAGATTGGGGCGGAAGCGTTGAGAGCAGGAGATCAATAACTAGATATTGCATGATGCTGGGAGGTGCATTGATCTCTTGGAAAGCAAAGAAGCAGACGACAGTATCTAAACTATCCTCAGAAGCAGAGTACAGAGCTCTTGCCTCAACCACTTGTGAGGTACAATGGATACTCTATATGCTTAGGGACTTGCAGGTGAATTTCAAAGAGCCAGTAGAGTTGTTATTTGATAATCTTAGTGCTATATACATTGTGGAGAACCCGGTGTTTCATGAAAGAATGAAGCATATTGAGATTGATTGTCACATTATGAGAGACGAGTTCCAAGAAGGAATTATAAGGCCTATGCCTATTAAAACAGATTTACAGTTGGCTGACATTTTTACAAAGGCCCTGGATTCCAAGAGGATGGTAATCCTGTCTGATGCGTTAGGAATGTATAACATTTACAGTCAGTCAGGATTGAGGGGTGGTGTTGAAGTTTGTGGTTCAGAAGAGAGAAGAAGCAATGAAGAGGAAAGGGGTAATCAACAAGAAAAGAAGCAACGAAGTATGTCTTGAGCCAATCAAATAAAAGAGAAGAAGAAGCACAATCCGTGTGCTATGGAAGTTGGAGATGAAGTCATTAGCTCAAGGAATAGTCACGGATCAAGAAAGTAGGGCAAGGAGGAGACTAATTTGCAGTGTAGCATCGCAGGTGAAGTGGTTGTAGCGGTTATGTTCGGTTGGAGGAGAAAGCATATGGCGGGATTTGTTTGAATACAGGGATTTTACCATTTTACCCTTTTTAAATAAAAGGACTGGTATTAGTTAGTAGGGGTATTGTTGTAAATTCCCTTGTACCTTCTTCTTCTTTCCCTTTTTCTGCTGTATATATGCGAATCCAACAAAAATGAGAGGAGAAGTAATTTTCTGGCCACAATTGACCCTTTTTCTCTCAATTTTGTGTACGTTCCCATTTCTCTTCCATATGCATCTTTCTGTAGCTTGACTGATCAGCAGCAAATTTGACAAAAACAAAACAAAAAACAAAGTTGTGTTTGCTTTTTACTACTTTCCCATCCATAAATATAATTCCGCTCTCCTAAAAGTATTGTTAACGTCAAATAAGTATTTAGTTAAACATAATTAATATCAAATTTTCAAATTATTTAAAAAATAGTTTATCAAAATATTAATCCACATCATTTATGATAAAATTCGAACAAAAAATTTGTAAAATATTTTAACAATTTGACTTAAAATTAAGATTGACTAACTGAGTGTTTGACCAGATGTGATAATATTTTTGTGACATTAGTATATTAGTAACAGATATCACATAAGGCAATTATATCAAAGTGTTTTGTCTTTGGTCTCTACTACTCTAATTGTTAAATTATTCTTCCTCGTTTCTATAAATAGCAACGGTATTGACAAATACGATATAAAGAACTTCGACTATCGATCCATACCAAAATAAGTGATATTTCTTGGTTCCAAAAATATTATCAAAATTGGTCTACAGATATACTTAGTCAAACAGCAATTAAAAATAAATATTCAAATTATTTAACACAATACTTATCAAAATAGTCTTTATACTATTTAGACCTAAACTTCACTAAACAATATATAAAGTATTCAAAACATTTGATTTTAAATGTATATGAGAATCCATTAGTTATTAGTGAAATTAGTTGCCAGTATTGTGAATATGTGCAATGATGTAACGAATCACAAAATACAAAATAATATTTGTAAATGAAATAGATTAACGTGAACACGAAGACCATGTTTATTTGTCACATATCTAGACAGTGTCCGAAAAGATTTTGGATTATAAAGAATTATTAGCACATTGCTGATCTACAAGGCGTGATCTTCAAGATAACGGTATCATAACCACATGATTAGCACATAAAATAACAGTCCAACATTACCTATTAAAAATAAAATAAAAATACATAGAAATATGTAAAGAAATATTTTGGCAATCGAAATATGCTCATTTCTCTTATTTCACCACATGAATTCATAGAGTATAATTAGGCATGTAAAGATAAATATTACCTAAAGTGATATGCTAATATCTATCAATCAAATCTACAAAGTATGATAAGTATATGTACAAATCAAATCAATTACAATCAGATAATTATAAAGAATTTGATTAGATTGGATATTCTACAATCATATCTAATTATATACGCAATCTCTGCAATCTCTATCTGATATTGCGCTTGAAGATCTACCGAGCTCTGCTCAACTCGGCAGGTCGGTCAGTCAGCAAGTTAGTCCAAGTAGGTCGAGAGCAAGTCAGTCCAGCTCGGCAGGTCGGTTGGTCAGCAAGTCAGTCCAAGTCAGCAAGGGTCTGCCGAGCTTAGGTCAGCTCGGCAGGTCAGTCAGCGCTAACAACCCCCCTCAAGTTGGCGCGTGAAGGTCAGAAACGCCCAACTTGGACAATAGAAAGCGGAAATTGCGAGCTCCAAGAGACTTGGTAATGATATCCGCAGCTGATGAGCCGTTGAAACATGAAGAGGGCGGATTTTTCCATCTAATATGGCATCCCAGAGAAAAATAACAGTCACCCTCGATGTATTTGGTGCACTAATGAGCAACGGGATTATGTGCAAGATGTAAAGTAGACTAACTGTTTGTGTAGAGGGTAACAGGCTCCGTATAAGGAATGCCAAGGAAATGAAGAAGACCGAGCAGCCACTTGAGTTCACAAGGGGTATAGGCCATGGCGCGATATTCAGCCTTGGCAGAGGACCGAGAAACAATAGTTTGCTTCTTTCTCTTCCATGAAATCGGGGCCGCGCCAAGCTGAATAAAGTAAGCCGTGAGAGACCGGCATGTGATAGGACAGGTTTCGCAATCAAAGTCGCAGTATGCAATAATATGAAAATCACTTGTTGAAGGAAAGAGGATTCCTTGACCAGGATGACCATTCAGGTAACGAACAACTTTCAGACTTGCACGCCAATGATCAAGACAGGGAGTCTGCATAACCTGAGCTAAGGTATGGACCGCATATGAAAGTTCGAGACGAGTGACTGAGAAATAAACAAGGCGCCCAATGAGCCGATGATATGTAAAAGGATCATCTAAGAGATGGCTTTCGGCGAGAGAAAGGCGGTGCTGCTACTCTAGAGCTGTAGCTACTGGTTTGGCAGCCATCTAACCACAATCGAAGAGAGTATCAAGAGTACATTTACATTGAGAGACAACGATTCCAGCTCGGCTACAGGCAACTTCAAGACCAAGAAAATACTTTAGTGGGCTGAGGTCTTTCATATGGAAGCAATGATTAAGATACTCCTTGAGCTTGTCCATGGCGCTTTGGATCGTTGCCCACAATAATAAGATCATCAACATAAAACCAAGAGGAAGTGCTGAGCTCGATGTTGGGTATAGCGAAACAAGAAATAATCAGAATGTGACTGAACAAAACTATAATCACGTGAAGCGTCAGAAAATTTCGCAAATCAACATTGCAGGGTCTTGCTTGAGTCCATACAAAGATTTGCGAAGGCGGCAGACCTGATTTGAGCAGGCGGTTACAAACCCCCTAGTGGAGGAATGCATTGCGCACATCCATTTGGCACATAGAGAAATTGTGCGCCGCAACAAGAGCCAATTGAACTCTGACGGTAACCATTTCGGAAGTGGGAGCAAAGGTCTCATTATAATCAGTACCTTCAACTTTGCGATTACCGTGAAGGGTGAGCCGAGCTTTATACCTTTCAATGCTGCCGTCAGAATTACATTTGATTTTGTATATCCATTTACACCCAATGGCACGTTTGTCGGGGGCAGCTGCTGAAGCGTCCACGTACGATTGTCTTCTAGAGCATGAATCTCCTCTTGTATGGCAGCATCCCATCGAGGGTCTTTCACCATGTGAGAATAAGATTGTGGCTCTGCACTCAAAGTGATAGCCGCAAGGGATGTCTGATGGTCTACAGAAAATCTATGATTACTAATATAATTATGGATAGAGTAGGCAGTACTTGAAGAAACGGAGGACGTGGTGGAGTCGGCCAAGGGGCTATATAGTGCTGCATGGAGGGCGTAGTCGGCCAGTTTAGTGGGTGGTCGTTTGATACGATGCCTGCGACCGAGAAGCAGCACTGAGTCTGAGGTCATCGGTGGTGAAGTGCCTTCATCAGTGGTGAAGTGCCATCATCGATTTGGGGAAAGTGATGAGGTCCATAACCCTGATACATGCCAAGATAATGAGAATGCACATAATTGTACAAAAATGCAAGATCAAGGACCCTTAACAAGAAGTAAAACTAAGAAACTAATGCATGAAGTGGGGGCCTTCCTATTTAAACATGTGCAAGATGAACCAAGGGAACTTATACATTGGGTTCACCTTATTGAACCTACAACATGATTTGTAAGAAATTTTAGAACCATTGTAAAATATCATTAGTATAGAATGTGTTCTTTATTTTGTTTTTTTAAAATGTTTATGTTGTATTAGTTTAGGCCCATCTCGGATTGTGAGTTTCTACAGGACCCGTTTTGGTAGAATTAAGGTATCTCTCCAACCACAAGGCCAAATTAAGAGTTTCAGGATGCATTAGAAAGCTAAGACAAAGATCTACAACGTTTATGTTTTCTACTTTTCCAAAATCGGTTGTCTTGGCATTCAAAAAGAGCATGCAAATGGAAGTACTGTTTCTACCGAATTCTGTGACATACCTTCAGTAATTTGGATGTATCTGCTCAATGGTTGGGCCAAATGCAAAGAACTTTATATGCTTATTTTCTACACTCAATTGGCTATAATTCTCTAAGAAAGAGCAAGGCCTAATTCGGATTGGAAGATGTCCAAAAATCAGTGACAATCCAGAAATGATTTCAAGATGAAGACAAATGCTTAAAGTCTTCCATGAATAGTACTTGAGGGACCTACTTTAAAAATCATCATTCAAGACTTGCAAGACTAGTTTTTATGGAGCCTACATGAATAGTTTTTAGAAGTGTGTAGTCTTTTCAATCATTATTTCAATTTGTAAGATAGTTTGTTGTCTTGTGATATTTTTTGCCTATAAAAGGCACATAAGAGAAGCTTTGTAATCACACACCTTCAATGAAAATTTTTTCTTCTTCAAGAGTAATTCTTGTGTATTTTCTTGGTTCATATTCAAAATCAAGGCTAGAATCTTTCAGGCTTGAGCATCCTTGTGAGATTTGTCCAATTCCGGAGAGGAAAACATCCAAGAGGGAGGTATCTTGCTTGGGTTATGTAGAACTCATTGGAGGACTTATGTTCAAAAAGGTTTTCTTCAACTTATTTGGAAGCAAGGTGAAGCTATCTTCATTGTGCCTAAACCATATTTGGAGGAGGAGCTTTAGAGTTAAAGAAAGGTTCATTCTTGCACGTATCAGAAAGATCTGAGGTCAGGGTCAGATCAGCAAAGACTTCGATGGTATGGTCATTCTCAGAGGTAGCGAAGGGTTGTTGGGCCGAGAGGTCAACACAGGCACAGTGGTTAAGATCGCAGCTTGTCATATGGGAAAGTAGTTTCGATAAAGGTGACATTGCGTGAGGTGAAAAAGACTTGGAAGTCAAGGTCAAAGATATTCCGACCTTTGGTGGCAGGAGGGTAACCCATAAAAATGCATCGGCAACTGCGACTTTAAAATTTGTCACCATTGTGTTGATCCTTATGCACATAGCAAATGCTCCCAAATACCCAAAGATCAGTGTAATGAGGGGCTCTCCAAAGAGTTCTTCACATGGTGTTTTACCACCCAGGAGACAATGGGAGTTCGGTTAATAAGATAGGCAGCATTCAAGACACATTCTCTCCAAAAGAAGATAGTTAGACTTGTCTTAAACCGCAAGGCCCGAGCTATGTTCAGAATGTGCCGGTGTTGGTGCTCTACTCGGCCATTTTGATGGGGTGCATGCCGAATAGATGTTTGATGAATGACACCAAGTTTCAAGCAAAATGGCCACAGAGGGAGAAATTCGGAACCATTATCGTTACAGAAAGTTTTAATCTATCGATTAAATTGAGTGCGAATCATGGCAAAAAAAGTGTCGTACCACTATAGGTACACAATCTTTTGTTTTTAACGGGTATACCTATACTGCACGTGAATGATCATCCACAAATGTCAGAAAGTACGAAGAACCACAAGAGGCCTTTTTTTTGATAAGGTCCCCATAAGTCACAGTGAATCAAATCAAAACAACAACCGGCACTTTTATTGCTCAAAGAAAATGGGCTTTGTGTTTGTTTGGCCCGGAGACATATATCGCATGTAACTGTCGAACTCTAACCAAAGGAGAAGTTTTATTACAAAACATAGTCAACACATTATTAGAGGGATAGCCAAGGCAGTTATGCCACAGAGTTAGAGTCTCACAAAGCCAAGAGTACATGTATCCAAAAGGTTGGCTTCAATAGCAGCACGTATAGCCCATCAGTCTTCTCACCCACTCCAATTCGAGTCTTGGTATTACGGTCCTGTATCGCACAACTATCATTAGTAAACACAGCTATATAATCACCAATGTTTACCAATTGAGAGATTGATAAGAGATTGCATGTTAAGTGTGGCACAAAAAGCACTTCACCAAGAACAAATGTATCATTGAGATGAACCGTCCTTTGCTTGAAGGCCAATGTATATGTCCTATTAGGTAGCTGAACATTACACGGCTTGGTAGAATGCATTTGTGCAGAAGATTTAAATTGCCTGTCATGTGATGAGTAGCACCGGAATCAACAATCCAAGAAGAATCGGAGCAGTTACTATTGAGACGTTCATTCTTATGAGAATTAAGTGCATGGTGTATCACAGTGAGATCATCTGCTGACAGACCGGCCAGATCTCTAGTCACAGCCTTGGCCGACCCTGCAGATGATTTGGCGGTCGTCATATGAGCAGAGGCAGCCGCCTTCTTGGGCCGAGCAACACTGCCGGGTGTCTCAATTTACTCGCTATTTCTGTATAGTTGTGTAATTCGTCTGTAATCAAGTAGGTTTTCCCTTTTCTCCCTCCAATTGGTACAATCCAAGCATGCCTTAGTGGTATTCTTTATGTTTTTGTTGTTTTAAATTGTTGAATCCCATAGCATGTTATTAATCTGTGAAAAGCATGAGATTTTGGAGTCTGTGGAATGCGTGTATTGTATTGCGTGCCTTGGGTTTGATGTTAGCGATGAATTTGATAATCAAAATAATACAATCATTGTATGATTAGGGTTTTCCATTTTTGTTTTGGCCTTAGAATAGTTTCCAATAGGCTGAAAATAGGTGGAAATTGGAGTCGAAAAACGGGCGTCAGAGGCTGCCGATGCGCCTTACGCGCCGCAAGAGTGGCTGCGCGTGGCTTTCGCGCGTGCTTGTGAGGTCGCACGTGCCGCCTGGAGCTGCTGCACACAATATACATAAAAATAAAAAAAAAATATTTTCGATACAGGCCTGTCAGCGCGCAGACCAGGCCAGCCCTTTAATGGACTGCTTGCTGGCAGCTGCAGGACCAGGCCATTTAGCAGTTTTATAAAAACAAAAGGGCAGGCGGCTTATCGGACCAGGCCAGATGGCCTACGGACCGGGCCGGCCAACAACCTCTGAAAATTAAAAATAAAAAATAAAAAAGGTGCAGCAGGCCGGACCCTGGCGGGCCGGGCCGACGAAGTGAGTGGACCAGGGCTGGCGAAAGAGGCCAACCCAGTTGGTGTAGTAATTATTATTTTGAATTTCTGAATTTTGGAACTTGTGTAATTGTTATTTAATTAATTAAAAATATTTATAAACATCAGAAAACTATAAATAAATTCCACAAATTATAAAATGCTGAAAATAAATTATTTTTACTAAATTTCTGTAATTATGATAATTTATTTAATTCGGATAATTAGAAAATAAAAAAATAAATAGGGAAAAAATGAGGAAAAATATACAAAATGCTCCATAAATGTGTACAAGCCAAGGAAAAGTGGATTTAATACCAAATAATGTTTAGTTAGTATTCGGGCAATAACTGAACTTAGATTCAGTGTCGGAGGATGGTGAAGATGGGCCAGAGGGTCTTAAGCGATGTTGCTTTTGCATTCATGGCACGCGCATTGCATTTATAGTGGGCCGTGACATACAGGTCACAGACACTCAGTATGGTGTGCAGTGGCAGGACCACGTACACTCAGTACGGTGACTGTGGGTGGGTATAACCCTTAATCACTCAGTAGGACCTCGGGATCATGCATTGCACAGTAGAGGTATCGACATCCTGTATGACATGACTTCATTGCGGATGACATGCATAGTTGGACATGCATTATGATGTTGCGCATTCTTTATCTGGAGTGAATTACTTTTCCGCATTCTTTCCTATGTTTATGTTATCTCATGTTCTACATGCTATGTGTTTTATCATTTTGGTATGCTCGTCTTGTATTAGTTGAGGCAGGTGCCTACTGAGTGATTCTCTGTCACTCACCCCTACTTCCCCCCTCCCCCCTCCAGGGGAGCATGAGGATGTCTACGATTATGTCTTTGTTGATGACAGGGCTGACTCAGTGGAGTGGGCAGACTGATGGTCGGATCTAGGACGCCATGAGACCCTGCGACTGTCTGTTATTATTTTTATTGGGGTTCCATTAGACATCACCATGTTTAGTTTGATATACTCTAGATGCTAGCACTTGCCTTTGTTGTCACGACTTATTCATCATGTTATTGAGGATTTTCTTTTATTCATGGAATTTAATGTATGGTATTTCGTTTCCGCAAAAAAATTTCTACGTCTTTTTCGAACATGTTAGAAATTGATTCGACGCCTGGTATTCTCTTTAGCGAGATACGGCGGGTGCACTGTTCCCAAAGTTAGGGTTCGGGAGCTAAGCGCTATAGGTGGGATTAGAGCATAGGCTTCAGATCCGCCTCGGAAACGCAAGATAAACTAGATCACCTATACATAAGCTATGATCTTTCCTAGAAATGACGATTATACCCTTAATGAATGAAGTAGACCTAAGTTATTATCGGGTTAAGGGAGGTGTGTGCCGATGGTGAGCTTTCTTATCAAATTATTGTTTTACACCGCGTACGACTATTTAACTTACCTTTACTTATCTGCATTCTCTTCATGAACTCCAACTCCAGGAAAATGCCTCTACGACGTGAGCCAGCAGGTAACGGAGGACACGACGCTGATGACCATCACGGTCAGGGGACCATACCCCAAGTCCTCGCTGATACTCTATCCACTCCGACTACCTTGGTGGCTCAGCAGCAGGTACAGATGGAGCACCTGCAGCAGTAGCAGCAGTCACCACCACCCCCCTAAGGACTTCGATTCTTTTATAGGGAGATGCAACACTCCCATGTATCGATGTTTAGGGGCACTACACGGCCCGAGGAGGCCAAGATATAGCTCCAAAATGTGACCGAGCAGCTGAGGTTATTGCAGGTTTCTGATGATCTAAAGGTGGAGGTGGTCATTTCTTTCCTTGAGGGTGATGCTAGGGAATGGTAGCATAGTGTGGAGCGCAGGTTGACCCCAGTGTTGTCTCGGATCCATTTTCGAAAAGAGTACCACAGGCCCTATATTCGTGAGAATGCCACACAGAGGAGGATGACTGAGTTCCAACTGCTCACACAGGGGTCCATGACGGTGGACCAGTATTCGGAGAGGTTCCACGCACTATGGAGATACATGCCTTCCGTTATGGATAACAAGAAGGCAAAGATGTCAAAGTTGAAGACCAGACTGAGCTCCTGCATTCAGTCTTTGATTATTTGTGCCAGACCGGGGATATTTGAGGAGCTACTTGAATTGTGCTGTGAGGTTGAGGGTGACCTCAGGAGAGTTTTAGCAGATGACTAGGCGAAGAGACCACGAGAGGAGTACCGTTCTGGGAGATCGGGAGATGGCTGAAGGTACCACGCCGCCAGCAGTCGGGAAGCTTTTTTCGACCACCGCAGCAACAGAGACCGTTTACTCAGCCACTTTCCATTGAGGGACCAGCTGTGACCGATGCACAGCTAGTAAGAGCTGTGGCACCCACCACACCTTGTGCTCATTGTGGATGCCTTTATCTGGGTCAGTGCTAGAGGACCAAGGACATTTGCTACAGGTGCGACACCCTAGGGCACTTCGCCAGAGACTGCCCCGTGTAGAGACAAGCACCTCCACACAGCAGGACCAAACAAAGCAGAGAGGGAAGATGAAGATTAATGCCCGAGTGCATATCATGACAGATAGTGACGTCGAGAAGGCTGGGGACGTCGTAGTAGGTATAAGTGTTAAAGTTCCATTATGTTTTAAATATTTTTCCTTCTTGTGATTAAATGCTATATGTATAACCCTGCATATGTTAGGTGAGATTTTGATTAACAAAGTCGCAGCCTACGTTCTCCTCGATAATGGGGCCAGCCATTTATTTATTGACACGAGGTTCGTCAAAAGTGAATATTCTACCAGAATGGCTCGAGATCACTTATCATGTCCAAACTGCCGGGGATCAGTTGTTTGTATCTCACTATCAATACAAGGAATGTCCGTTGGAAATTAACGAACTAGAATTCACTGCAACCCTAATTTTGATTCAGATGCAAGATTTTGATGTTATTCTAGGCATATATTTTCTGGCTAAGTATCTTGCTACGATTGACTGCCGTTAGAGGCAGGTCAGCATGAAGACGCATGATAAGCAGGAAACTATATTTCTGGGAGATCTCAAGTTGCAAAAGACGCTCAAGAAGATTTACATGAGTGCAGCGCAGGCACATAGAGCATTGAGAAAAGGTAATCAAGGATTTCTTGTATATGCTATTTGTGTAGAAAAAGAGGTACCCTTGATAGATTCGATACCAGTGGTGAATGAGTATAAAAATGTATTTCCCGATGAGCTGTCAGGACTACCACCCAGTCGAGAGGTGGAGTTTAAGATTAATTTGCTGCCCGGTGATGAGCCAATATTGAAGGCACCGTATAGTTAGGCTCTGGCTGAGCTAAAGGATCTGAAAGAGCAACTGCAGAAGTTACTGGACCGGAAGTTCATTCGACCCAGCGTCTCATCACAGAGAGCTCCGGTTTTGTTTGTGAAGAAGAAGGACGGTAGTATGAGGATTTGCATTGATTATTGAGAGATTAATAAGATCACAATCAAGAACAAGTATCCTCTACCACGGATCAAAGACCTCTTCGATCAATTAAAAGTACCCTTTAATCAATGTAACTCATAATGAATATTATAGAATTTTCCAATTAATTATGCAACTTTGGCATTCTTCAGGGTGCTAAGATATTCTCAAAAATTGATCTTTGATCCAGATATCATCAATTGAGGATCAAAGCAGAGGATGTAGCAAAGACTGCCTTTCGTACGAGATATGGCCATTATGAGTTCCTAGTGATGCCATTCGGTTTGGCTAATGCTCTAGCAGCTTTCATGGACTTGATGACATGGTGTTTAGGGACCAGCTTGATAAGTTTGTGAAGGTCTTTATTGATGATATTCTGGTCTATTCTCCGGATGAGGAGACGCACGAAAGGAATTTGACGAAGGTTCTGGAGGTCCTTAGGCAGAAGAAGCTATATGCTAAGTTCAATAAGTGCGAGTTTTGGCTGGAGAGCATGGCTTTCTTGGGACAAGTGGTCTCAGGAGAAGGAATTTCTGTGGATCCCAAGAAGATTGAAGTTATTACTGAGTGGCCCAAACCAACTAATGTGACTGAATTCAGGAGGTTTCTAGGCTTGGCCGGCTACTACCGGAAGTTTGTAGAAGGATTTTCGTCTATTGCGGTACCACTGAGCAGATTGACACAGAAAAAGTCAAAGTTTGTATGGACCGCTGAATGCAAGAAGAGCTTTGTAGAACTTAAGAGACGATTGACGATGACCCTTATACTTGCTCAATCCTCAGGCTCAGAAGGGTTTATCATCTATAGCGACGAATCGAAGAATGGGTCAGGTATATACATAAGATTTCCATTAAATTCTACATGCATTACAGGGTGGTCTAACCTCTTCTTTTTCAGGGTGTGTTTTGATGCAAAACGACAGAGTTATTGCTTATGCTTCACCACAATTGAAGCCTTATGAGCAGAATTACCTGACGCATGACCTGGAGTTGGCAGCGGATATTCGCGCTAAATATGTGGCGCCACTATTTGTATGGTGTGAAGTGTGATGTTTTTACCGATTATAAGAGTTTGAAGTACTTATTTACACAGGCGGAGTTAAACATGCATCAAAGGAGATGGCTTGAGTTATTGAAGGACTATGATTTGACTATCAGCTATCATCCGGAGAAAGAAAACCGAGTCACGGATGCTCTGAGTAGAAAGTCCAGCCATGCTAGACAGACATTGTTAGACAAAGATGTGGCAGAGCTGGACCTTGATATCGTGGACTCCATAGCTAATGTTTTAGCAGAACTGATTATTACTCCATCCCTAATTCAGCAGATCAAAGAGGCGCATAAGGGAGATGTAATGCTCAGAGAGATCCGAGAGAAAATGATGACCAGCCAAGTTGAGGGATTTCAGATTCATGACGACGGCAGCATGTGGTTTCAGAGGAGACTGTGTGTTCCTGAGGTTAAGGATCTCAGAAGAATGGTATTGCAAGAGGCGCACAACTCAAAGTTGTCTATTCATCTGGGTGCTACGAAAATGTATAACTACTTGAAGAAGCATTACTGATGGAGCGGTATGAAGAGACATATAGCTGAGTTCATATAGAGATGTCTTTTATGTCAGTAGGTCAAGGCAGAACAATAGAGAGAGGGGTTTTATTGATGCTGTTAGAGATCCCTGAATGAAAGTGGGGTCATGTGACTATGGATTTTATGATGGGTTTCCTGAGAACAAGGAATGGCAATGATATGATCTGGGTGATCGTCGATTGTTTGACTAACTCCGCTCATTTTCTACCTGTACCGAATGATGTGACCCTTGATAGATTAGTTACACTTTATACTGACGACATCATCAGTTTGCATGGCGTCCCAGTCAATATCGTCTCCGATCGTGATCTGAGGTTCACTTCCAGATTTTGGTTAGCATGTTAGAGAAGCATGGGGACCGAACTACGATTGAGTACAGCGTTTCACTCGCAAACGGTTAGGTAGTCAGAGAAGACCATACAGACGTTGGAGGATATGTTGAGAGCTTACGTCATCGACTTCAAGGGGAACTGGGACGGTATGATCAAGTTGATTGAGTTCTCCTACAACAACATTTATCATAGCACCATCGGCATGACAACATTTGAGGTGCTCAATGGGCGTAAGTGCAGATCTCCTATCCATTAGAATGAAGTTGGAGAACGTGCTATCACTGGTCCAGAGCTAGTTGAGCAGACCAAAGAGAAGATTAAGTTGATTCGGGAAAGGCTTAAGGTTGCTCAAGACAGAAGTAAGAGCTGGGCAAACTCGAAGAGGCGCCCTCTGAAGTTTACTGTTGGAGAGAAGGTTTACTTGAAGGTGTCGCCGATGAAGAGCATAGCACGATTCGGATTGAAGGGTAAGCTAAAGCCTCGATACATTGGCACATACGAGGTGCTCGAAAGGCTTGGTTCGTTAGCTTACCGATTGGCTTTACCTCTGGCGTTAGCTCAGGTGCACAATGTATTTCATATTTCTCAGTTAAGAGGTACATTTTGGATCCGAGTCATGTACTGGACGCACCGCCTTTGAGGTCAGACCATACATATCATATAAAGAGCCTCCTATTCGGATCATAGACCGCAAAGATCAGGAACTGAGGAGCAAAATCATTCCATATGTCAAGGTACAATGGAGCAATCACTGAGAGAACGAAGCAACTTGGGAGCTGGAGGACCAGATGCGCTAACGCTACCCTGAACTCTTTGATTAAGGTACGTCGAGTCTCCTCGTTCTCTACGATTAAATTACGTCAAGTTTCGAGGACGAACTTCTTCTAAGGTGGGTAGGATGTTACACCCGAAAATTTTCGAACTAGCTGTTACGTATGAATTTAAACATGAAATAGTCATTGGATGTAACCATCCCGGGAATTAAATTAGTTATATCGTATTGTTTATGTCCAGGTGATTTCGCAATTAATTATAGGTATATATATAAACATATTGTTATATAAAATCAAGCAACAATAAAGGAAAAGTAAATGAAATAAAAAAATATAATACTAGTATGTTTAAAGGTGCCGTGGGATGGGAAGAAAAAAAGAAAGAAAAGAAATATAATAATAAATAAAATAATAGAAGATAAGGATAAAGAAAATTTTAATAAAAAATTTAAAAAGCAACGTATATTGGGGGGATAACGCCTCCCCCCCCCCCCGAATGTCTCCATGAAGTAAATTAAAAAGGGGGTAAGGGGAGTTAGTGGCTAAAGAAAGAAAAAGGAAAAAGAATATTAAAAGAAAAAGAAAAAGGGGAAACGCTGAGAGGGAGGGGCGGTGGCAGTGAAGAGGGAAGAAGAGAGAAAGATAGAAGGAGAAGAGAAGAGAGAAGAGGAAGATAAGGAGAAAGGGGAAGCCGGGTGTCTCAATCTACTCGCTATTTCTATATAGTTGTGTAATTCGTCTGTAATCAGGTAGGTTTTCTCTTTTCCCCTCCAATTGGTACAATCCAAGCATGTCTTAGTGGTATTCTTTATGTTTTTGTTGTTTTAAATTGTTGAATCCCATATCATGTTATTAATCTGTGAAAAGCATGAGATTTTGGAGTCTGTGGAATGCGTGTATTGTATTGCGTGCCTTGGATTTGATGTTAAGGATGAATTTGATAATCAAAATAACTTTGTATGATTAGGGTTTACCGTGTTTTTGGCCTTAGAATCAGTTCTCATAGGCTAGAAATAGGTGGAAACATAGAACGGGGTTGAAAAAAGGCATCGGAGGCCTTTTGGTGCGCCTCACACGCCGCCAAAGTGGCCGCGCGTGGCCTTCACGCGTGCGTGTGAGGTTGCATTTTCCTCCTGGAGCTGCTGGACGCAATATACATAAAAATAAAAAAAGAATATTTTCGCTACAAGGCCTGCCTGCCAGCGCGCAGATCAGGCCAGCCCCTTAATGTTCCGCTGGCTGGCAACTACAGGACCATCCCATTTAGCAGTTATATTAAAAAAAGGGCAAACACCTTAGCGGACCGGGCCGAATGGCCAACAGACCAGGCCAATTGTTGGCCTGCCCAATAACCTCTAAAAATTAAAAAAAAACCAATAAAAAGGATGCAGCAGGCCGGACCCTGGCGGGCCAGGCCGACGGAGCTAGTGGACCAGGACTGGCGAAAGAGGCTAGCCCAATTACTGCAGTAATTATTATTTTGAATTTCTGAATTTTGGAATTTGTGTAATTATTATTTAATTAATTAAAAATAGTAATAATTATAAGTTAAATATTTATAAACATCAAAAAATTATAAATAAATTCCATATATTATAAGATGCTGAAATTAAATCATTTTCACTAAATTTCTATAATTATGATAATTTATTTAATTCGGATAATTAGAAAATAAATAGGGGAAAATAAGCAAAAATGTACGAAATGCCTGATAATGTGTACAAGCCGGAGAAAATTGGATTTGATGCCGAACAATGTTTAGTTAGTATTCGGGCAATAACTAAACATAGATTGAGTGCCGGAGGATGGTGAGGATAGGCCACAGGGTCTCAGGCGATGTTGCTTTTGCATTCATGGCACGTGTATTGTATTTATAATTGGTCGTGATGTACGGGTCATGGATACTCAGTATGGTGTGCGGTGGCGGGTCCACGTACACTCAGTATGGTGACTGTGGGTAGGTACGACCCATAGCCAATCAGTAGGACCCTGGGGTCATGTATTGCACGGTAGAGGTATAAACATCCTGTATGACTTGACTTCGTTATTTGTGACATGCATAGCTGGACATGCATCATGATGTTGCGCATTCTTTATCTGGAGCGAATTACTTTTCCATATTCTTTCCTATGTTTATTTTATCTCATGTTCTACGTGCTATGTGTTATATCATTTCGATATGCTCGTCTTGTATTAGTTTAGGCAGGTGCCTACTGGGTGATTCTCCGTCACTCACCCCTACTCTCCCCCCTTTAGGTGAGCATGAGGATGTCTACGATTATGTCTTTGTAGAGGACAGGGCTGACACAGTGGAGTGGACAGACTGATGGTCGTATCTAGGATACGAGGAGACCCTGCAACTGTCTGTTTTTATTTTTATTGGGATTTCATCAGACATCACCATGTTTAGTTCGATATACTCTAGATTCTAGCACTTGCCTTTGTTGTCACGACTTATTCACCATGTTATTGAGGATTTTCTTTTATTTATGGAATTTAATGTATGGTATTTCGTTTCCGCAAAAAAATTTCTACGTCTTTTCGGACATGTTGGAAATTGATTCGACGCATTGTATTCTCCTTAGCAAGATACGACGGGTGCACTATTCCCAAGGCTAGGGTTCGTGAGCTGGGCGCTACAGCGTCGGGCAAGGACTTTGCGAAAATTGCATGTGCACGGATTACACGAGCACATCGGAAGGTCATCATAGTCCTTCAATTTGTCTCATAGCTTCCTCAACTTGCCATAGTACACCATGACAGGATCGTCGCCTTGTGTACAATTAGCGAGAGATTTCTTCAATTGTTGAACGCGGGGTGCGTTCATTACAGCAAAATGCTGCTTGATCTCATCCCACAAATTCTTAGCCTCCTTGGCATAAGAAGTTGTAGATCGTAAGGTTGGTTCTATCATGTTCAGAACTGATGCGAATCTGACACGAGTTTGGTCCGATCTTCCTTTCAACCTTTGTGTGGAGAAGACTTGTTTGACACCACGGGTGAATTAACACCCGGGAACGTGTTCTTCAATGAGCAATGCTTCCCAAGAATCGACTTGTTCGTGATCTTAGATGAATTAACACCTAGGGACGTGTTTGCTTCTTGAAAAGTTTGATCCTCCCTCAAAGAATACTCAATCTTTGATATGGATCTAACCTTGGATTGAAACCAAAAACATAAGAAACTCTCTTTCGAAGAAAAGTGATGGATTCACCAATTTTTTATAAAACCATGTCTCCCCCTTTCTTTTGGCCAAAGGCCTTTACAAAAGAATAAAAATATAGCAATCATAATGTCAAACGTGTTCAACAATCTGAAATAATAAAAAAATAAAGATAAGTTCTAAAATGGATAATGACAATCTTGTTTTCTTGTATAGCTTTATCTTGCACATGACTTTTGTCTCTTATATGGACCGAATTAGCTCTTGATCTCTTCTTCAAAGTTGTAGAGCACAAAATTTTCTTGATGGTTGCCATAGATATAACCTGATTTGGATAATTATTGAGGGAGATATGGCTGTTTGAATTTCAGGTGGCAGCAAGGTAGGTGTTTCAGCTACACTCAAACTTATCATGAATTATTGGCATCTTAGACTCCGAATTTGAGAAAAGTGCAAGAATAGTTGTAGATATATCTCTTAGCTGTCATGTGGCGCTAAAAGCAGGTGATGTGAATCATCTGTTGAAAAGATATAACCAAAATACCGAGACTATATCAAGTTGAAATCCTACTTTCCAGCATAGGTGATGCCAACATCTCCAAGCTTTCTTGCTGATCAAGTAACCACCAAAAACATGTATAAACCATCTTGACACAAACTTAAACTAATATTAGTTTCACCAAGACAAAAAAATATGATAAACAGAAACATGAAGTGCAAGTAAATCTAGGACGCTTAGGGTCGCCTCATCCCCTCCCCCTTAAAAGGGATTCACCCTCGAATCAAGAAATCCATATAGGAAAAGGACCTCTACCATGTTGAGTTCCTTACATGCTTAGGGTGCAACATAAGAGGCAAAGAAAGAGCATGCAACAAGAGACAGTCAACCATATATGGTAGCATAAAAGCAGTGTAAAACAACACACTATTGCTCAAATTTAAATCCAAAGTCATTCCCCTGCCCTCACGAGTCTTAGATCCTAAGTCAAATACGTAAATTTTCTAAAGCAAGGCATAAACCAAGGGAGTGCAAAGACGAAAAAGGATCATGAACCATCAAAATATGAAAAGAGAAATGAGAAAACAAGTCATCACATGAACCAATATCATCTAAGCACAGAAAAGGACACAAATCATACTTGCTTGCACTTAGACCCGAGGGCATCAAAAGGGACATGTGTGGAATGTAAATGTAGTAGATATCAAAAGGATCTTGATAGTAAAACACCTTAGCAGAGTTAACACATACATCAACATGCCAATCAAAGTTCGCTTCTAATATGCACCTGTCTAGTAAAGTATCGAACTCAGCAATGAAAGCATCATCATTAGAAACCAACTCAAGATTAGGGTGTGTAACAATTTCCAATTCTAAGGGGCATAAAACTGTAGATGGACTAACATGCTTAGACATTTCGATTTCAGCAAATAATGCAACAACATCACAAGTATTAGTTATATGAAAATCAGAATGTAAATCAACTTGCAATGCATCAAGGGATACGTCTAATGAGTCAGCAGTATGTGTGGCCATTGAAACCTGTTTTTCTCCCTTGTTTCCTTCCTTCTCCTTAGCCCATGAATCTGCTTTGTGGGCCTCTTGTCTAAGAGACTCCAAAAATCTTACGCTTTTGAATATGCCTTTTATGATCTTCCATCACCTCTTGTGGAGATAATGCATTCAACCTATATAACTCGCCATTCAACTTGAAAGAATATCTATTAAGAAAACCATCATACATAACATGCTTATCGTATTGTCATGGTCTTCCTAAAAGTATGCGACTAGCATGCATAGGGGCAACATCGAAAAGAATCTTATCCTTGTAGCTACCAATAGAAAATGAAAAAGGAACTTGCTTGGTCACTTTAACGACACCAGCATCATTAAGCCAAGATAACTTAAAGAGATGCGCGTGATCAATCATAGGTAAACCAAGCTTTCTAAAAAGTTCAGTACTATCTACATTAACATAAGATCCAGTATCAATAATCATAGTACATATTTTACCACCAATCATGCAACGTGTGTAAAATATGTTAGTTTGTTAAAGTTCATGTTGATTCATTTGCATTTGGGCATTAAGGCATGGTCTAACTACTAGAAACTCTTTACATTCACCCTCTTCCTCATTAATGCCACAATCTTCAACACTTTCTTCCTCAATTTCATCATGATCGGATTCAGGTACATACTCATTAGTTTCCTCAACTAACATGATCCTCTTAAGATTAGGGCAATATCTAGAAACATGACCAATACATTTACAACGAAAACATTAAATATCCCTAGTCCTATAGGTCAAATTAGAAAACTTACCTTGTTGAGGGGTTGCATCACTAACCTTCGCCTTAGCTTTATTTGGGGCTGACGTAGAATGGGGCGGGAATGGTGTAGGCTGTGGGCATGCAGCCTGCGGCCTCATCTGTGGGGTCTTCGTCCCTCTAAATTGTGTGGAAGATGAAAACTATTAAGCTTGAGCATTTCTTCGTTGTAAATGTGATTCAACTTTCTCAGCAAGATGAACCAAAAAGGTCATGTCATAATATGGATGCAACTTTACAGTTTTGGCAATTTCCCAGTTTAAGCCATGGAGAAAACGTCCCATGGTGGCTTCTTCATCTTCATCAATGTCAGCCCTCATCAAGAGTAGTTTCATCTCTTTGTAATGCTCGTCGACACTTCAAGTGTCTTGTGTAAGATTTTGAAGCTTCCCATGCAGGCCTCTTTTATAGGGCGTAGGAATGAACCTATATCTCATGCACCTTTTCAATTCTTTCCAAGTATCTATCCTTTCCTCCCTGGATTGTCGTCTATCACTATTAATCTTGTCCCACCATATAAGTGCATAATCAGCAAAATTAACTTTAGACATCTCATTACAAGAATAGATAAAGTCTACTTTCCTCTCCTACTCATAGTACGTCTCAGCGTTACTCTTACCATAAAATGGAGGAATTTTCATCTTCATCCTGCTTGTCTCATCTTCTTAGTTGAATCTCTGATTATGATCGGGACGAAGTGGGGGATGACCTCAGTTTTGGCCAAAGTAGACATGTTCAGGGGGTGGAGCATAACCAAACGCATCTTCATGCTCAATATATAGATGCGGCTCATATTCGTCATGCACATCACCTAGAGGTTGCATTGGGACATGTTGTAGGGCCGCTCTCCCTCTTCCCCTGTGTACCCGGTATCTTCTAACTGGTAAAGGTGGAGCAATGTCATTCTATGCTGTGGGTCCACTTATATGCATAGTTCTTAGTTGAGATCTCTAGAGTTGGTCTACAGTGGTCACAAATCGGTCTTGTGTCCTCTGAAACTGATCAAGTCTATCAAACAGCTCTTGTAGGGACATCGTGTGTATGATACCGCTCTTTTCCTCCAATGGTGGTGGAGATCCCGAGGTACTCTTATGTGATCCAGCCATATACTTAGAGGCTGAAACGAAACACTAAAACAAAAAAAAGAGGAAAACTAACACAAAGATGGAAAAGACAACGTTATGTTAGTAGAAAACGAAATTAGTATATGTATGCCTCACCCTCTCGTGTATAGTCACTCAATCTCACCACCTGTGTTTCTGGCTCAAGACCTTGAGTTAGAGACAATCAAAGAGAGCAAATCAATGAGGGGTCTTCAACCGCTAGTTTGTAGCCAAGTCTTCAATGGTGCCAAAAGAGCACGTCAGCAGAATATACGCCAATATAATTGACACACAAACTTGGACACGCTAAAGAATCAAAAAAAGCAATAAGAAATCATACGTCATGTTGAAGGCTGAGCCAAAGAAACGCTAAGGGGTTGCCTTCGGCAATCCTTGACTAATCTTAGGCTTTAGGCTATTTAATTGCACTTATGTATGTCCTAGTTGCAAACAAGTGTCCCAATAAGTGTGTATATAGGATTTTAGGCTCAAGGATATTTTTTTTTGGAAATTTTTGAAAAGTTTAGGTGTTTGTGGTACGGTTTGAAAGCAAACCACAAATGATTTTTGTTTCCCAAACACGAAGTGTAATCCAATCAATGAATCACAATGACCAAATTGCCCTTATGTCGAGGGCCCAAATCGTACCTTTTTTTGTACGATCTCTTTTTTTTGGGTCTTTTTTTGATTTTTTTCTTTTCTATATTTTTGGCCCCTAATTGTTTTTTTGAACGAAAATTTCTTTTTTCCCTTTTTTTTATGCGGTTGCCCCCTGATCTCAAGCTGTGATTTTTTTGTACCGCCTCTTTTTTTTTGTTATGTTGTTGTCCCCCTGCCCTTAGTTTGCGTATATGATGGGGATTGATCCCTGGGATATATATGTATATGTGTGTGTGTATATATATATATATATATATATATATATATATATATATCATCATTCAAACCCAGTATATCCCAACGACAGCAAAAGCTATCGTTAGGGTCTGGGGAGGGTAAGTGGTAGGCAGACAATACCTCTATCCCAAGGGATAGAGAGTCTGCTTCCAGTGAGACCTCCGGCTCTACCTGCATAAATGACATGATACTAGAGATATGTTGTGCTAGTGTGTTAGTGAGTAAATTCAAGAAATACAAAAAAAGGACTTTCGATATTAAAATACACATCACGTATATATGCACATGTAATGTAAAACAACGGTATACCATACGCAACCAATTGGAAAGTCATCCTAAAGCGTAGATACTGTCTACGCCTATCTATGTCCCTAAATATACTCTAAAGTGTCCCTATATATGACCTATACCTCGTTAACCTTAATCTTATGTCTCCATGAACTCCTATCCTGGACCATGTCCTCAGAGAGATGCAAATCTAGTAAGTCGTGCCTTATCTGCTCATCCCAAGTCAGTTTGGGCCTGCCTTTACTCCTGTTTCCCTCTACAATGAGGCTTTCAATTGCTCTGACCGACGCCGTTGTCTGTCTCCGCTTGACATGCCCAAACCATCTCATTCTTCCCTCTCTTATCTTATCTACTATACTAGCCACGCTAACCTTTCTCGAAACACCTCGTTTCTGATCCGATCTAGCCTTGTATGCCCACACATCCATCTTAACATTTTCATCTCCGCCACTTCCATCTTCTGTAATTGTGACCTCTTGATGGCCCAGCAGTCTGTCCCATATAGCATTGTCAATCGCACTGCCACCCTATAAAATTTTCCCTTTAATTTAGTTGGGAAATTTTTGTCACACAGCACCCCTGAGGCCGCCCTCCATCTACACCAGCCTGCTTGCACTCGATGTGCTACATCATTATCTATGTCGCCATCCTGCTGCACAAATGATCCTAGGTATTTAAACTTACTTACCTGTGGTACCACTTGACCATCGATGGTGAGCTGGCTATCCTCACTGTCTGCTACGCCGTTGAAGTCGCAGTGCAGATACTCGGTTTTAGAACGACTAATCTTTAGGCCTTTTCTCTCTAAAACACCTCTCCACTGATCTACTCTCATACTCAGGGTATGTCTACTTTCTGCGACTAATACAATATCGTCAGCAAAAATCATACACCATGGAACTGCCTCCTGTATCGGCTTTGACAACTTGTCAAGGACAACTGCAAAAAGAAATGGGCTCAACGCAGACCCTTGATGCAGACCGACCTCCACCGGAAAGAAGTCTGTATTCCCCACAGTCGTACGAACGGTTGTTTTTGTCCTAGCATACATATCTCTAATAATGTCTATATACTTCATAGGGATCCCTCTTACCTCCAGACTATCCCATATCAGGCTACGCGGCACACTATCATATGCTTTTTCAAGATCGATGAAAACCACATGTAAATCGCGCTTCTTCTCCCTATACTTCTCCATTAATCTCCTGAGAATGTGTATTGCTTCCGTAGTTGACCTTCCTGGCATAAAACCAAATTGGTTCACCGTAACCTGAGTTTCTCTCCTAATTCGAGTGTCGATTATTCTCTCCCATAACTTCATGGTATGTCTTAGCAACTTAATCTCTCTATAGTCCCCACAACACTGTGTGTCTCCTTTGCTCTTATATAGGGGGACCACGACACTCTTTCTCCACTCATCTGGCATCTTCCCTATTTTGTAAATACGGTTGAACAGAGTAGTTAGCCATTGGACCCCTTCCTCTCCTAAATACTTCCACGCCTCAATGGGTAAGTTATCTAGGCGGAGAGTTTATATATATATATATATATATATATATATATATATATATAAATTGGGAAGGGGAATCGAACTCGAGACCCAGGATTGGGATAAATGCTACTCAACCACTAGACCTAAAGATTTTTCGCATATATATATATATATATATATATATATATATATATATATATATATATATATATATATATATATATATATATATATATATATGTATGTATGTATGTATGTATGTATGTATATATACTTGTAGGTCATGGGTTGGTGTATTTCCGTAGGGTAATCTATAGGACACTAAAATTTAAACCAAAATCACAAACAATCATACAATAAAATAACACAAAGGCTAAAGTTATCCAATAGCTTCGTGTAGCAACAAGATTTATCATAAAAGACGGAAGCTTTTAGGCTATGGACTAGAATATATGTAAAAGCATAATAAATCTACTAAAAAACAATTACCCTAAGTCCAAGTTTCCTTTTTTATGTAAACTCACGGCCTTATTTTTTATGGAACGTAAAACACAAAAGATACTCAAGTTGGAAATTACAGAATCCGAAAAAACTAAAGGACGCAAGGGAACGAAAATTTTTTTATCGGAAAGCATAATATGTTATTATTAAACCTCGCTTATAGCGGAGGAATAACATATTACATAAATGTTCGTCACATCATCGTAGGAGAACAAATAGTAAAGGTACATAGTGTGTGTGAAAGGCCAACAACATATGATATGTCACGTTAAAACCTTGCCAAGTAAAACCACCCTTGTAGATAAAACCTTGGCAAAGGAAAAAGCATGCATATTTATGTTTTTGGAACCATAACATTGTACAATATAATCTAAAAGTAAAATTGACGACCCAAAGCCCTGCTGTATGTGGCATAATAAGTAAACAATAAAGGCTGCACATAATCTAGCTCAATATGGTCAGATTCATCATTTCCTCATCCAATTCGTCAAACTTCAAGATCTTCCATCTTTAGTACGTGCAACAATGAAGACTGATCTTGTTCCAAATCTATGACATGGATGAGAACTATTTCATTGCTTTCGATTTTGACTGTTGCCCATATCTATCCGTGATATGGGCAACCTGGGTACACATATTCATCGTATTATTTTATGCATATCTTGCTGGATGGTTGTCTGTATCATTGTATTCAAAAAACACAGGTAGTCCACTTTCATCACACAGATTTTTCCTCATTTTCATTTTAAATTCTCTGCCACTTATTATGCTTTTTGTCGTGCGCAAGTTTTTGCTCGGAACTCGCTGGAGGGGATCATCTTTTCAATGGTGTCATTTATGCTAGAGCATAAAGTACCGCAAAGATTGCAGAAACACTAGATTCAGCGGCTGGACCAATAGCTTTAGTCCCTTTGCTTTTCATGCATACCTGTTTCATTTAGATTCTCCTAATATAAATATGCACGCTTTTTCCTTCTCCAAGGTTTTACCCACAAGGGTGGTTTTACTTGTCAATGTTTTAATGCGGCATATCATATATGATTGGATATTGCATATTTTAACGGCACTATACTCACATTTCGCATATGATGACTAGACTTTTGTGTAATATGGTTTTCCTCCGCCACAAGGGAGGGTTACATCAATAAAACTAAACTTTTCGGGTTAAAGAAAAAGTAAACAATAAAACATGCCTCCTGATGAAACAAGCCTGCAGATAAGACAAGCCTGCTGAAGAAGTTAGATCTGTGTAGTGTCCTGTGATGCTGCATCTGTATCTGATAAAAAAGAAGGGAGTGTGGTGTTAGTCAATACAATACCACATATATGCGGAGGGAGAGTTGATAGCCGTGGGTAGTATGTCGCCGTTGAATTCACCATCACTGCCTGTGCCAGAAAATGGGCTGCCTAATTAATCTCCCTAGGAAAATGATGTAACTGTGTAGAGGAATCTCAGAGAAGGACCCTAAGCCGATGAAAATCAGGAGCAAGAGTGGTAGTATAGTCCATTGTGTAGACCAACTATTGACAATCAACTTCAACCTCAAGATGTCCCAATCTCGAAATATAATAGATAGCGTAAGGAGCACTGCTTGAGCCACCCGTAAGGGATAATCATGCTGCAGTGAAATAGAGAATGCATGAACCAATGCACCAGTTGAATCCCGAACTATAGCACCGCCGCCGGCTTTGCATCTTCCAACAGCCGCATCTGTGTTAAGTTTCAAACGTCCCGATGGCGGCGGGCACCATCATAACATTAATATCCAATTTGAGCGAAGGGCCGGAGATAGCCATACTTGAATGAGTCTCGGAATTGATGTCACCAACTTAGATCCATTCCGTAATTTTGCCCATAAGAATCTATCTCGTCTAATATCCCAAAGTATGCCCCGCTGAGACCATGACTCCTCTCCAAAGATCGTAGCAGTGTAATTTTTTAAATGTTCCAAAATAGAATGTCCAGATAAACTCGTTGGACCTCTCCTAAAAAATTCGTTGGTGCTGACAACCAAACAGTTACTAGATAAGGCCGCCAATTCTTGGTATGGGTCGTATTTATATTTAATAGGGCATCGAAATATGCGTTAACCATCTGAATCTCCGAACAATGATAAATAAATGGCTGGTTGTTGCCGATGCCGATCGACAGAATGGACAAATAGTTGGCATGATCTGTATAAAATGTGCCACAAAATCTGGTAATGGCAATGCACTATGAAAAAGTTTCCAAAGAAATACATGAATCGAATGCTGCTGTTGTTTCATCCAAATGATTGAGTTAGACAAACATGTTGTTGTTGAGCTAGAACAATATATATGTGTGTGCATGTGTGTGTGTATATATATCTGTATAGGTAAGTTTTCTGGGAAAACCAACGATGCAAACGATTTTTTATAGGGTTGATATCAGTGGATAATATTCAAGGCAACTGAAACAAGTGGACATTATATTGGTGTGGGGTTTTTTTCACGGAAGAAAAAAACAGTTCCGCTTCTTTTTTTTAATAATAAAAATGAGGATATAACGATTAAAAGGTCTAACCTTTTGGCTTTGATACCAAAATTGATGCGAATCTGATGCGAGTTTGGCGCAATCTTCCTTTTAACCTTCGTGTGGAGAAGATTTGTTCGTCACCCGGGTGAATTAACACCCAAGAACGTGTTCATCAATGAGCAATGTTTCCCAAGAATTGACTTGTTTGTGATCTTAGATGAATTAACACATAGGGACGTATTCGCTTCTTGAAAAGTTCAATCCTCCCTCAAAGAATGTTCAATCTGTGATATGGATCTAGCATTGGATTGAAACCAAAGAACACAAGAAACTCTCTTGTGAAGAAAAGTGGTGAATTCACCAATTTTTTTTATAAAAACCATATCTTCCCCCTTTCGTTATGCCAAAGGCCTTTAAAAAAGAATAAAAATATCGCAATCCTAATGTCAAACGTGTTCAACAATCTGAAATAATAAAAAAAATAAAGATAAGTTCTAAAATGGATAATGACAATCTTGTTTTCTTGTACAACTTTATCTTGTACACGACTTTTGTCTCTGATATGGACCAAATTAGCTCTTGATCTCTTCTTCGAAATTGTAGATCACGAAATTTCATTTACATTTGCCATCAATATCACCTGATTTGGATAATTATTGAAGGAGATATGGCTTTTGAATTTCAGGTTGCAGCAAGATAAGTGTTTCAGATACATTCAAACTTATCATGAATTCTGGGCATTTTAGACTCCGAATTTGAGAAAAATTCTGGAGATAAGAGTTGTAGATATATCTTTTAGCTGTCATGTGGTGCTAGAATCAGGTGAGTTGAATCCTCCGTTAAAAAGATATAACCAAAATACTAAGACTATGTCAAGCTGAAACCCTACTTTCCTGCATGGATGATGCCAACGTCTCCAAGCTTTCTTGCTGGTCAAGTAACCACCAAAAATATGTATAAACCATCTTGACACAAACTTGAACTGATATTAGTTTCAGTAAGACAAAAAATGCGATAAACGAAAACATAAAATGCAAACAAAACATGTAAGACACTAGGGCACTTAGGGTCGCATCACGAACCCAAGCCAAAATTATAGAATTGACTGGCTCCCAGTCTGCTGCGTCAGGAGAGTCACCATCTGGTCGCTGAACGGAGCCGTCCAGAAAGGCAAACTTACATCGGGCAAGGAGCGATTGTTACACCCAGAAATTTTCGAATTAGCCGTTATGTGTTAATTTAAAACTAAGTAGTCGTTGAGTGTAACAACCCCTCAGAAATGAATTAATCATAGCAACTCGTTTATATTCAAGTATTTTATAACTATTGTATAAATGTCAAATGTGTATAGGTATGAATGGAAGTTGGACAAAAACGAAATATAAAAATAAAAAGATAACAATAATGATATTTAAAGAAATTATAAGGATATGGGTAAACCAATTCTTAAAAAAAATTGATTGGCTACGTGATTGTGGGTGGGGTAACAACCCCCCCAAATCCGCCCAACAGTTTAAATGGCAGGGGGCTGTTAGTTAAAACAAGAAAAGGCCAAAAAAGGAAGTAAATTAAAAGGAAAAAAAGAGGAGCAGGACGACAGAGAGGGGGTAAAGCGGCAGTGAAGAAGAGAGGGAAGGGGAAAAGAGAAAGAGAGAAGAGAGGTAAAGGAAGAAGAAAGAGAGAAGAAGAAAATAGGAGAAGAGGGAATGCACAAATATTCTTCAACTTGTTCAAGTTTGTGAGATTAGTCGTATAATTGTATGCGTCCAGGTAAGTTCCCTACAATTCAAACATGCACTTAGTGGCATATTATATGTTTTTGGTTTTTTTTAATTTAAAAAATTATATTATGTGTGTTGATATGTGCAATGCATGCGTTCTTGATGTGTTGAAAATTCATATATTGACCTGAGTGAATTGATTTGATTTTACGAATGAATTTGATATCAAAATGGCACATTTTTTTGCCATGATTAGGACTATTTAGTTTTGTTTCGCCCTTAGATTAGGTTTCTATATATTGGAAATAGGCGAAAATATAGATCGGAAACGAAAAACAGACACCGGAGGCCGCAGGTGCGCCTCACCCACCGCCGGAATGGCTGCGCGTGGGCTTGCACGTGCCTCCTGTAGTTGTCGCAGTAATATATATATATAAATAAAAAAAATAACTTTTGCTAGAGGGCCGGCCTACCAGCGCGCAGACCAGGCTAGACCCTTAATGGGCCGCTGGCTGGCGGCTGCTGCAGGACCAACCCATTTAGCAATTATATAAAAAAAGGGGCAGGCTTAGCGGATCGGGCCGGATGGACAATGAACCGAGCCAGCTCCTAGCCGTCCCATTAACACGAATATGATAAAAAATAAATAAGGGAGAAACAAAATCTGGCGCAGGCTAGCCTTTTAGCGGGGCGGACCTGTGCGTAGGGAGCGGACCGGGCTGGTAGAAAAAGAAAAAGGGGCCGGCCCACTTTGAGAATAAACTAATTATATAAATTCTGAATTTCTGAATTTTCTTATAAATGTTACTTAATTAATTTTAAATAGTAATAGCTACAGGAAAAATATAAATAAATACAAGAAAATTATAAATAAATTCTACAAATTATAAAATGCTGAAATTAAATTATTTTCATTGAATTTCTGTATTTTTGATAATTTATTTGATTCGGATAATCAGGTAATAAATAGAAATAAATAAAAAAACATTGAGAAAAAATATAAAAAATACCCGATAAATGTATACAAGCCATAGAAAAGTGGATTTGATGCCGAAAAATGTTTAGTTAGTAGTCGGAAATAACTGAACCTAGATTTGAGTGCTGGAGAATGGTGAGGATGGGCGAGAAGGCCTCAGACGATCTTGTTTTTGCATTCATGGCACGTGCATTGCATTTATGATGGATCGCCACGTACGGGCCACAGACACTCAGTATGGTGTACGGTGGCGGAGCCACGTACACTCAGTATGGTGAATGTGAGTGGGTACGACCCACTGCCACTCAGTAGGACCTGGGATCATGCATTGCACGGTAGGGATATCGACATCCTGTATGACATAATTTCGTTGCGTGTGACATGCATAGTTGGGCATGCATCATGATGTTGCGCATTCTTTACCTGGAGTGAATTACTTTTCCGCATTCTTTCATGTGCTTACTTATCTCATGTTTTAGGTGCTATGTGTTATATCATTTTGGTATGCTCGTCTTGTATTAGTTGAGGCAGGTGCCTACTGGGTGATTTATCGTCACTCACCCCTACTCCCTCCTCCATGTGAGCAGGAAGATGTGTACGACTATGTCTTTGTTGAGGACGGGGCTGATACGGTGGAGTGGACAGACCAATGGTCGCACCTAGGACACGAGGAGACCCTACGGCTGTTGTCTTTTATTCCATTGGGGTTATCACCAGACATTACCTTTGCTTATATTGTTAGGCATTAGAGACTATTATTTCGACGTTGTTGCCCAGAACCTTGTTACTTGTTTTAATGAGAATGTTCATTTATGATGGCAATTAGTGTAATTGTTTACCGTTTCTGCGAAAAAATTCTACGTCAATTCTGACATGTAAGAAGTTGATTCAACGTCTTGTATTCTCTTTAGCGAGATACGGCGAGTGCACTATTTCCGATGCTAAGGTTCAAGAGCGGGACGCTACAGCGATCCTCTGACCGCCCCAGCCCATTCCTCATAATTGGTTACCCATCAGCTGTACGGGAGTGATAAGTAATCCGAAGTGATCTCCAGAATGAAGATCATATGGTGATATTATTTTCTTGGTTTGTGAGCTTCCGGTTGCCATGGGCTAGTCGGCCGAGATGGCGGTGTGAGTGACGAAAAGGAGCAGAGAGGAAAAGTGGAAGGTTATGGCTCTAATATCATTTAAAGAAATATTTTGACAATCGAAATCTGTTCATTTTTCTTATTCCACCACATGAATTTATAAAGTATAATTAGGCATGTAAAGATAAACATTACCTGAAGTGCTATGCTAATCTCTATTAATCAAATCTACAAAGTATGGTACGCATCTGTATAAATCAAATCAATTAAAATCAGATAATTATGAAGAATTTAATTAGATTGAATATTATACAATTATATTCAATATAAACGCAATCTCGCGATCTCTATCTGATGCTACGCTTGCAGATCGGCCACCCTCTACGCAGCTCGACAGGTCGGTCGTTCAGTAAGTTAGTCCAAATAGCTTGGCAGGTTAGTCCAACTCAACAGATCGATTGGTCAGCAGTCCAAATCAGCGAAGGTCTGCCTAGCTCAGCTCAGTAGATCCTAACAAAAAAGAATCCAACGTAATTGTAAACGTCTAAATAAGCAATAAAACACCAGAGAGATCCCACCAACTAAAATCGTCTTCCACTCAAAAAAAGAAAATTACTAAAATTGTCTTCTAGGTGTCAATCGAACGCCTTTCAATCATGATAGTGTTGTCCCAACGAAATCCACCAACCAGAAGGCTTTCGAGAAGACCAGAGAGGTAGAGACCGTTCTTTTGGAAGTAGTTGGCATATCCCACCACAAAACAAAAATCATAAAAAAAAATACAAAAAAGAAGGGCAATTCAACTGACAATCAACTTACCGGTAACGTTTTCTCACAAAGAAAAAAACTAAAAAAAAAAATTATGAAAAATAGATTGGACTTATAGGTAACGTTGTACTTGTAAATTCTAAAATCTGTACCGGAGTTGAATTCTGCTTGTATGAGTTATAGTCTATGTGAGATCATAAAAGTATGAATAGCGTGTGCGTGTGTGTCTATATATATATATATATATATATATATATATATATATATATATATATATATATATATATATATATATATATATATATGTGTGTGTGTGTGTGTGTGTGTGTGTGTGTGTGTGTGTATATACATACATATATATATGTATGTATATATACACACACACATATACATATATATATATATATATATATATATATATATATATATATATATATATTCCATCTGTGAAATGTCAAAGACCAAACAAAGAGTATATATACTTCTTCTCTGTTCCATTTGACCATCACTTTTTATTTTAGAATTCCAAAATGTTTTCCGACTACATTATACGTAGGATTGATATTTGACATAGTTTCCAGAAAATTTCTAATTAGTTGAGCAAACAAAAAGAAATGGAAACATTTAATTTTTTTTAAAAAAACGAAAAGTACGCGGTTGTCAACACTAACAGACAAGTCCATCTGATGGTTGATGATGTTTAAACATGCGTTGGTCATTAAGCTGAATTATAAAATAAGATAGGTAGATTGTCAATTAATTATTTGGTCTTATTAAATATGTACCTTCAAAGATTGAGATTTTTTTCTCTTATATCATTCTAAAACAAAAAAAAGGGGGGGGAAAGTACTCTTTTATCAACGGTATGGTTGTTAGTTAGGTACTTCGCCATCCTGGAAAATGTCAAAACGTGATGGGCTCGCTCACATATTTTTATCGGTAACGTTGGTTAGCCACTATTCGTTTAAGAACTAATAAGATAAAAAAAAATTGACATGTGATAGTGATAAATATGCAAAACAAAAGATTTATTCTTAATTATTATGTTTTTTATTAATGATTAATTAATAATTAAATTGTATTCAACGACTACTATAAAATTTGCCAATTCAATCATTTCCTAAGGAGTCAAATAATATGCATGTTCTCATTCTTTACATTATATTGTCACTCCACCAAGAAGTTTTTAATATTTTACATGTATGACTATGAACTTAACCATATATTACTTTTACAAATTAAATTATATAAGAAACCATGCATAGTCTTTTTTACTATTACCGAGGTAAACTTTCGGTATTTCTTCCTCGTTGTTTCTTTAGGTCTTAAAGGTTTCTATAGATTATAATTTTTGTATTCTTTTACCATAAATGAGGATATATAATAATTAATAATATAAAAGGTATTGTCCTCGTTTGCAATTGAAAAAAAAAAAAGCTGAAAATAATCTACTTTGATTGATAATCATGGTCCTGTTCTTTGTCTACCGGAAACAAGTTGTTCTGAGTCTACCGGAAACAATTTTGAGAGTGACGTTGAGGATATTTATTGCTGCATTCCATTCGCGGGATAAAGATGGTAAACAACCCCCTATAAATCATTATCTCGTTGAATTTAGAGGCTTCCGTCTATGGCGTCATATGAAGAGATGTATGCAATTATAGCCACGTGTTAGAAACCAAAAGGTTGTTTTCTGATGATCTATAATAAAAATTACGTCAAGCATTGTCATTCAACTGATACTTCACAATATAATAAGCGCATGCAATTTAGTGAGTCATTTTAAGTTATTCTATCATATATCAAAGTCAATGAAGAGTCTATCTTTTACTCTATTGGAAATGTAACCAAACAAACCCATGTAAATAAACAAATTAATCACTGAAGTCGGGAAGGAAAAATTCTTGTAGTTGTATGAACATGCGATTTTTCTCTCCCTTTTTCTTTCTTTTATTTTGGTTTAAAAATGTAAACTGGTTATCTGAGTTTACTGGTGTAGTAGAAAACTCATGGTATCACCAAATTTGTATTTGCATTGCGCAAGCAAAATGGAAACGAGTTTTTCTCAGTACTAGTTATTACAATATGGTGATCTAATCATACTCCATTAAGACGACCGTGTAACTAATGTTAAAAAGGAGGTTTTTGGTGCACTAAGCCCTTACGGATGCACGAGGGGTCGGATCGCTTCGCGATCTAATGTATACGGTTTTATCTTCCACTTTGTGTAATAAGCTGTTTCAGCAGCTTGAACTCGTGATAACTTTACCGGTCACAAAACAACAACCGTGTCACTAATGTTCACGAAAAACGGAAAGGTCTGTGATGCATCAGATCCTAGATAATATGATACATGTACAGAGGTTTTCTCAGTATCTATCACAGCAGGTTTATCTGATCATATTCCATTATGATGATCGTATAACTAAATTTGTACATGTAGAAATTACTTATCTAGAACGTGTCATACTTAACATACCGTCATATCTTGACACATCATATGCAATCTATTCCCCAATATCTCTCAGAGCATGATGAGTTATTGATATGACAAGTCCATAAAAAAAAATCCATCAAGAAAGATACTTTTATCTGGAATAAAGTGGTTCTTCTGAGATTGTAGCCAATAAAGGCTTCTTTGATCTGCAACCGCCTAATTTATATCTATAGTCCATCCCATTAACACCTTCCATCTCATCTAGTTTCACCTTCAACTCTTCAACCTCGCCCTCCTTCGAATCCTCAACTTTCGCGATTCCACCGCCAGCAATCCTTCTCGCCGGAGCCTTGGTCAACATAAGTACCACCGCCATGTCGGCCGCGGTCACCACCGACTTCTTTCTACTCATCGGAAACATGACATACACGTTACCGAGCTCCAAATCATCGTCAGCTGAAAGCGGCAAAAATCTTTTTCCCATAACCAATGATTTCGTGTTCACCAGGAAGCTATTGGGAGAGTCTAGCATCAGCTCTGCGGCCTTGACTTCACCACGAAACTGACGTATTTCGCCCCCCGGGAGGATTACGCGAGCGGCTATGGTGTTTTTGATCATAGGGGAAGTGCAACTTTTGCATGAGTTGTAATTTCCCATTTTTGGTTTGTTGGAGAAGATGATATGAAAAGATGAAGTTTGTGAATGAAAATGGTAAAGAGAGAGTGAACGATTTATATAATGTTGAAATTAGGCAGCGGCATCGACTACCTCTTATCATCCCTAAATCTTAGCGATAACTTTTTTGTCGTTGAGATATACTGGGTATGATTGTTAGAGGTATTGTTTGATTACCTCTCACCCTCCCAGATCTTAACGATAACTTTTTGATGTCGTTAGAATATAATAGTTATGATTGTTGTTTTTATATGACACTACCTTAAAATTTGCGTAAGAAAAAAATAGTGGGTCTCTACAAAATCATATCATGCGAGGTGAACGGATGAATAAAAACGGAATGAAGAATATATATTCAAATGATGATGCATTTTTTCACGTAATCATATAGTTAAATAAACAAAATTGCTATGGGAAGCTAAAAGGTCGCAATATAGAGTGTCGTATTATATTAGGATTGGTGTCAAATAAAAAGTTTGGATCGATACGTTTCAACGATTATTCATATATTTTTCGTAAAACAAGTTTTAAATCTATTAAGCTTTAGGGTACAGTATAACAGTCTGTTAGCGCTGATCTAACCTGTCGAGCTGAGCTAACCTGTCTAGGCTGACTTAGACTGACACCTGCCAAGCTGAGCTGACCTGCCCAGGCTGACTTGGGCTGACCTATGAACACCTACCGAGCTGAGCTAACCTGCGCATGGCTGACTTAAATTAACATGCTGAGCCAGGTGTTCGCACTAAACTGACCTCCCGGCATGCCAAACACAATGTCAGATAGAGATTGCGGATATGAATGTAGATATCCAATCTAATCAAATATTTCCTATCGATTAGTTTTATTATGTACATAAAGTATAGAGATACGATAGGATTTGATAGGATTTATATTTATCTCTTTAACGTCAAATTAACAATAGGTTAGCATGAAATGTCTATTGTATTTACTATAAATTGTATTGATCAAATAGAAAAAGACAGAGATTTGAGTTGCCAAATCTTCTTTACATGGTATTGGAGCCATCGGCATCTTAACTTTGTCGTCGCCTCTCTTCCCCTCCAACCATGGCAGCCGAACCCTCTCACCACAAGAAAATTATATCTCCCTATGATTTGCATTCAGGTGATCATCCTAGGTTGCTTATCACCCCTGTCCAATTGGCAAGATCAAATTATGAAGAATGCTCGCTCGTTGAAAGTATGGATTCCTCGATGGAACCATAACTCAACTGGATGATGGGTCTCCCGACATGGCAGATTGGGAGTCTGTTAATTCAATGATTGTGGCTTGGATTTTGAATACGATTGAGCCAAGCTTGCATTCCACTATTTTCTACTCAGAGAATGCTAAGGATTTGTGGGACGAGATTAAACAGCGTTTGCTGTTATGAATGCTCCTTGGGGCAACATTTGGAAAAGACACTCGCAAATTGCAAAAAAATGGTGATTCTATCATGATTTATTATGGCATACTGAAGAAACTCTAGGGTGAGCTGAAAGACTATGATGACGTCACAATGTGCTCGTGCACCGGATGCAGATGTGATCTGTGGCACACTGTTCTTCGATGAAAAGAGCATGATCGTGTTCATCAATTCCTCATGGGGCTTGATGACTCCACCTACAGAACAGTACGCTCTTCCATTCTCAGTCAGGAGCCTCTTTCGACCTTGAACAGGGTCTATCACATGGTGGTTCAAGAGAAAAGTCTTGGCTCCCTTACACTGACAGAAGAGCAGGTGATCCCTCTGGCTTTGCGCTAACACTGGCAGCATAAGGCAGGGGCGACCAAAAGGGCTCAAAAGCTGCCGCAATATGCACACGTTGTCATCCAAAGGGACATGAGGCAAGTGGATGTTTCCATATCATTATCCAGATTGGTGGGGCAATCGACCTAAAGACTGCTCAAGCCTGAAGGTCCTGCACATACGGCATCTTCTCGGAGTAGGGTGATAGGCGCTACTACGCATATGGCGACTACCCCCTCGAAGGTTTCTACTCTGCCTGATGATCTGCACGGAGCAGCAAAGGTGTTAGCCAAACTGTCTGAAGATGAATTGAGCTCAGTCCTCCGACCTCTAAGCACACATAAGCAAACTTCTCCAGAACGTCTGAGTGGTAAGCGTACATACTCCTCTTTGATCCTTGATTCAGGAGCTTCTCATCATATAACGGGTACATACTCCTCTTTGTGCCGTAATTCCGCCTTGCAATATCTGGCTGCACGACGGGACCGTAAGGGGCAGCTCGGGTAAACGAAGAATTGTTTCTTGACAAAGTGTTCTTTATCCCAAACTTAACTTGCAATTTGTTACAGTTTCACAATTTCTGTATGATAACATTATGTTGTTGAATTTACTAATGAAATTTGTGTGATATAGGATCGGAATATCAGGACTCGAATTGGAGCGGGTGAGGTGATCGATGGGCTGTACATATTGAAGAGATCGTTTGCCATTCAGATGCACGCGGTTGGGAAGATCTCCGGCTTATTCTTATGGCACAACCGGTTCAGACATCCTTCCAATTGAGTCTTGCGTCTGTTATGTGATGTAATGCCTTCTTTTGATGAAAATTATGAAAATCCTTATGAGGTCTATTGTCATTTAAAAAGACTAGATGATCCTTTGATTTGAGTGATACAATTGCTGAACATTGTTTCGATTTGGTTTATTGTGATGTGTGGGAGCCTTATCGGCATAAAATATCGTGTGGTGCATCTTATTTGCTAACTTTTGTGGATGACCATTCTCGGACTGTATGGGTGTATCTATTGAAAACTAAAGATCGAGTACCGACTTTGGTGAAAAAGTTCTTCGCCATGGCCAACAATCAGTTTGGCCACAAGATTAAGATTTTCCGAAGTGGTAACGGAACAGAATTCTCATCACTAACTTCTTTCTTTGCCAACCAAGGTTGGCATATTTTTAATGTCACACGTGCCCTCCGGCTCCAAGCCAATTTTTCCCTAATCTTTTAGCGCGAGTGCGTACTGACTGCGGTCTATTTAATCAATCGCACTCCCTCTACCTTACTCGACGGTAAGATACCGTATGAAATTTTATTCGGCCGACCACCAAAATACACTTATTCTCGTGTCTTCGAGAGTCTACGCTATGTTCACAATGATCAATGGCATGGTGATAAATTTCAACCACGAAGTCACAAACATATCATGGTCGGCTATCCCGCTGGAACGAAAGGATAGACTGTGTACGATTTAGCCAATCATGAATTTTTTGTCTCTAGGAATGTCACCTTCATCAAGGCCACTTTTCCATTTGCCAGTGACAATAGCCCATCCTCCACACCTCCACCGTCTTTTTCTGACCCTTTACCAGTTGATGAATCTGCCATCGACCGACACATCATCGCCTCACCTCCGAAACCATCAGTGACTACTCCTTCATCACCCGAGCTGGCCTCTGTCGAAACCCCACCATTGCTCGAGCTGACCTCTACATCTCCTCCCTCGCCTCCTTCGACTGACCTCGGCTGCGGGCAACACATCAAGAAACGCCCAAGCAGATTTGTAGATTATGACATGAATTCTGTCTGTATAGCCCTTTGCTCACATCACCTGCCACGTCTATTTCCTCATGTACTCTTTACTCTATCACTCATTTTCTTAGTAATCACCGCTTTTCTGTTGCCCATCGCACCTTTCTTGCTGCTATAACCTTGAGCGCAGAGCCACAGTCTTATTCACATGCAGTTCGGGATCCTTGCTAGAGAGCAGACATGCGAGAAGAGCTACAGGCTCTTCAGGATAATCAAGCGTGGACTCTTGAGGAGCTACCATCAAATATAATTCGGATGGAAGTGTTGAACGATATAAAGCTCGGCCAGTTGTGCATGGCAACCGGCTAATCGAGGGACTAGATTATACCAAAATATTTGCTTTTATTGCCAAGATGGTCACAGTCCATGTCCTATTGGCCCTCGCGGCTGCTCGGTAGTTTTCAACATGTCAGATGGACGTGAGGAACGCCTTTTCTCATGGTGACCTTGATGAAGAAGTTTATATAGAACTACCACATGGGTTCATGGCACCGTCTTCTCGCAACATCTGTTGACTTCGTAAATCTTTATATGGTCTTGAGCAAGCCCCTCTGTGTTGGTTTTCCAAGTGTTCTGCAGCTTTGCTCTCTTATGGTTTTGTTCAGTTCTATTTGGATTATTCTCTGTTTTGTTATACTCGTGATCATATTCATCTTTATATTTTGATCTATGTAGATGATCTCATACTTGTGAGCAATGATTCCCAGGTGATGGAGGTGGTTAAAACATATCTTAGTACATGATTTTATATGACGGATCTTGGTCCTTTAAAATATTTCCTCGGTCTTGAGGTCGCCCGCAGCTCTGCAGGTATTTTTGTTTCCCAACGTAAGTATGCCATTGACATAATTACAGATTGTGGATTACTTGCTTCTAAGCCGGCCACCATTCCCTTGGCACAACAACATCAACTCGCTCAATCCACTAGCTCTCTCTTGGACAATCCGATATCATACCGCCGCCTCGTCGGGCGCTTGATTTATTTATCAGTCACTCAGCCTGAGCTCTTCTATGTTGTTCACACGCTTGCTCCATTTATGCAGTCAACTCGGTTGGATCATTGGCAAGCTGCTCTACGAGTTGTTTGTTATCTTAAAGAAAGCCCGGGCCAAGGTCTCCTTTTCCGTTCGACAAGTGACCTCTAATTAACTGCTTGTTGTGATTTGTATTGGGCGAGTTGTCCACTTATCAGACACTCACTCACGACCTACTTCATCCAACTTGGTACTGCGCCCATCTCGTGGAAAACTAGGAAACAACACCACTGTCTCTCGTTCCTTTGCGGAAGCAGAATATCTTACCATGGCATACACCACTTGCGAGCTTAAGTGGATCCGCGGTCTATTTCATTTTCTCGGTGTTAACCATACGGCTCATGTTACCCTCTACACCGACAATCAGTCTGTCTTACATCTTGCACATGATCCTGTCACCCATGAGCATACCAAACATATTGAGATCAACTGTCATTTTCTCAGGAATGCTATCTTAAATGGACAAATCCGCCCTCTCCATGTTTCCACTACTCATCAGCTTGCAGATATCCTTACTAAGTCTCTTGGTGCTCGCGATTTTCGCTTCCTGTTGTCCAAGCTGGGCGTTTCCCACCTTCACGCGCTAACTTGAGGGGGGTGTTAGCGATGACCTGACCGGCTGAGCTGAACTGCCAAGGCTAACTTGGACTGACCTACTAACACCTGCCAAGCTAAGCTGACCTGCGCATGGCTGACTTGGACTAACATGCTGAGGCAGGTGTTAGCACTGGGCTGACATGCCACGCTGGGCTGAACTGTCAACCTGTCAATCACAATGTCAGATATAGATTGTGGATATGAATGCAGATATCCAATCTAATCAAATATTTCCTATTGATTAGTTTTATCATGTACATAAAGTATAGAGATATGATAGGATTTGTATTTATCTGTTTAGCATCAAATTAGGCAATACATTAGCATGAAATGTCTATTGTATTTCCTATAAATTGAATTGATCAAATGGAAAAATGCAGAGATTTGAGTTGCCAAATCATCTTTACAAGTCACAGTCACAGTATTTGGATAATAACATCTTCTTCTATCTGTTTTGGTGTGAAAAGTTTGAATTCAGGTAATTTAGAGTTTTCTTAAGTTGATATAGCCCTTTTCGGATATTGCATAAACGCGGTAGTCTAGTGCAACGAGAACGCTCTTTATGCTAATAGAATAGGAATAGGTTTTTGTGCTCAGGGCACTATTATTAATCTTTTTTTTATGAAACTATTATTTATCTTTGATGGTTAAAACACATCCCCTCTTTTGTATTTTGCTGGTTGAAGGTGCTTATGTATAATCACACAGTGTGTGTCTTACATGGGTATTAAAACCCGATGGCCTACCCATAAAACAAAATTAGGAGAGTCAAATTAATATTTATTCACCATATACTTCCACGAGTTTTTTTTTGAAGTGTGGCAAATTATGAAAATTATGTAAGGTTATATATTGTATATAATTGCGTCGCTAGTTAATACGGTTATATCTTAAATTTTCTTTGTATCATTTTCTCTTAACTGTCTGCACATTTGCAATTGGTTAATAATTTATTACATTCTGATAGGTCAAAGTTTTAAATAACAAACAGCTTGTATAATTCAAGAATAAGGCTTTAATGATATAGAAATACTGATTTATGTCATTATATATATATAACAGTCAGGAGAAGACAAAGATGAGAGATAGAAGGGGAAAAAAGGTAGTGTTCCGGACAGGGGTTCTCGAAAGGAAGGTCAGGGGCTCAATTCTTGCCCAAGGCAAGAAAGCTCCTTCTCAGCAAGTGCATAGTGTGGGAGCTTCTTGGCCTGTAGGCTTGCCTGCAGTACTGGGAGCTCCTTATGCAGACTACTGTGTAAATGACCAATCTCCTACTAACGGGCCATTGGGTACCTGATTTACCTCCCTACACTACTTTTTGGACTGGGTGTGATAGGGACCCTTACTGCTTGGGTTCAACCTTTAGAAGGGAAAAAAGGTGCAAAATCTTGAGTATCATAATATTCCAATTATTGGTCAAACTAGTTGTCAGTATTGTGAATATTTATAATCATGAATTAGATTTGTTACTTTTATTTCCAAATCACAAAATAATATTTTAAAAATGGAGTAGCTCAATGTGAACAGAGCATCATGTGGAAATTTCGGATCCTATAGAGAATTATGATACGTTGTTTATGTATAGGGCGTGGCTTTCAAGATAACAGTATCATAACCACATAATTAGAGACTAATGGTGTTATCAAATTACTGGTGTTACAAACTTCATGCGAAAAAACTTTCTCCTTTCCTGAAGTTTAATGGCCTTTTTCATTTATATACTGATGATTAATGTTATAATTCCCGACCATGCTGGTTGTGCTGTGCTGACCGGAAAATAACTTATCTCTGCTTTGCAGATGATCTTATTCTATTCTCTAGAGGTGATGTCAATTCGGTAAAGAAAATTATGAATGCATTGGCTAATTTTAGTGACTGTTCTGGGCTCAGAGCCAATCTGACAAAATCCCATTTCTTTCACGCTGGCATTGGTGGAGCAACTAGCTGCCTGCAAGTCAGCACAGGGTTCCCAGAAGGAACCATGTCTTTCAGATATTTGGGCATACCTATAGCATAATAGAAGCTATAGAGCTCACACTACGCACCTTTCATCAAAAAATTGATGGACAAGGTAGGGCTGTGGAATGCATCAAGTCTCTCATACACCGGCAGACTACAACTAATCAGGTCAATTCTGCAGGGAGTGAACTGTTTCTGGCTGAGTGCGTTACCTCTTCTAGCAAAAATTAGGACCCTGGTAAACAGGATTTGTCTGCACTTTCTATGGGAAAGTTCCGCACTGAGCTCCAAAAAGGCCTTGGTTGCCTGGTTTCAGGTCAGCCTACCCAAAGAAGAAGGGAGATTATGAGCTATACAAATAAAGGCGTGGAATTCAGCACTGCTATCCAAGCATATGTGGGATGTGGACCACAAGAAAGACACACTCTGGGTGCAGTGGATGAATCATAAGTATAGACTACAAGACACGTTATGGTCAAAGACGGGGCGCAGCTCAGACTGACCCCTTCTAAAGATATTTATGGAGATCCGAGATCAGTTGCTGGCTAGGGAAGGCTCCTGCAGTTTGGTAGTAGAGGCAATCATCTCATAGACAATGGAAGATGCTCTCAAGCCTTGGTTGGCATATGACTGTTTCAGAGAAAAGGGCTGTAAGGTCAGCTGGAGCATGATTGTCTGGGACTCAGCAATTACTCATAAACACTCCTTCACAATCCGGCTTGCTGAGCTGAACAAGATACCCATTAAGGCTCGTCTTGTTTATCTAAAACTCATAGAATTTCACCTCTTCTTAACTGAACAGAAGACGCTGCAGCAGCTCTTCTTCTCCTGCTCAGTTAGCAAACAAATTTGGCTTACTATCTCATCATGGCTGGCACTTCTACGGAGATTTCACTCTATAAACAAGATATTGGTCTGGGGATCGAGAAGACTCAAAGGAAAAATACTGAAACCTAAGGCAACGAAAATTGTCTTGGCTGCAATAGTGTATTTTATTTGGCAAGGACACAACATATACATTTTTTAAGGACAAGTATTTGTATCTAAGGGTGTAATGAATAGAATATGCACTCATGTATATAGAGTGGTGTATAAGCTCTACCCACATATCTTTTAGGCATAGACGTTGCTCATATGTTTTAAGATTGCTATACATTACTAAAAAAACATGTAGGTCGGCATGTGCACCTACAAGTAGAGCTATTGTATGGGTCACATTCTTTTGATGCTTTGATTTCTCTGGTTAATATTAACATTTTAACCAAAAAAATATTTAATGTGGCATCTGGTTTTGTTGCTAATAAAAGTTTAAAAATTGGTAAAATTTTGTATAAATTAAAATAGAAAGTTATTAGTAATACTCAGTGGAGAAAATAAGAGGGAAAATAAAAAGAAATGTATGTACACACCTTTCATTTCTTGTTCTTTCACCTCCCCCCAAAAAATAGCCTCTCTCATTTTTTCTCCACCTTAAATCTGCATTCAATAGACCAAAGAAATTTTTGTATTCACTTTATAAGAAAATGTTATCATTGACTAGAAAGGCCATGTAGTGTGGCTAAAATCAAGAGAACACAGGAGCACAATCGCAAGTACATGCACATACATCTGCAAGTCTCTCAGAGCATACGTACATCAGACTATCATTGTTGGCGTATACATTCTTTTGGACAGCAGTCGTCGATAATATACATACATTTGGTAAAGACGACCATGTTGTCATGCTTAACATGGACGCTCTAGGCTTTGATGATCCCTTGCTCTTCCAGTATGTCAAAGAACAGACTTGTCGCAAGTAGAGACGCATATACGTATATCATTTTTAACAGTCACAGACGTAGCTGGCAAAAGAACTAGGTCCATCCAGACGTAGTAGAGTTGCTCAGAGACCGAGGCGTATGAAGCAATGTGGTACCGATGGCCACATTTGAGATGTATATTGTATTTGTATTGTGCCTACGATATTTTGTATTGAGACATACTATGTATATTTTTGATTTATTGTTATTTTATGTTACTTTGTTCCTATTGTATATTCAATTTATTTTGTATTTGCACAGATTTACCCTAGAAATACAAGTATATTTGAATTTTTAAAGGTGTCATTTTATTTGAAAAATGAATACAAAAATAATTTAGTGCTGAAATTAAGATGCTTTTGTGAAAAATTGGCGTGGATAAGATCGTAAAAAAACACACACAAATCAAGAGTTGTCATTTTATCTGACTTAATGTACACCAAGAATTATTTGTTGAGAAAATATTAAAATATGCATGGACACAAATATAAGAAAACTAGACACAAAGTTATTTTGTTAATGAAAAAATGAGTTTTTTTTTCAAAAAACAGATGGACACATCACAATATTGACAAAACTATGATGTGCACCATGATTCTGTCAAAACCGTGTTGTGTCTATTGTCAAACTGGACGCACGGTTCTGTCAAAATCATAGTGCGTATGTGGTCAAACTAGACACAATACGGTTTTGTCAAAACCATTTTGTATGTCACAACATAGTTTTGACAAAATAGTGTGTACCTATAGAATCGTTTTCAAAACTACAATAAAAATGGGTTTTATTATTAAAAATACAAATTTTTTTTTGGCTTTTGATGCTCTCTCCACGACTAGTCTTCCCCGTTTCTACTCTTTAATAGAAAGCTATTACGTAATAGATTTTTTTCCTTTTCTTTAATTTTATAAATTTTAAATATTATATTGCGTTTCTTTTTTTTTCCTGGACTTTCTTTTGTTCTTACAGATATGTTCCGAAAGTTGGCTTCTTTCCTTTTTCTTAATCTATTTAATTTCTCTTTCAGTGTTAATTCTTTGATTATTACATAAAAACACAAATTCTCTTTGTTAACAAGTAATATATATACACACACGCACATCCAGGCGTACAAGTAATATATATACACACACGCACATGCAAACGTACATAAGAATGTGTATGTACGCGTGCATGTTTCAAACACTTAATTTATACTTAATTAAGATGCACAGTAAAGAAAATATTTCGATTCTCATTCCAGTCTTAAATATGCTTGAAATAATATTTATGATAATTATATCCATTCCACCTTTTATGCTAGAACCTGCGGGTTTACCGGTCATTCTAATTCCAATTTCAGTATCTATAATTTCTATTACAATTCCTATTCTTAAGGTTAAAGCATACATTCCAATAGTTTTAGATTTTGGACATGTTCATTTACTTTTGTATAAGAAAAATAAACCTAAAAAAATGTTGACTAGATTCCTTTATTTGATATTGTTATATCCAAAAAAAGGGGAAAAAATAAAAGAAAAGAAATATAATAATAATTAAATGGGTAGAAGATAAAGATAAAAGAGAATAAATAAATGAATTTAAAAAAAAAAGAGAACGTGTAAAAAGGGGGGGGTTGTAACCGATTCCCCCCCCCTAATTTGTCGCCAATTGAAATGTTAAAAGGGGATAAGGGGGGGCAACAGAGGAACGGGAAACCAAAAGAAAAAAAAATATACATATATGCATATATAAACAATAGGAAAACAGTAGAGAAAAGGTAAGGGAAGAAAAGGCTGTAGGAGAAGAGAGAAGAGGAAAAGGAGAAGAAGAAGAGGAGAGAGAGGGAAGAGAAGTTAATCGCAAAGTGTCGTCCGAAATCCAGGTAGGTTCCCTTTTCTCCCTCCAATTGGTACAAATTCAAGCATGTTTTGGTGATATATTACGTGTTTGACGTTTTTAATTATTGAATTCCAATGCATGTTGGTTGATCTGTGAAAAGCATGAAGTTTTGAAGACTATGTTATGTGTGAAACCACTGCGTATGCGATGCGTGTATGATATGTGTACTGCGTGAGATAGTTTTGATTTTAGGAAAAAATTTGATAATCAAAAATAGTAAAAGTGTTACAAGATTAGGGATTTTTCACTTTGTTTTGGCCTTAGAATAGGTTCCCATAGACTGGAAATAGGCAAAAATATAGATCGGAGTCGAAAAACGGGTGCCGGAGGTAGCCGGAGTGGCTCACGCGCCGCCGGAATGGCCGCGCGTGGCCTTCACGCGCTGCTGGAAACGCTGGATGCGTTTAATATCTGGGAGCATAAAAAAACAATCTTAGGGCCGGCCTGCCAACAGACCAGACCAGCCCTTAATGGGCCACTGGCTGGCTGCAGCAGAGCCAGCCCATTTAACCATTACATATAAAAAAAAGAAGGGTAAAGGGCCGAAAGCCCGGACTGAGGAAGGCCAGCCCTTGGCGGGCCGCTGTACCTGCAACAGGGCTTGGCCCATTATCTTCGAAAAAAAAGGGGTTGGCAGGCTTAGCGGACCGGGCCGAATGGCCAACGGACCGGGCCAGCAGTCAGCTGGCCCATTAACGCGATAAATAAAAAAAAAAGAGTATAGGGCGGTAGGCCAGCCTTAGCGGGCTGGGCTTGTGCATGGCGGACCAGGGCCGGCAGTAACAGGCCGGCCCTCTTCAGTTTAGATAATTAAAGTAATTTCTGAATTTCTGAAAATGGTATAACTATTATATAATTAATTTACCATAGGAATAATTAAATAGAAAATGTAAATAAATACCAGAAAATTATAAATAAATTCCAGAAATTATAAAATAATGAAATTAAATTATTTTTAATTAATTTCGGTAATTATGATAAATTATCTAACTTGGATAATTAGGAGATAAACAGAAATAAATAGGGAAAAATAAGGAAAAATACAGAAATTGCACGATAAAGGTATACAAGCCGTGGAAAAGTGTATTTGATGCCGAACAATGTTGGATTAGCATTCAAGTAATAACTAAACCTAGATTTGAGTGCCGGAGGACGGTGAGGATGGGCTAGGGGCCTCAGGCGATGGTGTTTTTGCATTCATGGCACGTGCATTGCATTTATGGCGGGTCGTGGCGTGTGGGTTACGGGCGCTCAGGATGGTGTACGGTGGCGGGGCCACGACACTCAAGATGGTGTGCGGTGGAGCGGCCACACACACTCAGTATGGTGACTGTGGGGTGTACGACCTGCAGCCACTCAGTAGGACCCGGGTTCATGCATTGCATGGTATGGATATCGGCATTCTGTGTGACATGATCTTGTTGCGTGTGACATGCATAGTGAGACATGCATCACGATGTTGCGCATTCTTTACCTGGAGTGACTTACTTTCCGCATTCTTTCGTATGCTTACGTGATATCATGTTCTATGTGCTATGTGTTATATCATTTTTGGATACTTGTCTTGTACTACTTGGAGGCAGGTGCCTACTGAGTGATTTTTCAGTCACTCACCCCTACTTTCCCCCCCAGGTGAGCAGGTAGGAGACTTCGATTATGTCTTTGTTGAGGACGGGGCAGACACAGTGGAGTGGGTGGACGATGGCCGCATCTAGGACATGAGAAGACCGTGCGGACATTTATTATTATTTTATAGGGATTTCATCACTCATTACCTTATTTAGCGTGATAGTCTCTAGACGCTAGCGTGTTGATTTTATCTTGGTGATGTATTTATTGTTTCCATGGAGGATTAATTTTTGTTCATGTGAATTAATGATATGGTATTACGTTTCCGCGAAAAAAATTTCTACGTTTTTTCGGACATGTCGGAGATTGATTCGACGCTTCGTATTCTCCTTAGTGAGATACGGCAGGTGCACCGTTCCCGATGCTAGGGTTCGGGAGCGGGGCGCTACAGGTGGTATCAGAGCCGAGGCTTCAGATCCGCCTCGGAACGCATGATTAACTAGTTCACCTAGACATAAGTTATGATCTTTTCCTAGAAACGACTAGTATACCCCTAATAAATGAAGTAGACCTAAGTTATGATCGGGTTAAGGGATGTGTGTGCCGATGGAGAGCTTTTCTTGTTAATTGCTGCCTTACCCCGCGATCCACTATTTACTTTATTTTTTTGACTAACCTACGTACCTTTATGAACTCGAACTTCAGGAAAATGCCTCCAAGACGTGAGCCAGCAGGAAATAGAGGGCGTGATGGAGATGACCATCAGGGTCAGGGGGCTGTCCCCCAAGTTATTGCTGATACTCTAGCCACCCTGACTACCCTGGTGGCCCTGCAGCAGGTGCAGATGGCTCACCTGCAACAACAACAGGAACAGCAGCAACAACAGCAGCAGCAGCCCCCACCACCACCACCACCCCCGGGACTTCGCTTCTTTTACAGGGAGATGCAGCACTCCCGGGTACCGATGTTTAGGGGCACTACACGGCCAGAGGAGGCTGAGATTTGGCTCCAGAATATGACTGAGCAGTTGAGGTTATTACAGGTCCCTGATGACCTGAAGGTGGAGGTGGTCGTTTCATTTCTGGAGGGTGATGCGAGGGGATGGTGGATTAATGTGCAGCGCCGGTTGACCCCTCCGGTGACTTGGACTCAGTTTCGAGAAGAGTATGAGAGGCACTATATTCCAGAGAGTGCCATACAGAGGAGGATGACTGAGTTTCAGCTACTTACTCAGGGGTCTATGACCGTGGACCAGTATGCGGAGAGATTTCATGCGCTGGGGAAGTATATGCCCTCCGTTATGGATAACGAGAGGGCAAAGATGTCTAAATTCAAGACCGGACTGAGCCCTCGCATTCAGTCGTTGATCATTTGTGCTAGACCGAGGACTTTCGAGGATTTGCTGGAGGTATGCCGGGATGTTGAGGGTGACCTCAGGAAGAGTGCGGTAGATGACCGGACGAAGCGACCACGGGAGGAGTACTGTTCTGGGAGACCTGGGAGATGGCTGAAGGTGCCCCGCCGCCAGCAGCAGGGGAGCTCTTCTCGACCACCGCAGCAGAGACAGTTTACTCAGCCATTAGCCATCGAGGGACCGGCATTGACAGATGCACAGCCAGTGAGGACAATGGCACCCACTACTCCATGTGTCCATTGTGGGCGATTTCATCCGGGTCAGTGTTGGAGGACCCAGAATGTTTGCTACAGATGCGGCACACCAGGGCACTTTGCCAGAGACTGCCCCGCACAGGGACAGGCCCCACCCCAGCAGAGCCAGCCACAACAGAAGGGGAGACCAAAGACGAATGCCCGAGTACATGTCATGTCGCACGCCGACGTCGAGGACACCAGCGATGTCGTAGCAGGTACACTTTAATTAAGTGTTATAAATCCGGATATGCTTTAAATACTTTCTGTCTCGTGGTTATGTGTTATATTGTATAACCCTACTCGTGTTAGGTGAGATATTGATTAACAAGGTCCCAGCTTACGTCCTTTTCGATAGTGGGGCCAGCCATTCCTTTATCGCCAGGAGGGTTGTCAAGAGTCTGAATATTCCACCAGAACGGCTGGAGATTCCTTACCGTGTCCAAACCGCTGGTGACCAGGTGTTTGAATCGCACTATCAGTACAGAGACTGTTCGATGGAGATTAATGAGCTGGAGTTCACGGCGACTCTGATTCCGATCCAGATGCAAGATTTTGATGTCATTCTGGGCATGGATTTTCTGGCTAAGTATGAGGCCAAGATCGACTGTCGTCAGAGGCAGGTCCGCATGCAGACACAGAGTAAGCAGGAAACCATCTTTCAAGGAGACTACAAGTTACATAAGGCGCCCAAGATGATCTACATGAGTGCAGCGCAGGCGCACAAGGCGTTGAGAAAAGGTAATCAATGTTTTCTTGTATATGCTATTGGCGCAGAGAAAGAGTTACCCGCGATAGAATCAATACCAGTGGTGAGTGAGTATAAAGATGTATTTCCCGATGAGCTGCCAGGACTACCGCCCAGTCGGGAGGTAGAGTTTGAGATTAATTTACTACCCGGTGCTGAGCCGATATCGAAGGCACCGTACAGAATGGCTCCGGCTGAGCTGAAGGAACTGAAAGAGCAGCTGCAGGAGTTGCTGGACCGGAAGTTCATCCGACCCAGCGTCTCGCCCTGGGGAGCTCCGGTCTTGTTTGTGAAGAAGAAGGACGGCAGCATGAGGCTTTGCATTGATTATCGGGAGATTAATAAGATCACTATCAAGAATAAATATCCTCTACCTTGGATCGAGGACCTCTTCGATCAGTTAAAGGTACCCCTGTAGCCAATACAACTCAAAATTCATATTATTAATTCTCCAAGTAATTTTGCGACATTGGTATTCTCCAAGGCGCTAAAGTATTCTCCAAAATTGATCTTCGATCTGGATACCATCAATTGAGGATAAAAGCCGAGGACGTAGCAAAGACTGCCTTTCGCACTAGATATGGACACTATGAATTTTTAGTGATGCCATTCGGTCTCACTAATGCTCCCGCAGCCTTCATGGATCTGATGAATACGGTGTTCAGGGATCAGCTCGATAAGTTTGTGGTGGTCTTTATCGATGATATATTAGTCTATTCTCCGGATGAGGAATCCCACGAAAAGCATCTGCGGGAGGTTCTGGGTGTTCTCAGGAAGAAGAAGTTATATGCTAAGTTTAGTAAGTGCGAGTTTTGGCTGAAGAGTGTCGCGTTCTTGGGCCACGTGGTCTCAGAGGAGGGAATTTCTATAGATCCCAAGAAGATTGAGGCCATTACTGAATGGCCTAGGCCGACTAATGTGACCGAAGTGAGGAGTTTCCTGGGCTTGGCCGGCTACTATCGGAAGTTTGTTGAAGGATTTTCATCGATAGCAGTGCCCTTGAGCAGATTGACTCAGAAAAAGTCAAAGTTTGTCTGGACCACTGAATGCGAGCAGAGTTTTGAAGAACTTAAGAGACGATTGACGACGGCCCCTATTCTTGCTCAACCCTCAGGCTCAGAAGGGTTCGTCATATATAGCGATGCATCGAAGAACGGATTAGGATGTGTTCTCATGCAAAATGGCAAGGTCATCGCGTATGCTTCGAGACAGTTGAAACTATACGAGCAAAATTATCCGACGCATGATCTGGAGTTAGCTGCAGTAGTCTTCGCACTTAAGATTTGGCGTCATTATCTTTATGGAGTGAAGTGCAAAGTATTCACGGATCATAAGAGTTTAAAGTACTTATTCACCCAGAAAGAGCTGAACACGCGTCAGAGGAGATGGCTTGAGCTTTTAAAGGACTACGATTTGACTATTAGCTACCATCCGGGAAAGGCGAACCGAGTCGCAGATGCTCTGAGTAGGAAGTCCAGCCATGCCAGACAGACACCGTTGGAGAGAGATATGGCGGAGTTGGAGCTTGACATTGTGGACTCCATAGCGAGTGTACTAGCGGCGTTGATTATCACTCCATCTTTGATTGAGCAGATCAAAGAGACGCAGAAGGGAGATGTAACCCTTAATGAGCTACGGGAGAGAATGATGACGAGTCGAGTTGACGGGTTCCAGATCCATGACGATGGCAGTATGTGGTTTCATGGGAGACTGTGCGTACCATAGGTTGAGGATCTCAGACGAACGGTATTGAATGAGGCACATAACTCGAAGTTGTCAATTCATCCGGGTGCCACCAAGATGTATAATGACCTGAAGAAGCATTACTGGTGGAGCGGTATGAAGAGACATATAGCTGAATTTGTTGAGAGGTGTCTAGTATGTCAGCAGGTCAAGGCGGAACACCAGAGACCAGGAGGGTTGTTGATGCCGTTGGAGATTCCTGAGTGGAAATGGGAGCATGTGACTATGGATTTTGTGATGGGTCTCCCGAGGACAAGAAATGGCAATGACATGATCTGGGTGATAGTGGACCGTTTGACTAAGTCCGCTCATTTCTTACCAGTACCGAATGATGTGGCTCTAGAGAGGTTGGTTACACTCTATATCGACAAAATCATCACGTTACATGGCATTCCAGTCAGTATTGTCTCCGACCGTGACTCGAAGTTCACTTCCAAGTTCTGGTCAGCATGTCAGAAGAGAATGGGGACCGAGCTACGATTGAGTACTGCGTTTCATCCGCAGACAGATGGACAGTCAGAGAGGACCATACAGACGTTGGAGGATATGTTAAGAGCTTGCGCCATTGACTTCAGGGGGAATTGGGATAGTATGATCAAGTTGATTGAGTTCTCCTACAACAACAGTCATCACAGCGCCATCGGCATGGCACCATTTGAGGCACTCTATGGACGTAAGTGCAGATCCCCTATCCTTTGGGATGAAGTTGGAGAGCGCGCTATCACTGGTCCAGAGTTGGTTGAGCAAACCAAGGAGAAGGTTAAGTTGATTCGAGAAAGGCTTAAGATTGCTCAAGATAGAAGTAAGAGCTGGGCTGACTCGAAGAAGCGTCCGTTGAAATTTGATGCTGGAGAAAAGGTCTATTTGAGAGTATCGCCTATGAAGGGTGTTGCGAGATTTGGACTGAAGGGTAAGTTGAGGCCTCGGTACATTGGACCTTATGAGGTGCTCGAAAGGATTGGTTCGTTAGCTTACCGTTTGGCATTACCCCCGGCGCTGGCTCAGGTGCACAATGTTTTTCATGTTTCTCAGTTGAGAAAGTACGTTCCAGACCCGAGTCACGTATTGAATGCACCACCTTTGAGGATCAGACCAGACACATCATATGAAGAGACTCCTATACGGATCATAGATCGCAAAGACCAGGTACTGAGGAGAAGAATCATTCCATACGTCAAGGTTCAATGGAGCAACCACAGAGAGAATGAAGCAACTTGGGAGCTGGAGGACCAGATGCGCGAACGCTACCCTAGGCTCTTCGATTAAGGTACGTTGAATCTTTTCGGCCTCTACGATTAAGTTACAGCAAGTTTCGAGGACGAAACTTTTTGTAAGGTGGGTAGGATGTAATAGCCAAAAAAAAAGGAAAAAAAATAAAAGAAAAGAAATATAATAATAATTAAATGGGCAGAAGATAAAGATAAAAGAGAATAAATAAATGAATTTAAAAAAAAAAAAGAGAACGTGTAAAAAGGGGGGTTGTAACCGATTCCCCCCCTAATTTGTCGCCAATTGAAATGTTAAAAGGGGATAAGGGGGGCAACAGAGGAACGGGAAACCAAAAGGAAAAAAAATATACATATATGCATATATAAACAACAGGAAAACAGTAGAGAAAAGGTAAGGGAAGAAAAGGCTGTAGGAGAAGAGAGAAGAGGAAAAGGAGAAGAAGGAGAGGAGAGAGAGGGAAGAGAAGTTAATCGCGAAGTGTCGTCCGAAATCCAGGTAGGTTCCCTTTTCTCCCTTTAATTGGTACAAATTCAAGCATGTTTTGGTGATATATTACGTGTTTGACGTTTTTAATTGTTGAATTCCAATGCATGTTGGTTGATCTGTGAAAAGCATGAAGTTTTGAAGACTCTGTTATGTGTGAAACCACTGCGTATGCGATGCGTGTATGATATGTGTACTGCGTGGGATAGTTTTGATTTTAGGGAAAAATTTGATAATCAAAAATAGTAAAAGTGTTACAAGATTAGGGATTTTTCACTTTGTTTTGGCCTTAGAATAGGCTCCCATAGACTGGAAATAGGCAAAAATATAGATCGGAGTCGAAAAACGGGTGCCGGAGGTAGCCGGAGTGGCTCACGCGCCGCCGGAATGGCCGCGCGTGGCCTTCACGCGCTGCTGGAAACGCTGGATGCGTTTAATATCTGGGAGCATAAAAAACAATCTTAGGGCCGGCCTGCCAACAGACCAGACCAGCCCTTAATGGGCCGCTGGCTGGCTGCAGCAGAGCCAGCCCATTTAACCATTACATATAAAAAAAAGAAGGGTAAAGGGCCGAAAGCCCGGACTGAGGAAGGCCAGCCCTTGGCGGGCCGCTGTACCTGCAACAGGGCTTGGCCCATTATCTTCGGAAAAAAAAGGGTTGGCAGGCTTAGCGGACCGGGCCGAATGGCCAACGGACCGGGCCAGCAGTCAGCCGGCCCATTAACGCGATAAATAAAAAAAAAGAGTATAGGGCGGTAGGCCAGCCTTAGCGGGCTGGGCTTGTGCATGGTTACTGCCGGCCCTCTTCAGTTTAGATAATTAAAGTAATTTCTGAATTTCTGAAAATGGTATAACTATTATATAATTAATTTACCATAGGAATAATTAAATAGAAAATGTAAATAAATACCAGAAAATTATAAATAAATTCCAGAAATTATAAAATAATGAAATTAAATTATTTTCAATTAATTTCGGTAATTATGATAAATTATCTAACTTGGATAATTAGGAGATAAACAGAAATAAATAGGGAAAAATAAGGAAAAATACAGAAATTGCACGATAAAGGTATACAAGCCGTGGAAAAGTGTATTTGATGCCGAACAATGTTGGATTAGCATTCGAGTAATAACTGAACCTAGATTTGAGTGTCGGAGGATGGTGAGGATGGGCCAGGGGCCTCAGGCGATGGTGTTTTTGCATTCATGGCACGTGCATTGCATTTATGGCGGGTCGTGACGTATGGGTTACGGGCGCTCAGGATGGTGTACGGTGGCGGGGCCACGACACTCAGGATGGTGTGCGGTGGCGCGGCCACACACACTCAGTATGGTGACTGTGGGGTGTACGACCTGCAGCCACTCAGTAGGACCCGGGTTCATGCATTGCATGGTATGGATATCGACATTCTGTGTGACATGATCTTGTTGCGTGTGACATGCATAGTGAGACATGCATCACGATGTTGCGCATTCTTTACCTGGAGTGACTTACTTTCCGCATTCTTTCGTATGCTTACGTGATATCATGTTCTATGTGCTATGTGTTATATCATTTTTGGATGCTTGTCTTGTACTACTTGGAGGCAGGTGCCTACTGAGTGATTTTCCAGTCACTCACCCCTACTTCCCCCCCCAGGTGAGCAGGTAGGAGACTTCGATTATGTCTTTGTTGAGGACGGGGCAGACACAGTGGAGTGGGTGGACGATGGCCGCATCTAGGACATGAGGAGACCGTGCGGACATTTGTTATTATTTTATGGGGATTTCATCACTCATTACCTTATTTAGAGTGATAGTCTCTAGACGCTAGCGTGTTGATTTTATCGTGGTGATGTATTTATTGTTTCCATGGAGGATTAATTTTTGTTCATGTGAATTAATGATATGGTATTACGTTTCCGAGAAAAAAAATTCTACGTTTTTTCGGACATGTCGGAGATTGATTCGACGCTTCGTATTCTCCTTAGTGAGATACGGCGGGTGCATCGTTCCCGATGCTAGAGTTCGGGAGCGGGGCGCTACAGATATAACCACGGGTCAACTCTGCTAGGAGCTCAAATAGATTCTTTCCTCTCTTTTTTTCCCCTTTGTTTTTTTTTCTTTTTTAAGCCAAAGTTTCTATATTTCATGACAGTAAAAGGAACATTCAATCATGGGCATATGATTTGATGGTCATTTTTATAATGAGCAGATGCTTTTCTTTGTACCAAGGAATACTTGCCGGAATATTTTGCTGTCGGTAGGTTATGATAGTCGCGGGATATATAGTGGTTTGTTATATATTAACTACTAACGGATTGTTATTCTCTTTGTCTTTAGTTCTTTTGAAATCTTTGCTTCGTATTCTTAAATCAAATAATTTTCAGTCGAGATTGCCTGTAAGATCCCATATTTCATTAAGGGTATTGTTGACCTTATAAAAAAGTGACTTACATTTTGCAACAAAAGTTTTGCTAGTTTTTTATATAAAATATTTGAACTTAATTTTATTATAAGTTTTATCTGAATCTTCTACGGAATGCTCACAAAATGACAAATGACTTACTAATGACATGTGATTGCAGGTTGCTACCTTCATCTCCTTCTTTCTCTCTCTTCATCCCTCAATCCCTGTAGCATCTCCCCCTTCCTCCACCCCCCACCCCCTCAGCGTCACCTCTGCCTCTGCTTCTTCCTTTTTCTCTCGTTCCTTCTCCTCTACAGCCCGCTTCCCTTCACATTTCCACCACTCTAAGCCCACCTTCCTCATCCGTACAACATGCAACCTCCAATCTCACAACCCTGCCACCTTAAGTCTCACCTCCCTCATCCCCGCCACCCTCAGCCTCCACTCCTACAGATTTCTCTTCATAATTAGTATATGCATCACGCCTCATAGTTATTTGTCTGGAATACTGGTACACATGCAGTTTGACATCAATACTCTAGGTTTTTTCTAGAGTCCACATATAAGTGAAATGTGCCTTCAGAGCAGGAGATCACGGTCAAGAGAAGATAATGCTTCAATAACAGAAGCATACTTGATGAAAATATAAAAAAAAAAATATGTTTCTCAGTGGCTTTGTTTAGCTCGCCATAAAAAAATCTATGGTTCCATTCTTAACTTCTCAGCAGATGTAGAAACATGACTAATCAGATTTTGACAATGCTATACGTAAATGGGAACTATATTTAAGTATTCTAGAGGATAACTAGTTAATGTTGTCCCGATTATTTGAGATATCTACTCATATATACTTGATAAAATTAGACGTTTTGAAAGAGGTTCAGAAATTAGAGTTTGATAGTTGTACGTAGTATAAGGCTATAAAATGTCCAGTATCTATATTATATGATAGTAAGGATATTGGTGAGCTTAGGATGGCGAGGGAGGAGAAAGGGCAAGCTGTAGGGAAGAGGGGAGTAGGGAGAGAAGTGGAAGGAGAAGAGAGATTACACCTTAAGATATTGCATATTTACCTCTTCAGTATGCACATACAATATTTTATATATTTCTATTGTGAGAGATTAGTTCGTTTAAGGGAAAAGAGTTCCTACGTTATACTGAAAAAAGGACCTAAGGAACTCACTTTTTCGCTCTCTGTAAATATGAAAGCTTGATATAACTCCGAAAAACTAGTTTTAAGAATTTGGAGAAAAACAAAAACATGATGCTTCCTTTGTTAGATTCTCTGGTGTAAATACGAAAAAACTCCATTCAGTTTTCAATGGAAGATTAGCAAAGTGAGAAAAAACAGAGAAAAGTGAAAGAAAGAAGCTACGTCTGAGTTAAACTCGGTGATAGAGGTATGTCTTCCTTTCTCGACAATTTGGTGGGACATTAAGGGCGTTCCTCTGTGTATAACTTAGACAAATTCTATACATGTTTGATATACATTTTTTATCTCTTGAGCATTTAGATTTGTTAACAATTTTTCGTATATGTTTGTAACTCCGGTTTAGATACTTCCGGATGAACGCATCTCCAAAAATATCAAAGAATTACTCATTCTGTATTAAGTTAGAATAAACCAAAATAACATGCGGCGCCTATAATTTTTTTTTCTTTTTCTTGAAGTGTTATCTTTCCACCATGTGTGCCGTACTCCTACATTCTGGATGAATTAAAATTTAGACCTATTATAAGTGATTTGGTTATGTCTACCTAGGCTATGAGAGTAATATAATTATGATTATTTGGCACAAGCAAAACAATAACTGGAAAAGAAAAAGCTAAACTAACCACTATCCTTACTAAAAAAAAAGAAGAAAAACAACTAAACAATATTCATTTGACCGAGTGATGCTTTTTGTGTTTCATTTGACGAATGTGTAATGCTCTTTTGTCTTATATTTTGCAATTTCCTATGTATGATGCTACTCAACGTACGGCGAATTGTAATAAGTATGATGAGATGCCGTAGCAGCTAAAATTCCCAGTCATTCACGACGGAGTTTAGCAGAAATTTGACATAAAACGAATGGACAAAACTAAAGGCAAAAAAGTAACATCTACAATGGAATGAAAAAGCGATTGCTACGTTGATTCGTTTTTTCCTTCGTCCAAATACTGCTTTTGTTTCATATCCGTCAAGCTACACGTAATATATATATGTGTGTGTACGTATGTATAGTAAATTTGTTCAAACTAAAATTCTTTGCATCTCATTAGATTTTTAGACTATGTTACTTCACATCAGGTTAATTTTACAAATATGCCTTTTTATAAATATTATATAAAAATATCATAGTTTAGAGAGGAAAAAGAAAGTTATATTTGTTGTAAATAATTCAAGTGAGACAGAATTGACTTCTATACAGTTTGTTTGTGAAATAAAGCAGTGGCCGACTTGCCGAGTTCAGGTCAGGTCATATCGACCTGCCGGGTCAATATAGTTCAGGTAGCGTAATTGAATTTGCGTTCTGAACAGTCAGCCGACCTACTGACCTCAGTACAATAGCATTTCAGAACGGTACTATCAGCCTTCCAAGCGAGCTGAACTGAAGTCAGATTGATCAGTCAGATCAGATTAGTCCAGTCAGCGCAATTGTATTTGTGTTCTGGACTGATGGCCGACCTGCAGACCTTGGCACCTCAGCACAACAGAGCGACAGTTGTGTTTTCATCCGAGCTCAGAACACCAGCAGAGCTCTGCACGGTAGTGCTACAGAACAACGAATGCTCTCAGCCAAACAGCAGAGCTCAGCTCGGCAACACTGTACAACAACATTGCTGCACTATCCCTTGATCAGCTGAGCTCAGCACACAGCAGAGCTCATCTTGGCAATAACCTCAACAGCTCAGCTGAGGAGAGAATCCGAGGTGAGTCCAGGACTCTGTCCTTAAGGCGTATTGCTCCGGTATACTGTGTCCAACCATATAGAGCAATCGTCTTCTAAGATACAACGGAGTCAGTTCAGACGAACGACACTGTAGCGTATGAACTCAACAAACTTGTAAGCTGTCCTGAATTTTCGGATTACTTGAAATGCAAATGTATGCAGAGAAGAAGCGATTTATGCAGAGAGATTGTATAGAGACAAGAGAAGAAACTCAAATTCCTTTTCTGACTTATTTCTGAATGATTGTATATAGACAAGAGAAGAAACTCGATTGCTTTTCTGACTGATTTCTGAGTGATGACCACAGAGGTCAACTTGACCTACTATTAGTAGGGGAAATCTGAGGCCAATTTGTTATAACCAATTCAACCACAACCATGTGATCAAATACCTGCCCGGCCTGAACCCTTGGATCAGATAACCGCATCAGGTCTGCCCATAGTTGCAGATCAAATAACTGTTCAATCTGAGCCTTCAGATTATAACAACATCAGGGCAGCTCTGCACGGTTAAAGCTCAACAACTCTTCAAACTTAAACCTTAGTCAATCCCAACAACCTGGAGAAGTTTAAATTTAACAAACTTCCTTCTCAGCTGAGAGGATCCGACCCGCTAGCTGCATCACCTGGCCTGCAGTCTACAGCCTGTAGCCTGAACCCATCAAGCCCATAGCTCAGTCCGCAACCCGAGACCGTCAGATCTGCAGCTCAGTCCAGAACCCAAGCCCATGCCTAGATACGGGCCGAGCTGAGCAGATTTTCCTTCATACTTTGAGCATTAATTTCCCATTCGTCCAATATCGTAATTGAGTTATTCAAAAGACTAAAATTGTCTACTCATCATGCAGATAATTAAGGACTCATTAGTTTCTACTCATCATTAATGAAACTAATCATAACTCAGCTTAAAATATGTTGCTAACCACAGTTTGCAACTTGAATCAAATTCAATTTCTTTCCATTTTCTCCAACAATCCCCCACATGAATGGAAATTAATGCAAATGCATATGCAGATTCTACCGAGAAGTCCGACAAGAAAATGTTGCATCAGAAGAGGTAGCTTCTGGCATTGCGCTTCTGTTAGTGACATACTATCGGATACACTCGGCTAATTAGTGACTTGATGTCTTAAACTAGCCGGCCTTTATTGTGAACTAAAACAACAGTACTCACACAACATTTCTTTTAACACCTTTTTGGTTCTCATGATTGTGTTTTTTCTGGCCATGAACCACCTGGTTTCAGAAAGTGTGTTAGAGAACTTTTGCGTTACAAAATTCTCATAGAAGCGGCCATACTCCACTAGAACTATCAAGCTATAGGAACCACTAAAAGCCTCAGCTTAACTTCACTTTTTCTGCAAACAACACTTTTTATTTAATAGAATGAGTAAGTGCTCACTGAAACTTCGTAACTTAGTTGTCCCATTGAACCAAGATTCTGGGATCTCCAGTCAACAAGGTTGGGTTTCCGCTAAAAAGATTCATGCTTTATAGGCTTTAGTCCCATTCCGTTTGTCAAAATTGACATCTAATCTCTGGCCAAGCTTTTTGTAAGCAGATCCGCAAGATTCTCCTTTGATTTTATGTAATCAATGGAAATCACGCCATTATAGATCAACTACTAAATGGTATTATGTCTCCGACGCATGTGTCGAGACTTACCATTATAGATGTTGCTTTGAGCTCGTCCTATAGCTGACTGACTATCACAGTGTATGTTGATAGGAGCGATTTGCTTAGGCCAGCAAGGCACATCTTTCAGGAAATTCCAAAACCATTCATCCTCTTCCCGTCTTTGTCTAGTGATATAAACTCCGCTTCCATAGTGGAACGAGCTATGCATGTTAGATTCGTGGATTTCCATGATACAGCATCTCCACCAACAGTGAATAAATATCCACTGGTGGACTTAGAATCTTTACTATCAGATATCCAATTGGCATTAAAATAGCCTTCCAATACTGTTGGATATCTTATGTAATGCAATCCAAGATTCTTTATATACTTCAAGTATCTTATAATTCTATTTAGAGTTTTCCAATGATCCTCACTTGGATTACTAGTAAGCCTGCTCAATTTGTTTACTGAGCATGCTAAGTCTGGCCTTGTACAATTCTTTATGTACATCAGACTTTCGATTACTTGCGAGTACTCCAATTGAGCTACTGGATTGCCTCGGTTCTTCCTTAAGTGTATACTTAAGTCAAATGGAGTTTTCACTTGTTTCACATCAATCATATTGAAGCGTTTCAGAATAAATTCAATATAGTGAGTTTGTGACAACCAGAGTCCTTCGACTATCCTAGAAATTTTAATTTATAGAATAACGTTGACAACTCCCATATCCTTCATATCAAAGTTTTTCGTCAACATCTTCTTTGTATTTAAGATAATATCACGAGTACTGCCCATGATTAGCATGTCATCTACATAGAGACATTCTATCACATATGCATTTTGTGTGTTCTTAATATAGACACACTTGTCACACTCATTGATCTTGAAACCATTAGCTAGCGTAGCTTGATCAAATTTCAAGTGCCACTATTTAGGCGCTTGCTTAAGTTCGTAAAGAGACTTAACAAGTCTACATACTTTTGATTCTTGTCCTGGAACCACGAACCCCTCGGGTTGTTCCATATAGATTTCTTCTTCCAACTCACCATTCATAAAATCAGTCTTCACATCCATCTGCTAGATTTCTATGTTGTAGACTGCAGCAATCGCAACTAGCACCTTTATAAAAGTCATTCTAGTTACTCGTGAGTAGGTGTCAAAAAAATCGAAGCCTTCCTTCTGTCAATAGCCTTTAGCTACCAACCTGCCTTTATACTTTTTGATAGACCCATCCTCTTTCGTCTTCTTCTTGAAAATCCATTTGCATCCGAGTGGTTTACTTCCCGGTGGAAGGCCAACCAACTCCCAAGTGTGATTCTGAAGAATCGAGTCTATCTCATTGTTAATTGTCTCTTTTCAGAAGGGAGCTTCTAGAGTTGACATCACCTCAGAAAATTTTTTTGGCTCATTTTCTACCATATAGGTTAGAAAATCTGGTCCAAACGAAGTCGGTATCCTGGCTCGCTTACTTTGACAAAGTTCCTCATTTCCTTGTGGAGTCGCCTCACACATTCCCTTACCAGTACTTGTCTCTTCTTTGTTTTTGTCTTTCCTCGGAAAGACATCTTCGAAGAACGCTTCATTCCTTGACTCCATAACAACATTTTTTGTATGTCAGAAATACCGATTTGTGCACTAAAAAACGATATGCACTACTGTTGGCATCTCCTATGAATATGTAGTCAATCGTTTTTGGCCTAATCTTAACTTGTCTTGGTTTAGGCATAGTAACCTTTGCCACACACCCCCACACATTCAAGTATTTGTAACTAGGCTTGTGGCCTTTCCAAAGCTCGTATGGGGTTTCATCCGTATTCTTAGATGGAATTCTATTTAAAATGACGTTAGCTGAGAGAACGGCTTCCCCAACAATTTTTGAGGTAAGCCCGAACTTCTCAACATAGAATTCATCATCTCTTTTAGAGTTCGGTTTTTACGTTCAGCAATACCATTCAATTGAGGTGAATATGGTGCAGTGGATGAATAATGCCATGTTCTAAAACATAACTCATTAAACGGTGTATCATATTCGCCACGTCTATCACTACGAATGGCTTTAATTCATTTGCTAAGTTGATTCTAAACTTCATTTTCATAGTCTTTGAGAGCATCAACGGCCTCATCTTTGCTACTTATCAAATAGACATAACAGTATTGTGTGCAATCGTCAATAAAAGTTACAAAACACTTTTTACCACGTCTTGTTGGTACAAACTTTAAATCACACACATCTGTATGAATTAATTCCAAAGGTTCAGCGTTCCTTTCTATTGAAGGAAATGACGCCTTTTCCATCTTTGCTTCAACACATATTTGGCATTTTTTATTATCAAAATTTAATTTGGGCACGTCAAGAATAAGCATACGTTGCATTGATTTATAATTAACATGTCTCGAACGAAAATGGCATAAACAAGAAGACTCAAGCATGTAAGTAGAAGATGAAGCATTATTATTAGTCTATGCGGGCTAATCTTTCTTTGGTACAATAGTGATGACATTTAATTTGAACATCCTTTTTGTCAAGTACCCCTTCTCCAAATACATGCCATTTTTTGAAAGAATAACTTTATTGGACTCTAACACTAGTCTAAATCCATGCATGACTAGAAGAGCTCCAGAAACCAAATTCTTCTGAATGTCGTGGACGTGCAGCATATTCTGCAAAGTCAAATGCTTCTCCAAGGTGAGCTTCAAAACAACTTTCCCTCGCCTTCAATCTTCGATGAGGCAGAGTTCCCCATGTAAAGTTGTTCGTTGTTCTTGCGCCGGTATTCTGTGAACATCTCTCTACTGGAGCAGACATGTCTCGTGGCACCAGTATCCAGTTACCATTTACGCATGTTCCCCACAGCATTGCACTTTCAGACCACCGTGTAGAGGTTCAGATCATCCATGGTATCAACGAGGTTGCCCTTGCCCTTGCTTGCTTCTTCTTGGGCTTACCGTATTGATTGTTGACATGTCCCTGAATGCCACAATTGTAGCATTTCCTGGTGAACTTCTTGGCTATCTGCATGCCTTTGTTGTTCACTCCAAGATGACCTTTCTTCTTCTTGGCCTCTGCAACATGGGCATGGACCTGACCAGCACTTGCATGTGGCTTCCTTTCAGATCTGTGATTATCTTCCTTTATGCGGAGTCGGACAATCAGATCTTCTAATGTCATATCCTTTCTCTTGTGCTTGAGATAGCTTTTGAAATCTCTTCACGAAAGAGGTAGCTTCTCAATCGCTACAACTGCCATATGACAGATTCACTGACCAACATGCACTCCTCTTCCATCTCGGCTATCAATGTCAGAAGTTTCTGAACTTGAGAAACAATAGTGTGAGAATCCAACATTTTGAAATCCAGTAATTTACAGACAATAAATTTCTTAGTGCCGGCATCTTCCGTATGATATTTCTTCTCCAAAGCCTGCCATAAAGACTTTGTAGTTTTGTACGTGCAGTACAAACCATATAAGGAGTTGTATAAACAACTCAGAATATGACTCAAACAAACGTAATTGCTGAAGTTTCATGCTTCAACAAACAGTTTGTGCTGCATATTCTAGGTCTAGTCCTCCACAAGATCCACCACAGATGAGTCCTCGGTCAATAGTGTGGCCAGTCCCACGATAGTCACGAAGAACAACATCTTCTGCTGCCATCGCTTGAAGAAGCTCCCACTAAACTTCTCTTGTCTCTCCACTTGGGCCACAGCAGGACCCTGTGCAGGAGGAGCAGTGATCAGCACCCCAGCATTTGCTGCTATAGGAGCAGCACTCTATACGCCTGCGCTTGAACCAAGATCGATCTAGCGTTCTCCATTTAAGTTTCTGTAAGCTTCATAAACAAAGAAAATCACTACAGAATCAATATACCGATACATCTTACGAATGTTGGAAATAATTCAAGTCAGACAAAATTAACTTATGTACAGTTTGCTTGTGAAATAAAGTAGCGGCCGACCTGCCGAGCTCATGTCAGGTGGGATTGGCCTGCCAGGTCAAGATAGTCCAGGTAGCGTAATTGAGTTCTGAACAGTCAGTCGACCTGCCGACCTCAATACAATAGCACTTAAAAATAGCAGGTCTGTACTACAAGCCTTCCAACTGAGCTGAACTAAAGTCAGATTGATCAGGCATATCAGATTAGTCTAGTCAACGCAATTGTATTTGCCTTTTAGACTGATAGCTGACCTGCCAACCCCGGCACCTCAGCACAACAGAACAACAGTTGTGTTTTCAGCTGCTTCGGCCAAGCTCAGCACACCAGTAGATCTCAGCATGGAAGTGCAGGAAAACAACAAATCCTCTCAGCCAAACAGCAGAGCTCAGCTCGGCAATACTGTACAACAATAGTGCTATGCTATCTCGCGATCAGCTGAGCTCAGTACACAACAGATCTTAGCTCAACAGCTCAACTGAGCAGAGAATCTCAGGTGAGTCTAGGACTCTGTCCTTAAGACGTATTGCTCCAGTATACTGTGCCTAACCAGATAGAGCAATAGTCTCTCAGGATACAACTGAGTCAGTTTATACGAGCGGCACTGCAGCATATGAACTCAACGAACCTGTAAGTAGTCCTACATTCTCGGATTACTTGAAATGCAAATGTGTGCAGAGAAGAAGTGATTTATGCAAAGGGATTGTATAGAGAGAAGAGAAGAAACTCGATTTCTTTTCTAACTGATTTTCGAATGATTGTATAGAGAGAAGAGAAAAAACTCAATTGCTTTTCTAACTGATTTTTGAATGATGACCACAGAGGCCAGCTCTGCCTACTATTCATAGAGGAAATCTGAGGTCAGTTTGTTACAGCCAATTCAACTACAGGCATGGGATCAGATACTTGATCGGCCTGAACCCTTGGATCAGATAACAGCATCAGGTCTGTCTGCAGCTGTCGAATCAATTAACTGTTCAATCTGAGCCTTGAGATTATAACAACTTCAGGTCAGCTCGACACGATTAAAGCTCAACAATTTTTGAAACTTAAACATTAGTCAATCCCAACAACCTGGAGAAGTTTAAATTTAACAAACTTCCTTCCTAGCTGATAGGATTTGACCTTCTAGCTGCAGGACCGGGTCTACAGTCTGCAGCCCTTAGCCGGGCCTGCAGCCTGAGCCTATCAGACTCGCAGCTCAGTCTGCAACCTAAGCCCATCAGGTCCGCATCTCAGTCCGCAACCTGAGCCCATACTCAGGCACGGGGTGAGCTGAGCTGACTTCCTCCCTTACTTGAGCATTAATTTCTCATTCACCCGGTATCATAAGTGAGTGATTGAAAAGCCTAAATTTATCTACTTGGCACATAGATAATTAAGAACTCATCATTAATGAAACTAATCATAACTCAGCTCAAAGTACGTTTCTAACCACAGTTTGCAACTTGGACCAAATTCAATTTCTTTCTATTTTCTCCAACAATATTTTGGTGCTTTCTATCATTAGTGGAAACGACAAGAAAGTGATGGTTGTCAAATAGCATTGACGATAAGAGGGGTTGGTCGTCGCTGACACTTAGTAATTTTAGGTAGGATACAAAACAAAAACAAACTTGATATGTTCCTCGTGGGTTGGAGTTTAGTTTAGGTAAGTTTCAGATCGAAATTGGGTCGAGTCTTAAACTTACATGTTAAAAGTAGATTATGTCCAGATCGAACTGCGGGTGACTTACATATGTCGGCCAGACCTGCGAATCATTAATTTTCTTCAAAAAACTATTGTAAATATAAACAAATATATATTTCATTGAGCCTCTAAGAAATCACTCACAGACTCACCCCTCCTCTCGTTCTCTTCTTCCGTTGTTTGCTACTTTTTCAGGATCTTCGTCTTCCATGACAAAATCACTCTAGGATTGGCTATGAGTCTCACTTGTAATCCTTTATTTTTATAGCTCCAAGTATATTTGTTTCTTTGTAATCCTGATTTAGATTTTCCTGGCAGAAGTTTTATGTTCCATTTCCTTTATTTTTGGTGAATTAGTTATAAGTTGGTCATCTTCTCATTAAAATTAGGATGACTTGCTTCTCTTCATTGTGCTCCTGTATATGATAGTCAAGATGTAGCGCCCCGCTCCTGAACCCTAGCATCGAGAACGGTGCACCCGCCGTAGCCTACTACGAGGACTACAAGGCGTCGTTCAAACTTCTTTACACATCAAAACTGACATAGAAATTTTTCGCGGAAACGGTAATTAAAGAAGTAAACATCCTGATTAAATTAAATCCATCAGAATAGAATCAAGTACAAGGGTTGAAGAGATCTGCTAAGTCAAGTATGAAATACTAAAATCAAACAATAAACCTAGGTGGAGATCTATCCGACTATCTCAAGAACAAGCTCCCGGTCTACAAGATCCCTTCTCGAGCCTAGCTCGTGTAATATGTCCCATCCTCGATAAATATATATACTCTTAATCATGCTCACCTGTCGAGGGGAGGTGGGGGGGTGAGTGACGGGAGTCACTCGTAGGTTACTCGTCTCTCCCGAAAAGGGACTGTCACATACTGAGTCGAGTAAGCAGATAAAGCATGTAAAGCAACAACAGATAAATAAATAAAGCATTAAAGCATAAATAAATAAATAAATAACAGATACCCGACCAGTCCGCATCCCAACACGTGGCACTGAAACACTTAATAACAAGGTCATCGATAATCACAACAATAACAAATGCAATGCGCAACTTCATGATGCATGCTCTTCTATCTCCATGTCACAAGCAGTCATTTAATATCACACGCTATGCTCTTTTTTTTATGTTATGCTATGCATGTCTCGGGTCCTATTAGGTGAAGGTAACTGTTATTACCAACACCCATCACACGCTCGTCAGGCCACACGTCCCGTAGGACCACACCGCTCATAGGTCAAATGCAATGCTCGTGCCATGAATGCTACACGCTTTCACACTTCTGTTTCTCCTATGTTACATGCTCCGTTCTATGTTGCGTATTACCTATATTGCGTAGTTACCCTATGTTGCGTGGGGTTCATTACTGTATTTTATCATCTATAGTTATTTTATCATTCTAGACTTTATTTTAGGTTGCTACATTTTATTTTATTTTCCTAGGCCTTCAAACACTTAAATATTTTAATTAAATATATTTTTTTAATCTTCTCCTACTATTTTTATTTCTTTAATTTTAATTTATTTAATGGGTTTCAAAATTTCATTATTTATAAAACACTAATAATGTTAAATCAGTTGATTGTATATATTTACCCATATTTTATTATTATTATTATTATTATTATTATTATTATTATTACTATTATCATTCTTTTATCATTCTTGTATTATTATTATTTTTACTTTTTTTCTTTCTTAATGCGGCACACAGTACCCACTTTTATGTTTTTATTATTATACATAAATATTTTTATCATTATTATTGTTATTGGTATTATTATTATTATTTACTAAACCTTAATTTATTTTAACATTATCTAGCACCCCCTTTATATATATATATATATATATATATATATATATATATATATATATATATATATATAGGCCCTAAACAAACTAGCCCCCTTTAAACTTTGCAACCCAGCCCGCCAGGTAAATGGCCCGCCAGCCAACTGGTCCGCTCCACCCCTTTCTCTCTCTCTTTTTTTTTGTGTTCCTGCGAATTAGGCCGGCCTACTGAGACAGCAGCTGGCCGATGAGGCTGGCCTGCTGCACAGCGGCCCGTGCCTTTTTTTTATCTCATCACAGTTATGGGCCGTAATTTTTGACCTGCTGTGGTTGGGGGGCGGCCTGCCATGGCTGAGGCAGGCTGGCCTGTGATTTTTTTTCTTTTTCTTTATTTTATTACTTTTCTTACTTAATTTCTATATTTATTCAAAAATCCATAACTGTTTCATTTTAACCCCGATTTACCACAAACCAATTCCATTGGACTCCATTTAACGCCCTCTTCGCAACACAATTGACAACATCAGCACGTATACTGCACGCGCCGCTCAGGGGCACGCGTGGCCGCCGCGCGTGTGCTACACGCGCCTCCTCTGGACGTGTTTTTTAACGAACTGAACCCATTCCGGCCTATTTCCATGCTATGTAATCTATATCTAAGGCCAATCACGCAATTTCCATACCAAAACATCAAGAATTCAGGATAAACATATAAAGGATAACCATACAGGGATAACCAAATAATACCAATACAGAATGCGAGGGAATCCAAAGCAATCTGACAGACGGGAGGGTAGCCTACCTCTTGAATGCAAACTCAGTGACAAAAACGGTGTTGGATTTGGTGTGGGTGGCTAATTGTCCTTCTTTCCCTTCTTTTTTTCTCTCTACCTTTTTCTCCTGCTCCCTGCCGCTACTCTTCCTCTTTCATTTTTTTTGTGCGTTGCTACTGCCGGTTTTGGGGAGGGAATTATGGGATTGGGGGGTTTTAATTTTGGTAGGGAATGAAATTAGGGGGAGTGGAGGGGGCGGTTATGGGGAAAGTTAAGGGATTGGGGGAGTGGGTAGTTATGATTAGGATAAGATTTATTTTAATTAATAAATTCAATTTAATCAATTAATATCTTTTTTTTACGGTTACAACATCCTACCCCCCTTACAAAAAGTTTCGGCCTTGAAACTTGCGCACTTTCCTACCAGTCATTTTCTTAGTTGCTATTAACACCTCGATAAGGTTGAACATATTCCATATGCTCGCTATCACCCATTAGTTGTCGTGTCGACCTCACCGCTAGGCGATTATTTATCTCAAAGCTAACTTATGTTACTAAATGTATATCGTTGAACTTATGTAGTTGTGTTTTACAATTACAATTTCTATCACAAATCCCATTGATCAAGTGCATAGATCATCTAACTCCTCGTTTATTTCCGCTGTAACTTATTTCCTTAAACTGACCACGAGATCCTAATAAGTTTAAGATAAACCATAAATGTACTATATCACTTAGTAGTACCGGTTGATCTTTGCTTGCAACTAGTTGTAGTCTCAAATTCCATGTATAACATTAAACCTACATCTCAATCGTAACTCGTCATTGTGCTACCATTCAGCTTAAGATATTGCCAACTTAGAATTGCCTGTAATCTATCTTAAGCAACATTAAACATTCTAGTACATCACGTTCCTGCTGCATCACTCTGTTGTACTGTGTTTTCAATAAGAGCACAGTTTTTTTTAAAGTACTAATTCAGACTTATGAATTTAACGCACTAATTAATAAATCCAAGATAATAACAGATTCATCTATTAATTTTTAAGGATTGATCTAAACTATTCTACATTTTTTTCAAATCACTTACCAATAAGACGCGGTTCATACTAAACTAACCAAATCCCTGAACAAATCAAAGCTCTCATATTCATGCTCCCTCAGAACATGCTAATCTATTCTGCATAGCTCAACCATTGAACTCTGCAATCGATGCCTTCTTAAACAGTACACTACAACATCTTAAATCAACATTTATCGCTCTAAGTCAACTCAATTAACAATACTAATGTTGTCAGCCTACTATGATAATTATAAACTACAACACTTTAATTACAGTTATAAGCTCCTTTTAGAACCATGTCCTTACTTTTTCGGAGATATCGTCAGCAGCCTAGTATACGAAATATGTGTACGGATATACTTTTCTTCTAATAGAAACGTGACTTACATGGCTAGAATTTGAAATATGACTTTTGTTGTTTTAAAATAATACTATTCTTTTTTTTGTAAACGCAAGAACCGAAATAATATACTCATTTTCGGAAGGCGGTGTTTCAAATGACCTCTTATAAACACAATGATATAACTTGTTCGCAAAGTATTTTGGTAAAATTGCATTAAAATAGTTGAAAACTTAATAAGGTAAGGTTTTACAAAACAATTTGAGTACGTTACTGTTTTTTTAAAACCTATAAATATATTTTGAAAACTACTTTTTGACTTAATAAAACTTACGTATGATCATCGCAAGCGAATAAATAACTTTGAAAACACTTTAATGGGATAAAATGCTTGCGATATCGATAGGCGTCAGGTAGAATTAATTTTTTTGTGACTAAAATAGATGTAATGAAACGAAAATTTGAAATCTTGTGTAAGGAATATGTATAAAAATATCGTTTTTGAAGAACATCAGTAGTTATAAATTTTTCCTCTTTGTCAGGTTGTCAAAAGAATTGAAATATTTTTTTTGCTAATATACAGATATAAGAAAGAATTTAGCGTGGTAAAGTTTAGTAGACTACAAAAAATGAGGCTCAATAAGGTATTTCCGAAGACAAAAATTTTGAAGTACTTGTGAAAATATAGTTATACATTGGTGTACGTGCTTATATAAAATATTTATCTAATTGAAAATATATCTGTGCAATATTTCGTATCATTCTACAGGTCATCCTCTTTTCCGGATAAGGTCTTCTATGTACAATTTTTTCTTTTATAAGTCTAACGTTTGCCTACTCATGATAAAATCTTTAACTTAAATTGGTCCAACCCTATCTTGGCACACTAAATATTTATCGACTTAAGGTATTCTAATTCACCATGCTTCCGTGCGCCACACTAATCCATTGTACCTCGTTACTTGATTATTTGAACCGTTAATTTCATCCTACTTTATATGAAAAGCAGCCACTACTTGTTCATGCCCGCTCTATTTTGATTCAAGCCTACCAGATTCAAGCTAAGTAATTCGATGTTTTTATAATTCAACACTTAACTACAAAAGTTTGTACGGGTTCATCATTTCCATGCACTTGTTATAGCCGATTACGCTCTTTGCTACCGTTCAATATCTCTAACGAGACTAATATCGTTGTCCTACTTAATAACTCTAATTTTCAACATCTTAACCATAGACTATAAATTCATTCGTATGATTCTCTTACTAACGCTACTGATTATAATGCTTATGAATCGTCACTTAGTTTCTATCTCTATAAACCATCTCTTAGTATCGATCATACGACAATTATTCATATCTTAGTAGCTATTGTCTCAACTTAGACCTAAGCCTGCCCTGATGCTACCATCCAAGTAGGAATATGGTCCCGTTTCACTTTACTCTAATGGCACTGGGTCACGTGCTGCTGTTATGATGAAGCAGCCTAAAATTGCTTAACCTGTTCAAACTAACATGCCCATCAGCGCTTGCGGTAGAGCATCCTGATCAGCATTACTATTTATATACTTTACCTATGTACTTATTCGCTTAGGGTTATTATAGTCACAGTTAATGGAATATGCAAAGAGTCATGATTAAACTTAGATATGGTACGTATGTAAAATTATTTGGTATATCCTAGGTATACGTGTCCCGTAATTGATCGTCCCCTTAAGTATAAGGTCATAACTTACTTTTAGGATTATTCTTAGTATCATCATCTCTTAAGTCTAAGATCATGTCTTATTTCTAAAATCATGCTTAGCGTATAATCAATGCTTATGACTACGCTCAGTACTTATGTCTAAGGTCAACTTTTAATCAGAATCGTTACTTATGTTTAAGATTGTAACTTATGTTCAGGATCATCACCTATAACTGAGATCAGTACATATGTTCATGATCTTCGCTTATGTTCCAATCATCACTTATGTCTAACTTAACTTCTAATATCATGGGCTAAATCTACACTTCCGCCATGGATCTAGAATCGTTCTTTGAAGGTCGTACTTGTTGAGAAATATGTTTGGATAATTTTCAAAGTCATGATTTTAAGTGGTGAATACTTAAAAATGTCACACATAGTGTTATATGAGATTATAAGTTGAAAAAGTTGAAAAAGTTGACATCGATCTCTCAGGTTGTTGCACTTCGATCGATCGATGTACTTCGATCGATCGATGTACTTCGATCCCTCACATCGATCGATCTATGTGAGGCATTGAAAGTTCAAGACCTTACGGTGAGACATCCATCTCTAAACCTGAGACACATTAATCGATCGATGTATACATCAAAACCTCACTTCGATCGATTGATGTAGGTCAAAAACAAATTCTGAAACTCACTGTGAGACATTAATCTCTGAAGCTGAGGCACTTCGATCGATCAATGTCTAGGGTTTTTACAAATATCTTTCTAAAATGTGATAAAGTGGTTGTTTACATTTGTACATGATTTATACGTGTTCATTATGTGATTATTATGTGTTTTTGATTGTTTTAAGTGTATTGTGACTAATGTGCCTTGGAAGTTTCTACAACTTACCAAAAAGGGCAAAATTGGTATTTTGAGTTTTGTAGGAACATGATATGGTGGATATATATCAAGGATTTATTCTCATCTTATTTATCATGACAAAGATGATATTATGACTATTTCTGACCATCGGGTCATTTCTGGAGTTTTCTCTCACTAGGGGCATTTTGGTCATTTCACTCCTGAGGGTATTTTTGGTATTTTCACTCAAGGAATCTCTTGAGCATATTATTATCTTCATTCTGGAGTTGAGATATTATTATCTTGAAGATCATATGGTGATTCTTTATCTTATCCTCTGAAACGATGATATTATTGACTATAACAGGATACGTGACGAGTTGTGAGGTCACATTCTATTTCTTTCTTGAAGAACCTCTTATATATTTTATGGGAATATATTTATCATCATTATTCAGAGATATCAAAGGTGTTAAAGGTGTGGAAATGATCACTTCGTATAAGAAGAAATAGTTGGAATTTTGTTGTTACATATTGACATAATCTTGTCAATTATTATTTGGTGATTTCTTCTTCAAAAATTTGAGTTGATATACATATACATATGTCCAAAAAAGTGTGTATTCAGATGATTATGATGTATTATTCATTTTATGGCTTGGTGACAAGTGGACCAACCAAAAAAGAGCAAGTTGGCAAAATTTGCCAACTTGGAAAATTCAAATGTAGCCAACGGCTACAAGGTATTTTCAGCAGAATTTTTTGAGTCAAAAAGTAGTCTTCACATGCCATATTCTTGTGTAAGGAGTTGAGGGTATTTTGATGGTATTATCCTCTCTTATTATCTTTGTTTTACAAAGGATAATCAAGATTTTTTTTTGGAAAATTCAGCTTATACCCAACGGCTCGTGTGGGCTGTTTTGGAGCTGATTTTTTATTTGAAATTGTCAATTCCCACATGCCTATTCTCAAGCCAAGAAGTTGTGGGTATAATGGAGGAATATGCTATCTTATCCTTAGGTATTATCTTCACACTTTCAAGACAATTCTATGGTGTAATGTTCGGCCAACAAAGGGTTTCCAAGGTGGACCAATAATGTTGTCTTATTTTGCCAAGTGTACAAGGCCAACCAATGATGTGAAGACACTTGGACTTGATGATGAAGATGGTGACGCATGTGCATTCTTATCTCCAAGGCTCACTTCACACTATAAATAGGAGGCAATGGTGAAGAAGATGAAACACACTTGAAGCTCACTTGAAAGCATTTGTTGATTTGTCTAGCTATCATTTTCTTTTAATTGTTCTTGTTTCATTCTTTGTAACAAAGGTGTTCTTGTTGTATTTGTTGAGCTACAAGCCTATTGAGCTTCATTTGCAAGATTGATTAGCCAATTCTATAAGGCTACATCAATAGGTGGTAGAGGTGTTGCAACTAAGTGTTGCATAGAAGGTGTTCATCCAAGTTTTGAGTAAGATTGGTGTATAACCCAAGGATCAAGCTTGGTTTTTGTTGTAAGGTGATACATATCATAGTGAAATCCAAGGAAAGGTGTTCCTTGGTAACCAGGATAAATTATCGGTGTTCTTGTCTTCTTTCTACCTTTCTGTTTTCTGTCTGTTTTCACTGCAGTTTTCACACAATTTCTCACAATTTGAAAAAATAGCTAAACACTTTCAAAATTTGTGATTTCTGGTGTAGTTATACTTCAGACTGTTAGCTTTCATTTGCAAAAAGAATCACTTGATTTGAGCAAGGGAAAGTTAGTCTGTCAGTTTTTGCAAGATAACGGCTCCAATCTGACTGCAATCTAACCAGCTTTGAGAAAACTTAAATTCTGTATTTATCAAGAATTTGTTAAGGTCAGGGCCTTCTTTAAACATCAACTACACATCCTAAGAAGTAGTTTGATATAAAGATGAACCTTTTTGGTTGAGTATTCAAAGAGAAACACGTTTTTCAATTTCAGCAACATTCTGTCCAATTCTGTCTAGATTGACCATCTGAATATTTTTATTTGTTTGAAGGGCCAAACGATCTTATTTTTGTCTGATTTTTGGAAAAAGTCTTGCTAACACATTGAAGTTAAATTCTGAAAAGTTTCATAATTTTTGGAGTTGTGTACACTTATTGCTGAATTTTTCAAAAACGGGTTCTGAATATGAGGTAGTCCCAGATTCTGTTTTCAAAGGGGGTTTTAAACAAGGGTAGTAGTGTAATTTCCACTAACCATTATTCACCTCCCTCTAGTAGTGTTTATTGCAGGTGCATGGTCCAACAATTGGTATCAGAGCGAGGTCTACACCACTCAAAGAAGCAAGATTCAACACCGTACAAACAACACAAGGCCAAGAAACAATAACTCTTTGTAGCCTGCTAATCTCAAATTAAAGGTACATACAATGGCCATAGTATCTCACAAAGGTGAGTTGGAAGGTATGTCCACACAACGTCCTCCTCTTTTTTATGGCAATAATTTTGTTCATTGGAAACTTAGAATGAGGCTATTCTTAATGGCTATAGACATTGATTTATAGTCTATAGTTGAAGATGGACCATACATTCCAATGAAAGTTGTACAAGTTAGTGGAGTCACAAAAGAGGTTGAAAAATATAAAAGTTAATGGTCATCAGAAGATAAAAAGAAAATGTCCATGAATGCTCAAGCTATTCAATTACTTTTTAATGGACTTACAACTTCTGAAGCAGGATATATTTCAAATTGCCCAAGCGCACACGACATGTGAAAATCACTTGTATTAAAGCATGAAGGAACAAGCAGTGTAAAAGAATCAAAAATAAACATGCTTATGACTGAATTAGAATCTTTCAAAATGTTGCCAAACGAATCCATAATGTCTATGGATTTGAGAATTACTAACATTTTCAATGCTCTTGAAGCTTTAGGCAAATCATTCATGAACAATGAAAAGGTTCAAAAGGTGCTGCGAAGCCTTCCTGCTGAATGGGATCCAAAGGTCACGGCGATTGAAGAAACCAAATAGATCACAAAAATAGACGAATTGATAGGCTCACTAAGAGTATATCAGGTAAAACTAAACCAACGGAAGACCGAGTCATCTGAATCATCCAGTAAGTCAATAGCTTTCAAAACAACTGAAACACATACAAATAATGATGATAGTAATAGTGATACTGAATTAGACAATGACTTGATATTGATAGCTAGAAAGCGTAGAAAGTTTGTCAAACGTCTAAATAGGAATAGACAACGTTCTTCTTCTTCTTCTTCTTTTTCTCAATCTAAGAAAAATAACTCTAACAACAACAAATGGTATAATAAAGAGTTAAAGTGCTACAAATGCGGTCAAAAAGGACATATTTCATATGATTGTCCAACAAAGAAAAATAATAATAATAATAACAACAATAATAAAAAAGCCAAGGACAAGGAGGCACAAACGACAAAGACAAAGGAGTCTAAGCCAAGGAAAGAAAAACGAGCAATGAATGTGAGCACATGGAGCGACTCATCCGACTCAGAATCTGAAACTGAGGAAGCTCAAGTCTGCTTCATATCCAACGAGGTAAATTCTGATAGTGATTCTGATAGTGACATGTCATTTGATGAAATGTATGAAGAGTTTTTAAGAATGCATGCTCACTGTAAGAGGCTCTCTAAAGAAAAGAAGAAACTAATTGAAGAAAATGACAAGTTGAAGACGTCCAACTTGGAATTTTCCGATCAATTAGAATCTTTTAAACAAGAGTCTACTAATACTCTTGATTCTTTAGAGATTAACATTGAATCACTTAGGAAAAATGAACAAAAGTTAAAAACTGAAAATAGTATGTTAAAGTCTAAGTTAGAAAGTTGTGAAAATGAGATAGACAACTTAAGTCTTCTAAACTAAACTTAGAAAAAAATGTTAGAACAATTTAAATCGGGTGCTAATATGTTAGATACACTAATATCATCACAAAAGTATGGAAATGATAAAACCGGGTTAGGCTATAAAGAAGAAAATGTAAAAGTAGATAAAAAGACTAAGTTTGTCTCATCAAGTACAAAGTTGCCATATAATACAACAAAATCGACTTTGCCTGCTATATCTTCTTCTACACCTTATTCTACTTATATCAAGGCAAAAATACAGCACGCACCCACAAGTATACACACGTATAAACGTACATCTAGGCAAAACTTTGCATCTAGACAACCTAGAAATTATGCCTACATGTATATAAATACATCTAGACCTAATAAAATGCATCCAACTATTATGAACCTAAGTATAGGCAACACTCATATAAGTCTCATAGAAATGCATATGAACATACATACATAGCGCCATTCAAGAAACAAAATTACATGCCTTGTACACACTATCAAAATGGGCCAAGACATAGTACTTATCAACCAAGATATAACATGTATGATAATGCAACATCTTTTTGGAATGGTCAAACATATGTTAATCCTTTATATTCGACCTATGTCAAAAATGTGCCTAGAAGGTATATCCAAGTTTGGATACCTAAGGGATATCTAAACAAGGGTGGTGCTCATAACATTCAAGGACCCAAATAAAGGGTACCTAAAACTTTGTCTCCATTGTAGGAAAAATGCAAGGAATGCAAGAAGGAGGCAAGTCAAAGAATCTAAAAACCAAATGGTTTTTAGATAGTGGATGTTCAAGGCATATGACGGGGAACCCCAAACTATTCATCGAATTGGAACGTATCAAGAATGGAGGAAAGGTAACATTTGGTGACAACAGCAAAGGACAAATTGTTGGAAAAGGAACAATTGGGGACCCTAACACATTTCAAATACGAAATGTGTTGTTAGTAAGTAATCTTTCGTATAATTTATTAAGTATTTCTCAACTTATAGATTGTGGATATAATGTTTCTTTTCTTCCCAATTCTTGTGATATAATAAATGAAAAAGGAGAAATTGTTTGAAAAGGAAATAGGGATGGTAACATTGATACTCTTACCTTAGATAACATGTTAGATGCTAAGGTTAAGTGTTTAATATCACATGACTTAGATTTGAATTTATGGCATAGAAGACTAGGCCATATAGGAATTTCAACCATTGAAAAATTATCTAAGAAGAGTTTAATTAGAGGAATGCCTAAGTTAGACTTAGATAATTTCCAAATGTGTGAAACATGTATTAAAGGAAAACACATTAAAGAAACATTAAAACCGAAACATGAAGTGAGTACTAGTCATGTACTAGAATTGCTTCATTTAGACTTATTTGGTCCAAGTAGAACAAGGATATCCTTCGTCTCTTCTCTTCCCTTTTATTTCCCAATAAAGCAATCAAACATGTTGTTCACCTGGCTGATAACAGAAGTCAAGGAACATGTGAACCAAGAATTTCTTTGAGCCATTATCGTTTGTTTTACACTTCTGCTCCAAAGGATCCAATAAACTCTTGGTTGTCTTGAATTTTCTATATACATCATATCGGTGGTTCCTATTCCATTTAGAATGTAGCTCCAGCAAAAAAAAAAGTCATTTGCTCTTATCAGTTGAAGTCAACACTAAGAACTTCAACTTATCCTCAGAATAGGAAGAGGACCAACTCCGCCGCAACGGTCTTTTTACCGCCGTAAACGGCTCTTTCTCCCCATCTTCTTCTTCTCTTTCTATTCTTTTCTTTTTCTTTTTTACATCTGTATCTTCATCTTGAAAGCAGGAATCGCTAATTTATCTTTCTCGAGTAGCAAGGTACGGATCGATCCGTTGAATTAACAGCTTCATTTTCTTCGTTCTTTTTGGGGGTGAAAGCTGGAATCTTGGGAGCTCATAGAGTATCCCTGTGTTACATTTTGTTCTTCCAGCAACATTTCTTCTTTGATCTTGTAGTTGTCTTTATTTTCGTTCATTACTTGCTCTGTGAGTTTATTTTACATCTATTGTTTCTTGAGTTTATTTTGTTTGGCTGGTAAGTGTGCAACACAATTTGGGGTAGTATTTTGCTTTGATTTCCGATACCAGAAGAACTCCAGGTGGACCGATTTCCACCCCTTTTACACTCGCATCAAAGACTTCAAATTGGGTGTAGGAATCAGACAAAAAGCTTCAGGTTAACCAAGGTTTTTTTCTGCTGCTGCTTTTGCTAGTCACTCCACCGCCGTTAAAAAACCTAAACAGATTTGGGTCTTTGCACTTGAACGGAGTCTTTGATACCAACGCCGCCGCCACTATCACGAATCTCAGCCGACATATCCTATCAGATTTCTTCAGTTGAGAGGGTAAGATTCTGGACTTCGATTCTTTCTCTACCGTGAGCTTGGAGTGCACATAAGAAAATATAGATCCAGATCTGTTGCTCTATTAGATCTTGGTGTGCCACGACTCAACCAGGTGATATAATTTTATTTTTGTCTTATTATCAGTGAAGTAATTTTTGATTGTTTATACTTAGTTTCAAACTTTCGGCATTAGTAGCATACCGTGGATTTTTAGTTTTAGTTGCAAAAATTGATAGAAGACGTCATGATTTTTCCGTGAGACCATATCTAAGGAAGAGGGGTGTAAGTAAGGGAAAGGAAAAGGAAGATAGTCTTAGGGTAGCCTCTTGGAATGTAGGAACCTTAAGTGGTAAATTGTTGGAGGTTGTAGATACACTTAAGAGACGTAAGATAGATGCAGCATGCCTCCAAGAGACTAGGTGAAAAGGGAATAAAGGTAAAGAGTGTAATGGATATAAGTTATTGTATTCAGGGTCAGATGGGACCAAGAATGGGGTAGGATTTCTAGTAAAGTTAGAATTACACACGAACGTGATTGATGTGATTAGATATAGTGATAAAATTATGATGTTGAAGCTAGTCCTAAATAAGGAAGTAGTGGCAGTGATTTGCACCTACGCACCCCAAGTGGGACTAGGAGAACAGGAGAAGAAAGAGTTTTGGGATTGCTTAGATATAGTGTTAAAGTCAATACCCAGATAGGAACGAATTTGTATCGGAGGTAATTTTAATGGACACATTGGAAAAGATAATGATGGTTTTCAGTCGGCACATGGCGGGTTTGGTTATGGAGATAGAAACGAACAGGGCAGAGATCTGCTGGACCTAGCAGTGGCCCATGACCTAGGCATTATAAACTCGTTTTTTAAGAAAAAAGAATCGCATTTAATCACTTTTAGCAGCGGAGGACGTAAGACGCAGATCGACTATTTTCTGATGAGACGCAAAGACCGACGGTTGTGGAGGGACTGCAAGGTTATACCAGGGGAGACAGCGGTGACGCAACACCATTTATTAGTGGCAGTTATAGCATTGAGCCAAAAGTTGAGTAAGGATGTTGGAAAATTCCCATCCAGGATTCGATGGGGAAGTTTGAAAAACGAAAAAATTAATATATTCAAAGACAAGGTCATCTCCGCAAAATTAGATCGTCTGGGTGATGACACAAATCAGATGTGGGAGGCTATATCGACTATTATTACTCACGCGGCGAGAGAAACACTGGGGGTAACAACAGGAAAGACGTCCACACATAAAGAGGCGTGGTGGTGGAACGAGGATGTGCAACAAAAAATAAAGTACAAACAAAAGATTTTTAGAGAGCTGTTAAGCTGCACAAATGTGGAAGAGAAAGTGAGATTAAAGGAAAATTACAAAATCGCCAGGTAAGAGGCGAAGAAGGCAGTGACAGAGGCAAAGATTGCAGCTTATAAAAGAATTTATGAAAGACTAGAAACAAAACACGGAGAGCATGATATGTTCAAGATTGCCAAAGCTAGGGATCGAAAGAGGCAGGATCTAAGAGGCGGAAAGTTTATAAAAGGAGAATATGGACATGTGTTAGTTAAAGCACAAGACATCAAGTTGAAATGGCAAACATACTTTCACAATCTTTTTAACGTTGGTAGTACCGACTACGAAGAACGAGAAAGCATCACTAACTAACAACGACAGCATAATAACTCTGACTGTCAGAGCATCACACAAGGAGAGGTGATGATAGCACTGAAGAAGATGGGAAGAGCTAAAGCGGTCGGCCTAGATGACATACCCATTGAGGCGTGGAAGTATTTGGGAGAAGAAGGGGTTCAATGGCTAACTAATCTGTTCAATCATATTTACAAAACAGGAAAGATGCCAGATGAGTGGAGAAAGAGTGTCGTGGTCCCCCTATATAAGAACAAATGAGACGTATAGTGTTGTGGGAACTATAGAGGGATTAAGTTGCTAAGCCATACCATGAAGTTATGGGAGAGAGTTATCAACACTAGAATTAGGAGAGAAACTCAGGTTACAGTGAACCGGTTTGGTTTTATGCCAGGAAGGTCAACTACGGAAGCAATACACATTATCAGGAGATTAATGGAAAAGTATAGGGAGAAGAAGCGTGATTTACATATGGTTTTCATCGATCTTGAAAAAGCGTATGATAGTGTACCATATAGCCTGATCTGGGATATCCTGGATGCAAGAGGGATCCCTGTGAAGTATATAGACATAATTAGAGATATGTATGCTAGGACGAAAACAACCGTTCGTACGCCTGTGGGAAATACTGACTTCTTTTCGGTGGAGGTAGGCCTCCATCAAGGGTCTGCGTTGAGCCCATTTCTTTTTGCAGTTGTTCTTGATGAGTTGTCAAAGTCGATACAGGAGGCAGTTCCGTGGTGTATGCTTTTTGCTGACGATATTGTATTAGTCGCAGAGAGTACACATACCTTGAGTATGAGACTAGAGCAGTGGAGAAGTGTTTTAGAGAGAAAAGGCTTAAGGATTAGCCGTTCTAAGATCGAGTATCTGCATTGCGACTTCAGCGGCGCAGCCGACAGAGACAATAGCCAGCTCACCATCGATGGTCAAGTGGTACCACAGGTAAGTAAGTTCAAGTACCTAGGAATATTTGTACAGCAAAATGGGGACATAGATAGTGATGTAGCAAATCGAGTTCAAGCAGGCTGGTATAGATGGAGGGCGGCCTCAGGGGTGCTATGTGACAAGAATTTCCCAAATAAATTAAAGGGAAAATTTTATAGGGTGGCAGTACGACCAGCAATGCTATATGGGACAGACTGCTGGGCCATCAAGAAGTCACAATTGCAGAAGATGGAAGTGGTAGAGATGAGGATGTTGAGGTGGATGTGCGGGCATACAAGGCTAGACCGGATCAGAAACGAGGTGTTCCGAGAAAGATTATGCGTGGCTAGTATAGCAGATAAGATAAGGGAGGGAAGAATGAGATGGTTTGGACATGTCAAGCGGAGACAGACAACGGCGTCGGTAAGAGCATTTGAAAGCCTCATTGTAGAAGAGAACAGAGCTAAAGGCAGACCCAAACTGACTTGGGATGAGCAGATTAGGCACGACCTACTAGATTTGCACCTCTCTGAGGACATGGTCCAGGATAGGAATTCATGGAGGCATAAGATTAAGGTTAACGAGGTATAGGTTGTATATAGGGGCACCTTAGAGTGTATTTAGGGCCATAGGTAGACATGGACACTATCTATGCTTTATGTTGACTTTGCACTTTGTTTATGTTTTACTGTTGTTTTGAATTACATGTACATATACACGTTATGTTTATTTTAATATCGAAAGCCTATTCTTTGTATTTCTTGATTTCCCCCACTAACACACTAGCACATTATATCTCTATTATTATATTATTTATGCAGGTACATATAGAGCCGGGGGTCTCACTGGAAGCAGACTCTCTATCCCTTGGGACAGAGGTATTGTCTACCTACCAATTACCCTCCCCAGACCCTAGCGATAGCGTTTGCTGTCGTTGGGATATACTGGGATGATGATGATGATGATGATGGTCCAAGTAGGACAAGACATCTAGTGGACGCTATTATGTGTGTGTCATAGTAGATGATTACTCACGCTACACATGAACATTGTTCTTAACACACAAAGACGATGCTCCATTAGCAATCGAAACTCTTATTGAGCAACTCGAAAACATTTATGAAGAAAATGTTAAACGAATTAGAAGTGATAGAGGTGGAGAAATTAAAAACAAAAATATAATCAAGTTTTGTGAATTACATGGAATTAAACACGAATTCTCACCACCTAGAACACCACAACTCAATGGAGTTGTTGAACGAAAAAATAGAAGAATTCAAGAAGTTGCTAGAACAATGCTATGTGAAAACAAAAAACCAAAATATTTATGGGTTGAAGCTGTTGGTTGTGCATGTTACATAATAAATAGACTTTCTATTAGAAAGAAATTGAATAAAACACCTTATGAATTGTTATATAATAGACAACCTAAGATAGATTATCTTAGAGTTTTTGGTTGTAAATGTTTTGTGTTTGAACAAAAGTCTATTGATTGCATATTTGTTGGTTATTCAACTAATTCAAGAGCATATAGGTGTTATAATCATGCATCTAGAAAAATAATTGAATCTATACATGTGAAATTCAATAAAAATGCATGCTATGAAGTTAGTGATAAAACTCAACATAAACATGAGAATAATGTTGAAAATATGTTTGATGATGATGATGTATTACTTGAGCCTGTACTTGACCATCTAGAACCAACTCTCACTGAACAAGATATGCATGAACCTTTAGATGAAATAAATGAAGAGATTTTGCAATTGGAAGATAATACAACTAACGTACAAGATGATTCAATTGTATACTAAAATATTCATACAAATGAAACATTTAAACAAGATGACGGTGAACCTAGTCAATCTAGGAATTGGTGGCATCCTAAAGAATTAATCATTGGGGATCCAAGTGTTGGTGTTAGAACACGTAGAAATATAAGTCAACTTGAAGGACATAGCTTAATCTCACACTTAGAACCTAAGAATGTAAAGGAAGCCTTAGGTGATATATCTTGGATAGATGCCATGCATGAGGAATTGAACCAATTCACAAGAAACAACGTGCGGGACCTAGTACATAAACCTGAAGACAAGTCTATAATAGGAACTAAATGGGTCTTTAGGAATAAAAAGGATGAACAAGGAAATATTACAAGAAATAACGTTAGGCTAGTCGCACAAGGTTATAATCAACAAGAAGGAATAGATTATGAGAAAACCTTTGCATCCATTGCACAACTAGAAGCAATTAGATTGTTACTTGCTATTGCAAGTCTAAGCAATATTAAACTCTTCCAAATGGATGTCAAGAGTGCGTTCTTGAATGGATACATCCAAGAAGTGGTGTTTGTCAAACAACCCCCTAGATTCGAAGATTCAAAGAATCCTAACCATGTTTACAAGCTTAAGAAAGCTCTATATGGTTTGAAACAAGCTCCAAGAGCTTGGTATGATAGATTTGCAAACTTTCTTATTGAAAATAATTATCAAAGGGGGACAATAGACAAAACCTTATTCCTAAGAAAGAAAGATAATGACTTATTAATAGTTTAAATATATGTAGATGACATCATCTTTGGTTCAACCAACCCTACATTAGTAAAAGACTTCGAAGAATGTATGAAGTCAGAATTTGAAATGTCAATGGTAGGAGAGTTGAATTATTTCTTAGGACTTCAAATCAAACAAACCACTCAAGGAATCCACATTAGCCAACATAAGTATGTCAATGATATGATTAAGAAGTTTGTCTTTGAAGAGTTGAAACCAACACCTACACCTGTGAGTGTTAGCACCAAACTAGATAAGGATGAAAATGGTAAACCTTTTGATGACACACTTTATATGTCTATGATTGGATCACTGTTATACTTAACTGTGTCAAGACCTGACATCATGTTTAGTGTGTGTATGTGTGCTAGGTTTCAATCTTGTCCTAATGTATATCATTACAATGCAGTGAAAAAGATCTTTAGATATGATAGAAACTCTAACTTGGAATTATACACATATAGTGATGCTGATTATGGTGGTTGCAAATTAGATAGAAAATCCACTAGCGGTATGTGTCAATTCATAGGAACCAACTTGATTTCTTGGTTTTCTAAAAAGCAAGCTAGTGTAGCACTCTCTACCACTAAAGCCAACTATATAGCCTTAAGCTTATGCACTACCCAAATACTTTAGCTTAAACAACAACTTAGTGATTTTGGCATTAAAACGAGTAAGATTCCAATTTTCTGTGCGAGCACAAGTGCAATCAATCTTTCTCGGAATTCGGTACTTCGAGCTCATGTTCAAAATGAGTATATAGTCATAAACCATATAAGCACTAATCACCAAATAGCTGACATCTTCACCAAACCCCTTAATCAAGCCAATTTTGAAAACTTACGAGCCAAGTTAGGTATGATGACTTACGATACCATTGCATAGTTCTATCTTCTGCATGATTTGCAAAATAAAAGGGGAGATAGAATAAGAACATGATTTTAGTTGGTAACTCATGATTTTGTTGGTTGAATAGTATGCTATTTAATTGGTTGAATAGTATGCTAAGTTTCAATTGGTATGAGTTTTGGAGCATTGGTTAAGGGGGACAGTATAAGTTGAGGGGGAGCACATGAATACATGAGAATTGATGAAAACAATTGGTAATTAGTTGGTAATTGGTTTTTAAAACGATTGGTACAAATTTGGAGAGACAATTGGTAAATGGTGAGGCTTTCAAAACAATTCACTTGGTTTAAAATTGGTAGATTTATGATACACAATTGGTAAAGAGTTGTGACATTAAAATCATGTTAGGTTATTTTGAAAATCATCCAAAAAGGGGAGAATGTTGAGAAATATGTTTGGATAATTTTCAAAGTCATGATTTTAAGTGGTGAATACTTAAAAATGTCACACATAGTGTTATATGAGATTATAAGTTGAAAAAGTTGAAAAAGTTGACATCGATCTCTCAGGTTGTTGCACTTTGATCGATTGATGTACTTCGATCCCTCACATCGATCGATCTATGTAAGGCAGTGAAAGTTCAAGACCTTACGGTGAGACATCGATCTCTATACCTGAGACACATCGATCGATCGATGTATACATCGGACCCTCACTTCGAATCGATCGATGTAGGTCAGAAACAAATTCTGAAACTCACTGTGAGAAATCGATCTCTGAAGCTGAGACACTTCGATCGATCGATGTCTAGGGTTTTTAGAAATATTTTTCTAAAATGTGATAAAGTGGTTGTTTACATTTGTACATGATTTATACATGTTCATTATGTGATTATTATGTGTTTTTGATGGTTTTAAGTGTATTGTGACTAATGTGCCTTGGAAGTTTCTACAACTTACCAAAAAGGGCAAATTTGGTATTTTGAGTTTTGTAGGAACATGATATGGTGGAAATATATCAAGGATTTATTCTCATCTTATTCATCATGACAAAGATGATATTATGACTATTTCTGACCATCGGGGTAATTTCTGGAGTTTTCTCTCACCAGGGGCATTTTGGTCATTTCACCCCTAAGGGTATTTTTTGTATTTTCACTCAAGGAATCACTTGATCATATTATTATCTTTATTCTTGAGTTGAGTTATTATTATCTTGAAGATTATATGGTGATTCTTTATCTTATCCTCTCAAATGATGATATTATTGACTATAGCGGGATATGTGACGAGTTGTGATGTCACATTCTATTTCTTTCATGAAGACCCTCTTATATATGTTATGGGAGTATATTTATCATCATTATTCAGAGATATCAAAGGTGTTAAAGGTGTGGAAATGATCACTACGTACAAGAAGAAATAGTTGAAATTTTGGTGTTACATATTGACATAATCTTGTCAATTATTATTTGGTGATTTCTTCTATAACAATTTGAGTTGATATACATATACATATGTCCAAGAACGTGTGTATTCAGATGAGTATGATGATTATTCATTTTATGTCTTGATGACAAGTGGACCAACCAAAAAGGAGCAAGTTGGCAAAATTTTCCAACTTGGAAAAATTCAAATGTAGCCAACAGCTACAAGGTATTTTTAGAAAAATTGTTTGAGTAAAAAAGTAGTCTTCACATGTCCTATTCTTGTGCAAGGAGTTGAGGGTATTTTGGTGGTATTATTCTCTCTTATTATCTTCATTTTACAAAGGATAATCAAGATTACTTTTTTTGGAAAATTCAGCTTATACCCAACGGCTAGTGTGGGCAGTTTTGGAGCTGCTTTCTGATTTGAAATTGTCAATACCCATATGCCTATTCTCAAGCCAAGAAGTTGAGGGTATAATGGAGGAATATCTTATCTAATCCTTGGGTATTATCTTCACATTTTCAAGACAATTCCATGGTGTAATTTTCGGCCAACAAAGGGTTTCCAAGGTGGACCAATTATGTTGTCTTATTTTGCCAAGTGTACAAGGCCAACAAATGATGTGAAGAAAATTGGACTTGATGATGAAGATGGTGACACATGTGCATTCTTATCTCCAAGGCTCACTTCACGCTATAAATAGGAGGCAATGGTGAAGAAGATGAAACACACTTGAAGCTCACTTGAAAGCATTTGTTGATTTGTCTAGCTATCATCTTCTTCTTGTTGTTCTTGTTTCATTCTTTGTAGCAAAGGTGTTTTTGTTGTATTTGTTGAGCTACAAGCCTCTTGAGCTTCATTTGTAAGATTGATTAGCCAATTCTATAAGGCTACATCAATAGGTGGTAGAGGTGTTGCAACTAAGTGTTGCATAGAAGGTGTTCATCCAAGTCTTGAGTAGGTACCAAGTGCGGTGGTGGTCGAAACATCAACTACACATCCTAAGGAGTTTTTTGATATAAAGATCAACCTTTTTGGTTGACTATTCAAAGAGAAACACGTTTTTCAATTTCAGCAACATTCTGTCCAATTCTGTCCAGATTGACCATCTGAATCTTTTTATTTGTTTGAAGGGTCAAACAATCTTATTTTTGTCTGATTTTTGGATAGAGTCTTGTTAACACATTGAAGTTAAATTTTGAAAAGTTTCATAATTTTTGGAGTTGTGTACGCTTATTTTTTGAATTTTTCAAAAACATGTTCTGAATTTGAGGTAGTATCAGATTCTGTTTTCAAAGGGGTTTTTAAACAATGGTAGTAGTGTAATTTCCACTAACCACTATTCACCCCCTCCCCTCTAGTGGTGTTTATTGCAGGTGCACGGTCCAACAGTATTCTCGGTGCGTAATATCTCTTGGACTCATTCCGAAATTAAATCCAAGTGATTGGTGGTGTCAATTGTGCTGTGCTACCAAGTGCGGTGGTGGTGGAGGCGGTGCCTGCTAGTTTAGCAGCTGATGCTACTGTGCTAAGGTGTTGGTCATGGTGACTATGGTATCTTCAAGTGATTGGGGATGATCCCCTGATTCTGGCGGTTCTCACCACCATTTCCTTTATTACCGGTTTGTTCATGTCTTGCCGGCATTTTTCTGAAATTTAGAGTGGTTAAAAATATATTTATTTAAGTACAGGCTAAGTTAGAGGGGGTATTTTGGAATTTTTTAACAACTTAGGGGGTTACATGCAAATGTTCAGGGGCAATTTGGGAAATTCTGTCGTTTACATAATTCATGCTAAAAGTTAGGGGCAAAATGGTAATTAAATCCGAAAACGATCACTCACCCTCGTACCCCTTAACCCGATCATAACTTAAGTCTAAGATCATCACTTAGGCATATTTTGCTTCTCAGGGGTAAAATCGTCATTTTAAGAAAAGATCGTAGCTTAAGTCTAAGTAATCTAGTTAATCCTGCTTTTTCGAGGCGAATCTGGAGCCTCGGCTCTGATACCACCTGTAGCGTCCCGCTCCCGAACCCTAGTATCGAGAACGGTGCACCCGCCGTAGCCTACTATGAGAACTACAAGGCGTCGTTCAAACTTGTTTACACATCAGAACTGACGTAGAAATTTTTTGTGGAAACGGTAATTAAAGAAGTAAACTTCCTGATTAAATTAAATCCATCAGAATAGAATTAAGTACAAGGGTTGACGAAACCTGCTAAGTCAAGTATGAAATACTAAAATCAAACAATAAACCTAGGTGGAGATCTATCTGACTATCCCAAGAACAAGCTCTCGGTCTACAAGATCTCTTCTCGAGCCCGGCTCACTCTTTCCAACTTGCTTAATCTGTCTCATCCTCGATAAACATATATACTCTTAATCCTGCTCATCTGTGAGGGGAGGTGGGGGTGAGTGATGGGAGTCACTCGTAGGTTACCTGTCTCTCCCGAAAATGGACTGTCACATACTGAGTCGAGTAAGCAGATAAAGCATGTTAAGTAACAACAGATAAATAAATAAAGCATTAAAGCATAACTAAATAAATAAATAACACATACCCGACCAGATCCGCATCCCAACACGTGGCACTGAAACACTTAATAACAAGGTCATCGATAATCACAACAATAACAAATGCAATGCGCAACTTCATGATGCATGCTCTTCTATCTTCGTGTCACACGCATTCATTTAATATCACACGCTATGCTCTTTCTTTTTTTATGTTATGCTATGCATGTCCAGGGTCCTATTAGGTGAAAGTAACCTTTATTACCAACACCCATCACACGCCTCGTCAGGCCACACGTCCCGTAGGACCACACGGATCATAGGCCAAATGCAATGCTCTTGCCATGAATGCTACACGCTTTCACACTTCTGTTTCTCCTATGTTGCATGCTCCGTTCTATGTTGCGTATTACCTATATTGCGTAGTTACCCTATGTTGCGTGGGGTTCATTACTGTATTTTATCTTCTACCGTTATTTTATCTTTCTAGACTTTATTTTAGGTTGCTACACTTTATTTTAGTTTCCTAGGCCTTCAAACACTTAAATATTTTAATTAAATATTTTTTTTAATTTCCCCTACTATTTTTATTTCTTTAATTTTAATTAATTGAATGGGTTTCTAAATTTCATTATTTATACAACACTAATGTTAAATCAATTGATTATATATATTTATCCATATTTTATTATTATTATTATTATTATTAATTATTATTATTATTACTATTATCATTCTTTTATCATTCTTGTATTATTTTTTTCCACTTTTTTCCCTTCTTAATGCGGCACACAGTACCCACTTTTTTTTATTCTTATATATAAATATTTTTATCATTGTTATTGCTATTGATATTATTATTATTATTATTATTATTATTATTATTATTATTATTATTATTATTATTATTATTTACTAAACCTTAATTTATTTTAACATTATCTAGCACCCCCTTTATATATATATATATATATATATATATATATATATATATATATATATATATTCAGGCCCTGAACAAACTGGCCCCCTTTAAACCTTGCAACCTAGCCCACCGGATAAATGGCCCGCCAGCCAACTGGCCCACTCCACCCCTTTCTCTCTCTCTTTTTTTTGTGTTCCTGCGAATTGGGCAGGCCTGCTGAGACAGCACCTGGCCGATGAGGCTGGCCTACTGCACAGCGGCCTGCACCTTTTTTTATCTCATCACAGTTATGGGCTGTAATTTCTGGCCTGCTGCGGTTGGGGGCCGGCCTGTGACTTTTTTTCTTTTTCTTTATTTATTACTTTTCTTACTTAATTTCTATATTTATTCAAAAATCCATAACATTTTCATTTTAACCTCGATTTACCCCAAACCAATTTCATTGGACTCCATTAACGCCCTCTTCGCAATGCAACTGACAGCGTCAGGGCGTATACTGCACACGCCGCTCAGGGGCACGCGTGGCCGCCGCGCGTGTTCTACACGCGCCTCCTTCGGACGCGTTTTTCAAAGAACTGAACCCATTCCGGCCTATTTCTGTGCTATGTAATCTATATCTAAGGCTAATCACGCAATTTCCATACCAAAACATCAAGAATTCAGGATAAACATATAAAGGATAACCATACAGGGATAACCAAATAATACCAATACAGAATACGAGAATCCAAAGCAATCCAACAGAGTGGAGTAATCTACCTCTTGAATGCAGACTCACTGACAAAAACGGTATTGGATTTAGTGTGGGTGGCTAATTCTCCTTCATTCCCTTCTCTTTTTCTCTCTCCCTTTTTCTCCTGCTCCCTGCCGCTACTCTTCCTCTTTCATTTTTTTTGTGCATTGCTACTGCCATTTTTGGGGAGGGAATTATGGGATTGGGGGTTTTTAATTTTGGTAGGGAAAGAAATTAGGGGGAGTGGAGGGGGGCGGTTAGGGGGAAGTTAAGGGATTGGAGGAGTGGATAGCTATGATTAGGATAAGATTTATTTTAATTAATAAATTCAATTTAATCAATTAATATCATTTTTTACGGCTACAACACAAGATGTTAGATATTGGACTGGAAGACTTGAGTCTTTGTTTTTTTGCAGGTAAACGTGAAATACGACATGCGACCTGGCATGTATAGGATCCGGTAGTTATTCCCGTATCCGTAAACAAAACATGCAGTGTATAGGTTTGGTGAGTTATAACCCGAAGCTCAAGAATCCAAAATCCAAATACTCCAACCACGACATGTAGTCGTCACCGGCAATAACAACCAAGCTTTAGGAATTTTATTTTTTTGAAAAATTCCGCGCTACTACATATTATTAGGCAAATCACTTAGCGTTTTTTCGTGATTGTTTAGTACTACATTCTTTATTTATTTTTTTCTCCAAAGATAGACTTACGAAAAATAGCGGGCAATTATACCTATTTGGTTTCAAAAAAAGACCTCCAGTCACGCTCTTCATTTTTGTTCCTCTCTATTTATTCTCGTTTCATTTTTGTTATATACATTGTTTTCATGTTTTTCCTTAATTGATTCTTTTAATATACACTTAATTGAATACCGAGATTGTAGTTATGGATGTATGGATTTTCGATGGTTCCTTAAATAACGTAACTACTAGGATCACAATGAAAAAAAAAACAGGAACATAGTGTCTTTTTAATCACGACCGAGATTGCGATATAAGACATACATATTAATAATTTTAGGTTTATTGGTCTACCAAGATTCTAGTATTGCAGTTATTGGGATTCCATTGGTCAAGTAATACGAAAACGGGTCACGATATGAGACAAGTATAGTAAGGTTGCTAGATTTATTGGTGTATGCGGATTGTACTATTACGGTTAGTGGGATTTCCGTGATCAAATCATATAAACACTAGGTCCTCAATATATTATAGAAAGACTTTTTTGGAGTATTATAAAAAGTCATTTGAAAATATTGTAACAACAATTCCTAAATTTTGTTATACCATTCTATGAAATACCATGTTATCACTGAAAAATGGATATAACAGATACGCCATTTAAAAACAAAACTCAAGCTCATAGAATCAGGCCATTTAGTAGCACAATAACCTTGTCTTGTTATCTATTTTGATTTTCGGTGGGTATGATTTTTTTCATTCTCTTTGTTGTTTTCTTTGTCTGATTGGGAAAGTTTCTTGTATTTCATGTTTTTTTTTATCAAATCCATCTGTAGCGCCCTGCTCCCGAACCCTATCATCGGGAACAGTGCACCCGTTGTATCTCACTGAGGAGAATACAAGGCATCGAAACAATTTCCGACCTGTTCGAAAAGACGTAGAAATTTTTCGCGGAAACGAATTACCATAACATCAAATTACATGAACAAGAAAATCCTCAATAAAATACTACATCAGTGATGGTAATAAAGTCACCGTGTCAACCTCTAAATGCTATCAGTCTAAACAGGATAGTATCTGATGAAACCCCAATAAAATAACGATAGACAGCCGCATGGTCTCTTCGTATCCTAGGTGCGACCATCAGTCTGCCCATACTAATGTGTCAGCCCCGTCCTCAGCAAAGATATAGTCGTACGCTTCTTCGTTCTCACCTGGTGGGGGGGGGGAAGTAGGGGTGAGTGACGGGAAATCACCCAGTAGGCACCTGCCTCCAACTCGTACAAGACTAGCATACTAAAATGATATAACACGTAACACATAAAACATGGTGTCACATAAGCATATGAAAGACTGCGGAAAGTAATTCACTCCGGATAAAGAATGTGCAACATCGTGATGCATGTCCTACTATGCATGTCACACGCAACAAAGTCATGTCACACAGAATGCCGATAACTCCACCATGCAATGCATGAACCCGGGTCCTAGTGAGTGGCTGCAGTCGTACACCCCACAGTCACCATACTGAGTATACGTGGCCGCGCCACCGCACACCATCCTGAGTGTCGTGGCCCCGCCACCGTACACCATCCTGAGCGCTCGTGACCCGTACGTCACGATCCGCCATCATGCAATGCACGTGCCATGAAATGCAAAAACACAAACGCCTGAGGCCCCTGGCCCATCCTCACCATCCTCCGGCACTCAATTCTAGGTTCACTTATTATCGAGTACTGATTCAGCGTTGTTCGAAGTCAACTCCATTTTCCCACTTTTCGTATACATTCATGGGGCTTTTTCCATATTTCTCCTTATTTTTCTCCTATTTATTTCTATTTATTTCCTAATTATCTAAATTAGATAAATTATCACAATTACCGAATTTTAATGAAAATAACCTAGTTTCATCAATTTATAATTTCTGAAATTTATATATAATTTTCCGATTCTATTTACATTTTTTCTATAATTATTACTATTTAAAATTAATTAAATAACATTTATAGAATTTCCAGAAATTCAGAATTATTTTATTTTTTTATTATATATATATTTTTTGTTTAATTGGGCCAGCCAACTGGGGCCCGGTCCGTTGGCCATTCGGCCCGGCCCGCGGTCGGCTTAGTAGATTATTTTATTTTATTGTATTTTATATATATTAAGTAAATGAGCCAGACCTGCGCACAATCGGCCCGCTACACAGAAATTTGATGAAAATCATTTAATTTCAGTATTTTATAATTTCTAGAATTTATTTATGATTTTCTGATATCTACTTATATTTTCCCTATATTTAATACTATTTTTAATCAATTAAATAACATTAATAAAATAAATCCTAGAAATTCTTTTGATATCAAATTCATCCCTAACTTCAAATCAGATAGACGCAGAGCACGCATTGCATAGACTACTGCGCAGCATTCCACAGACTCAAAACGCCAAAGCTTATACTATTTTGATTATCAAATTTTTTCCTAAAATCAAAACCAAGGCAGTTTTACTATTTTGATTATCAAATTTTTCCCTAAAATCAAATCCAGTCCAGTTTTACTATTTTGATTATCAAATTTTTCCCTAAAATCAAAGCAATGCAGTTTTAC
>AP025067.1:10253930-10416206 GCA_036186865.1 Eustoma russellianum | reverse complement strand
CTAGTTTCATCAATTTATAATTTCTGGAATTTATATATAATTTTCCGATTCTATTTACATTTTTCCTATAATTATTACTATTTAAAATTAATTAAATAACATTTATAGAATTTCCAGAAATTCAGAATTATTTTATTTTTTATTATATATATATTTTTTGTTTAATTGGGCCAGCCAACTGGGGCCCGGTCCGTTGGCCATTCGGCCCGGCCCGCGGTCGGCTTAGTAGATTATTTTATTTTATTGTATTTTATATATATTAAGTAAATGAGCCAGACCTGCGCACAATCGGTCCGCTACACAGAAATTTGATGAAAATCATTTAATTTCAGTATTTTATAATTTCTAGAATTTATTTATGATTTTCTGATATCTACTTATATTTTCCCTATATTTAATACTATTTTTAATCAATTAAATAACATTAATAAAATAAATCCTAGAAATTCTTTTGATATCAAATTCATCCCTAACTTCAAATCAGATAGACGCAGAGCACGCATTGCATAGACTTCTGCGCAGCATTCCACAGACTCAAAACGTTAAAGCTTATACTATTTTGATTATCAAATTTTTTCCTAAAATCAAAACCAAGGCAGTTTTACTATTTTGATTATCAAATTTTTCCCAAAAATCAAATCCAGTCCAGTTTTACTATTTTGATTATCAAATTTTTCCCTAAAATCAAAGCAATGCAGTTTTACTATTTTGATTATCAAATTTTTCCCTAAAATCAAAACCCAAGACAGTTTTACTATTTTGATTATCAAATTTTCCCCTAAAACCAAAACTCAAGCCATGCATAGACACACGCAGTTGCACGCATATCACAGTATTCAAGTCTTCATGCTTTTCACAGATCAAACAACATGCTATAGATTTCAACAATTAAAAACAACAAACACAAATTATATCACCAAAGCATGCTTGAATTTGTACCAATTGGAGGGAGAAAAGGGAACCTACCTGATTGCTGACAATTTACACAAATACACGGACTAGCGAATAGATTGCGACACCCTGCTTTCTCTTTTCCTTCTCCTCTTCTTCTCTCCTTCTTCCCTCCTCTTTTCTTCCCTTTTCTGCCGCCTGTGCTCTGCCCTCTATATTTTCATTTATTTTTTTTGCTTTTTCGGTTGGGAACTGACGGGGAAGGAGTTAAATTAAGATAATTGAGAGAGAGAATTGGGGGGTTTGTTACCCCCCACTATCACGTTCAACTTCTTTTTTTTTAATTTAATTTTTTTTTGTTTTTTTTTTCAAATCTTTATCCAACTGATCCCCTCTTTTCCTTTTTCTTTTTTTTATAAATTTCCTTTATTTATTTATCATTTTTCTTTTTCTTTTTAGTTATTATTTCCTGCCACCCTTTATGTATATTATATATTTTTAATACCACTTTAAGATTGTGAATCACTTGAACATACACGATCCGTATGGTTAATTTAATTCCGAGGGGTCGTTACACTTAACGGCTACTCCATTTTTAAATTATCACATAACGACTAACTCGAAATTTCTGGGGTGTAACACCATCTTATTTCCAAATTTACTTTGGTGAGGGTAAAAAGAAAGTAGATCAGAAAATGTGCATCTTTTTGTTTTTATACGGGAAGTGGAAAGAAGTATTGTTTAGTGGGAAGAGAGTAATTAAGTGCACTGACCGTTCGGGTGACCCGCGGGGTTTCCTCCCTTTATTTTTATTACTATTATTATTTATTTTTATGGGTTAAGTTTCTTGCGTTGAAACTTCATTACGTTTAGCCTGAAATTGGGAATTCTTCTTACTTATTCTACGCAGTAAATGGTTCTCATAATTCAGTTGTGACAAAAGAAAGGCCCATTTTAGTATGAGTGTGCTATTAGAATTCACACTCCGTGTTCTAAAATCTTCTAACTTAGAAAGACCATGTAGATACTAAGATATAAACACACTAGTAACTAATAAATTCATATTATAGTCTTGTAAGACATACCGTAACAATCCGGATTTTGCTCCGTTGATTTCAAGTTTGGTGTCTTTTAGAAGCCGATGTCAATATAGACAATCACTACTAAATGTCAACTGAATCAGTCTTCTCATCTTTGGTCGGCCTGAAAAGAATCAATCATTGTCGACATTTAATACTTGAGCGATACATATATATCATGTCATCATTTTTCTTCCTAGATAAATTGAGGCCGACTACATGAGAGAGAGTCGAAATTAAGAAGAGGTCAGCATTTTCTCCCGACTCTACATTAATTTTGCTTTTTCTAATTTCAACCCTAACGAGATGATGTATAACGGAAGTTGGGTATTTGAAGAAGAAAAATTGCATAAGTATTCAGTAATTATGGTTGTCGAATAAATGCTAGACTAAGAGTTAAAGAATAAAGATGAGATAGTGTATATACTGTAGTTATGATTGCTATAACATCTCACTCCCCTGATCCTACTGGTTGTTTTGTGCAAGGGCCCTTAGCGTATAAATTCTTCGAGGTTATTTTGTCATCCCGTCTAGCATACTAAGATCATGATCTCCATGTATCAACCGATGGCATTCGTCGTCCATAAAATGTGCTAGCTTCCTGACATTGTTGAAGTGATGGTCCACTTTGTTTGAATCATCCATGATGAGAGGTTGTAGCAGGTGAATTTGCAATCCGAGGTGCAAAAGACGAGCAATGACTAATGATCACAATTTCTACTGTCAAGTCTCTTTACCATGGATCGTCTATTGGGAAGATGAGAACATCTTTTCCAAGGGCCTTCTTCAAGTTAGCCATTGTCTTATCATCGGCGCATCCTTGGTACTCGTTTCTTCTGGCAACATAAAGCTGTGTATTAAAGTATGATTTAGTGTTTTGGTTGTTGGATTTGACTTTTTGGTATTCTATGCATTGAGTTGAGTATGTTAAAGTGTATATAAATTCTTACCTAAGTAGTAGAGTTGAAAACATAAGTGGATGGATAATGGTGGTTTATATTTTGATGTTGATGTAGTAATCAACTCATAAGCTGAATTAAACATTAATGCTAAGAAATCATGGAGCAAAATCAAACAAAATTCAAAAGAAATCGAATATAGAAGAAGATGGCGCCAGGAGCGCATACCAATGAACAAGGACGGTTATGGAAGATATTTTCTATCTTTTTCAACACACTTTTATTTTACAATCATATTAAGTATTTATACTAACTATAGAAGCAACTAGAACATAATCAGCACGTGCAGAAGAAGGTTTGATCCGCTGCAACATGTACGCGCCTTCCTTCAATTACCCGGCAACGTGCCAATGGTGTTGAGCATGCCAGACGCGCCAAGCGTGCCAACTGTGCCTAGCGTGCCAACCTTCCATGCCATCAAGGCAACTTCTGCATCAGGCTTTCTGCTCTAGTCTGATGCACCTTTTCTTTTCCTTCTTCTGCCTAGTTAGCTTATTATCTTCAACACCCCCTCAATTCTGACTTCTTGTAGATTTTGCACACTCCCAGAGCTGAAGTCAATAATTGCAATCTTTGTGAACTCAAAGCTTTTGTAAACAAATCTGTCACTTGATAATCTGTCTTAACAGGCATTGGCTTAATCACACCCTCCTGAAACTTGTTGAGATATAAATGGTTTTGATGATGTAAAGATGTTTTAGATAAGTTGAATTTATACTTGAGACTTGATGCAAAGTGAGAAAATTGCAATATGTCAAAAATGGTTGAGTTTGGAACTTACTGTCCAACATCGATCTCTCAGACTAGGGACATCAATCGATCGATGTCACTTCAGTCTCTCCCTAGAGAGACTTCGATCGATCGATGTCAGGCAGAAAACTTTCTGTCCAACATCGATCTCTCAACCTGGAGATATCGATCGATCGATGTACATCAGTCTCTGCCCAGAGAGACTTCGATCGATCGATGTCAGGCAGAAAACTTTCTGTCCAACATCGATCTCTCAGTCCAGGGGACATCGATCGATCGATGTGACATCAGTCTCTCTAGGGGAGACTTCGATCGATCGATGTCAAGCAGTTTCAAAACTGCAAAGTTTCTGGAGGACATCGATCTCTCACCCCAAGCACTTCGATCAATCGATGTCCCCAGAATTCAAAATTTTGTGACCGTTGCAACACAATCCAAGGGAGATTTTTAATTTTTTCTCTTTCCAATCTTGCTCAAATCTCTTGTGGACTTTATCTTTGTTTATGTAAAGCTTCCTACACCTTTACAAACATGTTCAAGACATTCTAGAGTGGGCATGAGGCTAATTCAAATTAAAGTAGCTAAAAGCTACTTTCTCAATTTTTCAAAGACTTGAAGATTGACTTGAAAGCATGGGAGAGGCTCCAAAAACATGGTCAACATTCTCTATAAGAAGAGGAGGCTTGGATGAGGCAAAAATACACTTTCACCATCATCTAGCTTCATTCTCCATTGTTGTATACTTCTCTCATATTTGTAAAAGTGCTTAAAGCTTGTTAAGCATTTCTTTGTTCTTCATTGTTGTATATTGAGAGATAGAGAGTCTAACACAAGAGGAACCATATATATTTGACCTCTTTCTTGTGTTTAGACTAGAAAGAAAGTGTGATCCCTTCTACTTCTTTTCAACCCACTGTGATAAAGTTCTTGAGAGAACTTTGCTGAAGTTGTGAGGAAGCAAGAACTTGTTCTTGCTTATAGTTGTTGTTGTTGAAGTTGCACAAACTGTATGTGCAACAAGTTGCAACTGCTGTTGTTGGTATTTCACAAATTGGTTGTGTTATAAGTTGCTGCTGTTGTAGTTGTTGCTTGCACTAGAGTTAGTGTAAGTGTTGCTGTTGTTGTTCTTGTTCCTTATCAAAGGTAATAAGAAAGTTGCTGTTGAAAATCCACTTTGAAAGCAAGTGGTAGTGGAGTAGAACCATTTAAGATTTGAACCACTATAAATCTTGTGTCTTCACTCATTGTCTCTTATCTTCTTCTTTATTGATTTTGAGTGCATTTTTTTGCATTGAGCTAAACCGAGAAAATTCCGCAAAATCGCCCAACACTCTATTCACCCCCCTCTAGAGTGTTCATCACGGACCTTACAAAACTTATCTCTACCAACATGACAATCCACCTCTATATGCTTTGTCCTCTCATGAAATACAGGATTCTCAACTATATAAATTGCACTTATGTTGTCACAGAACAATTCCACAAGCTGATCATGTTTTACCCCCAGATCTTTCATCAGATAAAGTAGCCATTGTATCTAACATGTTGCTGCAGCAAGTGACCTGTATTCTGCCTCTGAAGATGACCTAGACGCAGTAGTTTGTGTAGAGAAAAAGGGGGTTTGAATGATTTTAAAATACATGATTTAAACGTGTTACAAAGAAATGCATGACATATTTTATGACATGACATGCACTTGCATAAAACTTGCCTTATATAGTTCATACATAATGTTATCGTACTAACAAGCCATGAAGCTTTAAAGCTTACATCAAATGGCAAACATTTGTTGTGTTTGAACTATTTTCAGGTGCCACCATTAATGAACTAAACTAGTTCATTAAGTGAAGTACTTAGTTAATTAAACTAAGTAGTTCATTAAAGGAAGCAATATTTGGAAAAGGCATCAAGGCAACAAGTTGAAGAAAGGAAAGTCCTCCACACCCCTTTACACGCCATTTACCATATTTATATATATATTTTCAGATTTTTATAAAAAAGGCACATACACATTTATTCCAACGTACTACCGATACGTTATATATTTTACGTACGTTAACGTCACACCACTATACTTAACTCATATTTATGAGTATATTCAGGTCTTATATCATATGATATAATTCATGGTGATGACAAATTTAATACGACACGTTAAAAGGTTCTAAACCGAAAATTATCGTATCGGGCGAATACCGAAACTTCGCCAACGTGTCACCTACTTTCCATGTATAGATGGCTAGACCCTACACTTCAAAAATGGTCACAAATTTCGTGGCTTACTTGGTATGTACAGCCATAAAATCATTCCATGTTGGCACACACAAATCACCCCACATTAAGGCCAAATTGTGGAGATTCCAATTTCAATTTTGTCACATGGTTTAGGCGCCACTTTAATCAGCCTTATGAGATGAATATTAAAGCTTAATTTATGTATATTATGTGTAACATAATATATGTAACATGTGCAAAAATTTGGAATTTAATTAGAGAAAAATCGGGTAATCGATAAATGTCGAAAATTCGGTTTTCTACGTACACGACACATGGAACATTTTTGGCATGACATATAACATGTATCTAGACACTTTTTACATACTTCATACATTCTAAAATGTTCTAGAAAAATCAATTAAGGGCTGATTGGAATATACCATGTGTGTATAATCAAATGTGCACTATTTTACAAAGTTTGCAAAAATAAAATTCAGCACATGTATAAACTATTATACACGCCTATACCATCATGATGGAGCTTATGTGGAGCCTTGTTGGCAACTTGATTGGTCAAGAATAAAGCATGCAATGTTGGTGACTTAAAGAAAGGAACTAAAAAAGGTAACATTTCAAATCTTGTCACAATTGTAACACATGCTGAAAATTTCAGCATGTGCATATGGCTGGCCGATTTTTTCCCTTAATGAGCAATATTTTACTTCTTGAATTAAGTGAATTAATTGGGAGATAGTATGGAAGTATTTTGAATATGTTATGGAATTAAAATGGTGATATCTTTGAATATCACACATGCTGGAAATTTCAGCATGTGTGGGAATGTATATGGCCGAATTCTAGGCTGCATTGGTGACCAATTTTTATTCCAAAATTGATGAAAATATTGTTTACTAAATGGTGATTGAATTCTTCTTTAATTTCAAGAATTAAATCAAAGTAAACTTGGCAATATTTTGAATGAAATGCAAATGTTACACATGCTGAAATTTCAGCATGTGCATAAGGTGTTATGGCCGTGTTTTGGATGGTAATTTGGAGAAAATTGTCTTGCTAATTATGTGGGATGATTATATGCTTTAATGGCTAATTGGCACATGCTTTTTGAGGTGTAATTTCAGATTTATCTAGTCATCAAATGATGACAACCTTCCATCCAATCAATGAGTGCCAAGTAAGCAAGAGTTTAATGATCATCCAATAAGGAGATGCCAAGTAAGCAAGGGCATGTCACAATGATGCAACACACTCTTCCAAGGACTTAGAAGATAATTTTCAAGAGGAGAATAGCATCAGGGGGGGCCACAATGTTAAAAGGAAAGGAAGAGAGCAAAACAAAATCAAGAACAAGTCTTGCAATTTGAAGCATCAAAAACGTGTTTTAGCCTTCTCTTCTACACTCTCTTTCTTTCTTCTCTCTAAAAGCCTATTGTACTCATATTCATATACTTGAATAGGCTTCATATAATACACCACATACTCTTTATCATTGTAAAAGATTGATCAAGATGTTATCAATCTTGCACTTGCAAGGTGGTGGTGTTCGTGACAATTGTATTCTCATACAAGGTTTGTAAAGGGTTGGAGTTGGTGTGTAACTCCATCAACCCTGTGGTAAGGTGTTCTTTGTGTTGTGTGTTTAGTGCTAACCGAGGAAGGTGTCCTCAAAGACTGGAGTAGGTTGTTTATAACCGAACCAATATAAGATCCTGGTGTTATTTACTTTCAATACTTACTTTCAGATTCAGCACTGTTTATCATTCTTAATCACGTTGGTAAAAATAGTAAACGATTTTCAAAAATCACAAAAAATGTCCAGAATGATAGCCACACGTTTTAAGGTTCTTTTGGCGCACGTTTCAACCCTTTTGGACAAGTATAAATCATTCAAACGTCCAAAGTTCTGAGACTAGTGAAGTCTGATTTTCAGGCTTGCAAAGGTTGAGACTTTGATCGTATTTGACTAACTTCCCAAAAGAATTTTTCAAAACTGTTTCAAACCATTTAAATAAAACTAATAAGGGGTTAGTATTTAAATTTTCAGAGCATTTGGAGTTACGTACAAATAGGAATTAATTTTTCAAATCAGACTACCGTTTCTGGCAGATTTCCGCAATCTGACCATCAATAAATTTTCAAGGGGTTAGAGGTTGAATTTTAATTTGAAATTTTTAGGAGATACTCAGAACATCTGAGGCTAAGTTCTCTCTAAATTTCAGAATTTTTGAAGACCTATAATCCAGTTTTCAAAACGTTTTAAAACTGGTCCTAAAAACAGAAACTGTTTTCAGAAGTTGAGTTCTTGGTTTAAAACTATTTTAAAAACCACATTTTCCGCACCAACTATTCAACCCCCCCTCTAGTGGTGCCTTGCAGATCCTACAAGTGGTATCAGAGCGCAGGAACACTCACATCATAAGGATCCAACGATCTAAGTGAGATGGCAACCACAAACTTCAAAACCGAATAAGAAGGTATGTCCAGTCAAATGCCTCCTCTCTTTGACGGTGAGTCTTTCATTCAATGGAAATTAAGAATGAAACTTTTTTTTATGGCAATTGATATTGATCTTTGGTCAATCATAGAAGATGGTCCATTTGTTCCATCAAAGTTATCCACTGTAGATGGAGTCACACTAGAGGTCGTTAAACCTAGACAAGAGTATACCAGTGAGGATAAAAAGAGACTAAGCATGAACGCTAGGGCTATGCAGTTACTTTTAAATGGACTAAGTAAAAGTGAATCTAGCTATGTTTCAAATTGTTCTAGTGCTCAAGAAATGTGGAGAATTCTTGAAATGAAACACGAAGGCACTAGTCAAGTAAAAGAGTCCAAGATCAACATGCTTATGTCCACACTCGAGTCATTTAAATTATTGCCAAATGAACATATCGTTGATATGGATCTTCGCTTGACTAACATTTATAATTCTCTTGAGTCTCTTGGTAAAGCGTTTACTATGCAGGAAAAGGTACAAAAGGTCTTGCGAAGCCTTCCATCCGAGTGGGACCCTAAAGTAATGGCAATAGAAGAAAGCAAAGAAACTAAGTCAATCAAGATGGAAGAATTAATTGGATCACTTAAGGTTTATGAGAACAAACTCACCATAAGGAAATCGGAATCATCAAAACAAGGTAAGACTATTGCATTTAAATCAAATGAATACGTCTCTACTTCTTCCGATCACGTAGAAGATAGTGATTCTGAATCAGATAACGATGACTTAATTCTATTGGATAAAGGTTTAAGAAAATTCATGAGAAAGTCGTTTAGAAACAAAACTAAGGCTACTTCGACTAAAAGAAATAAGAACAAGACAAATGACAAGGATGTTAAATGTTATGAATGCGGTAAACTTGGACATCTATCATATGATTGCCCTAATAAGGAAAAGCAAACAAACAAATACCCTGACAAGGATTGGAACAAGAATAGACTCGTCTCAGAACCTAAGCAAAGGAAGCGAGCTCTCAAAGCCTCCACTTGGAGTGATACATCGGATTCCGAGACTAAAACAGAAGAGGAGACTGCACAAGTATGCTTTGTGTCCAAAGCATCAAACAAGGTATCATCTGACTCTGATTCTGACTCTGAGCTTTCTTATGATGATCTTTTTAGTCAGTACTTAGAATTGCATAAATTCATTAAGACTCTCGCGAAAGAAAAGAAGCGATTAATTGAAGACAAGAAGCTGTTAGAATCTTCTAACGAGAATCTTGTCGTTCAATTAAACGATTCAAAAGAAGAGTCGTCATGCATCATTAATGCATTAAAGACAGAGATCTCATCATTGACCATGCAAAATAATGAAATGAAATCCGAGATTTCAAATTTGAAATCAAGGAATACGGACTTAGAGAAAATGATGAAACAGTTTGATACGGGATCTAACATGCTAGATCCTATTATTTTATCTCAAAAGCATGATAGTGAAAAAACGGGGTTAGGATACATTGAAACAAATGAAGTGTCTATTAAACCAACCAAGTTTGTAGTGTCTAAGAAAGTAGACACTCCAAAACCAAATACGGAGTCTAAGATGACGCAAAGACCCCCTCTCCTCTCATCTCGTCATACTTCTTCTTCATATCATGAGAAATAAAATTTTGTGCCATATAGATATGAGAAGAAACAAGTGATGCAAACACGACATTCATTTCATCCATCTAGATCACGCACTACACACACTAACACAAGGACATATCAAAAACGCCCTACATATAATGCGTATAAAGGAGTTCTTGGCCAAAGGCCCAAAGTGCACTCACCACATATCTACTATATTGCACCTTCATCTACATTCTTGCCATTTGCTAGACCGAGAAGGATCACCCAAGTATGGGTACCGAAAGGTACTTTTACTAAGAGGTGAATAACTAACTCGTAAGGACCCAAAATTAAAAGGGTACCTAAATCATTTTTGCACATTGCAGGGAACCCACACATCAAAAGATACATCTATCAAGTGGTTTCTTGATAGTGGTTGCTCGAGGCACATGACGGGTGACCCAAGCCTATTCACGAAATTGAAGAAGGTCACAAAAGGCGGATCCGTGACCTTTGGAGACAACAATGAAGGCAAGATCATCGGAAAAGGTACAATTGGAAACCCAAGCACCCTTCAAATCTCAAACGTCTTTTTGGTAAGCAACTTATCTTATAATCTTCTTAGCGTTTCACAATTTATTGATAATGGTTTCGACGTGTGTTTCACTCATCCATATTGCAATACAGTAAGGAAACATCTTTACGCTTTCTATGGATGATATGTTAGACGCTAAGGTTAAGTGTTTCATGTCAAATGAACCTAACATAAATTTGTGGCATAGACGTTTAGGACATATTGACATTTCTACACTAGAAAAACTCCAACGAAAGAACCTAATACGAGGATTGCCTACACTTGATTTAGACAACTTTCAGTTGTGTGAATCTTGCATAAAAGGCAAACAAACACGCGAGTCACTTAAACCTGAAAATGAAATAAGCACGACTAGAGTTTTAGAATTATTACACATTGATTTGTTTGGTCCTAGTCGCACTAATAGTCTTGGTGGACGTCACTATGCTTGCGTGATTGTTGATGATTTTTCTCGTTATACTTGGACTTTATTTCTTGCACATAAGGATGATAGTGTCATTGAAATTGCTAAACTAATAAAACAACTTGAAAATCAATACGGTGTCAATGTGAAAAAGATAAAAAGAGATAGGAGCGGTGAATTTAAAAATAAGGACATGATTTCATTTTGCGAAGAAAAAGGAATTAAACACGAGTTTTCGCCACCTAGAACTCCACAATTAAATGGAGTAGTATAAAGAAAGAATAGGACATTACAAGAAATTGCTAGAATTATGTTGTGCGAGAATAAATTGCCTAGATTTTTGTGGACGGAAGCTATAAATTGTGCATGCTATATAATAAATCGCTTGTCCATTAGAAAGAAAATAAACAAGACACCTTATGAGATATTAAATGATCGCATGCCTAAAATTGACTATTTTCGTGTGTTTGGATGCAAATACTTTGTTTTAAATACAAAAGACAATTTTAGATAAATATGAATCTAAATCAATTGAATGCATCTTTGTTGGGTATTCTGTGAATTCAAAAGCATATAGGTGTTATGATCCTCTCATTAGACAAATTCTAGAATCTATTCATGTGAAATTTAATGAATTTGGTGAGATTGATAAAGATAAAGAATATGATGATGATTTTGAATTGAAACCCGTGTGGAATGATGATGATGACACATTTGATATGCATGATATGCATGATACACTAGAAATGCATGATCACTTAGAAATGCATGAGAACATAGAAAATAATCAACCAAGATGGCATAGAGATCACCCACATGATCTCATTATAGGCGACATCACTCATGGTGTGCGACCACGTAGAAGAATAAATCCGAATGAAATAAATCAATTTCATACCATGATTTCCGAAATTGAACCTAAAAATGTGCATGATGCTTTGAATGATTCTTCTTGGATTGATGCTATGCATGATGAACTTAATCAATTTGTTAGAAATGACGTATGGGATTTAGTGCCATGACCACAAGATAAGACAATAATAGGTACAAAGTGGGTGTTTAGAAATAAAATGAATGAAGAAGGAAAAGTTGTTATAAATAAAGCTAGACTTGTAGCACAAGGCTATAATCAAGAAGAAGGAATTGATTATGATGAAACATTTGCACCCGTAGTACGTTTAGAAGCTATACTACTTTTACTTTCCATTGCTTGCATGAAAGATTTTAAACTTTATCAAATGGACGTGAAAAGTGCATTCTTAAATGGATTTATACAAGAAGAGGTATACGTGAAACAACCACCCAGTTTTGAAGATTTAAAACATCCCGATCAGGTGTACAAACTAAAGAAGGCACTATACGGACTAAAGCAAGCACCTAGAGCATGGTATGATCGTTTGCTACCTTCCTATTAGAAAATGGTTTTAAAAGAGGTACTATAGATGGTACTCTGTTTTTGAAACAAGATAAATCGGATTTACCTATTATTCAAATTTATATTGATGCCATCATTTTTGGCTCTACTTCTCATAAACTTGTTGAAGATTTTGAAAATTCCATGAAATCCAAATTTGAAATGTCTATGGTTGGCGAATTGAACTACTTTCGTGGCTTGTAGATTAAACAAACGAGTAAAGGTATTCACATAAGCCAAGCTAAATATGTAAATGATATGATTAAAAAGTTCAATTTTGAGAATTTAAAACCATCCCCCACCCCTGTGAGAGTTACTACTAAATTAGATAAAGATGAACATGGTAAAGATTTTGATAATGCCTTATATAGATCTATGATTGGCTCTTTGCTATATCTTACTGCTAGTAGGCCTGATATCATGTTCAGCGTATGTATGTGTGCATGTTTTCAAAGTCAACCTAAGGTGTCTCACTTTAATGCGGTGAAAAAAAAATATTCCGCTATATTAAGCACACACCCACCTTAGGCATTTGGTATGATAAAGATTGTGACTTTAATTTGCATGCCTACACTGACGCTGATTATGGTGGATGTAAAATAGATAGAAAAAGCACGAGTGGTACTTGCCAATTTATAGGAAACTCACTTATTTCATGGTTTTCCAAAAAGCAAGAAAGCGTAGCCTTATCCACTACTGAAGCTGAGTACATGGCACTTAGTCTTTGCTGCACACAATTACTATGGATAAAACAGCAATTTTCAGACTTTGGAATTACCGTAAATAAAATCCCTATATATTGTGATAGTATGAGTGCAATTAACCTATCTAAGAACCCCGTGTTACACTCTAAGGCCAAGCATATAGAAGTACGCTATCACTTTCTTCGTGATCACGTAAATAATGGTGATATTGTCATAGATCACGTACAGACAGAGGCACAAGTGGCGGATATTTTTACTAAGGCCTTAAATCAAGCCACGTACGAAAATCTTCGTTCTAAGTTAGGCATGATTTCTGCTGATTTGATTTGATTATCTTTCCATATTTACATGCATTTTTGATTGACTTTCCAAAATAAAGGGGGAGAGAATGCATGATTTAAGGGGGAAAGAGAATCTGATTGCATAAATCAAGAGGGAGCGGATTTGAAATTTGAAATTCAAAATTTGAATTTATGCATGATTGAATGGGGAGCGATAAGATTTAAATCATGAATGTAGGTTGTTTTGAAAATCATCAAAAGGGAGAGATTGTAGAGAAAAAAGGGGTTTGAGTGATTTCAAAATACATGATTTAAACGTGTTACAAAGAAATGCATGACATATTTTATGACATGACACGCACTTGCATAAAACTTGCCTTATATAGTTCATACATAATGTTGTCGTACTAACGAGCCATGAAGCTTTAAAGCTTACATCAAATGGCAAAAATTTATTGTGTTTGAACTATTTTAAGGTGCCACCATTAATGAACTAAACTAGTTCATTAAGTGAAGTACTTAGTTAATTAAACTAAGTAGTTCATTAAAAGAAGCAATATTTGGAAAAGGCACCAAGGAAACAAGTTGAAGAAAGGAAAGTCCTCCTCACCCTTTACACGCCATTTACCATATTTATATATATATTTTCAGATTTTTTTTAAAAAAGGGCACATACACATTTATTCCAACGTACTACCGACACGTTATATATTTTGCGTACGTTAACGTCACACCACTATACTTAACTCATATTTATAAGTATATTCAGGTCTTATATCATATGATATAAGTCATGGTGATGACAAATTCAATACGACACGTTAAAAGGTTCTAAACCGAAAATTGTCGTATCGGGCGAATATCGAAACTTCGCCAACGTGTCACCTACTTTCCATGTATAGATGGCCAGACCGTACACTTCAAAAATGGCCACAAATTTCGTGGCTTACATGGTATGTACAGCCATAAAATCATTCCATGTTGGCACACACAAATCACCCCACATTAAGGCCAAATTGTGGAGATTCCAATTTCAATTTTGTCACATGGTTTAGGCGCCACTTTAATCAGCCTTATGAGATGAATATTAAAGCTTAATTTATGTATATTATGTGTAACATAATATATATAACATGTGCAAAAATTTGGAATTTAATTAGAGAAAAATCGGCTAATCGATAAACGTCGAAAATTCGGTTTTCTACGTACACGACACATGGAACATTTTTGGCATGGCATATAACATGTATCTAGACACTTTTTACATACTTCATACATTATAAAGTGTTCTAGAAAAATCAATTAAGGGCTGATTGGAATATACCATGTGTGTATAATTAAATGTGCACTATTTTACAAAGTTTGCAAAAATAAAATTCAGTACATGTATAAACTATTATACACGCCTATACCATCATGATGGAGCTTATGTGGAGCCTTGTTGGCAACTTGATTGGTCAAGAATAAAGCATGCAATGTTGGTGACTTAAAGAAAGGAACTAAAAAAGGTAACATTTCAAATCTTGTCACAATCGTAACACATGCTGAAAATTTCAGCATGTGCATATGGCTGGCCGATTTTTCTCCCTTAATGAGCAATATTTTACTTCTTGAATTAAGTGAATTAATTGGGAGATAGTATGGAAGTATTTTGAATATGTTATGGAATTAAAATGGTGATATCTTTGAATATCACACATGCTGGAAATTTCAGCATGTGTGGGAATGTATATGGCCGAATTCTAGGCTGCATTGGTGACCAATTTTTATTCCAAAATTGATGAAAATATTGTGTACTAAATGGTGATTGAATTCTTCTTTAATTTCAAGAATTAAATCAAAGTAAACTTGACAATATTTTGAATGAAATGCAAATGTTACACATGCTGAAATTTCAGCATGTGCATAAGGTGTTATGGCCGTGTTTTGGATGGTAATTTGGAGAAAATTGTCTTGCTAATTATGTGGGATGATTATATGCTTTAATGGCTAATTGGCACATGCTTTTTGAGGTGTAATTTCAGATTTATCTAGTCATCAAATGATGACAACCTTCCATCCAATCAATGAGTGCCAAGTAAGCAAGAGTTTAATGATCATCCAATAAGGAGATGCCAAGTAAGCAAGGGCATGTCACAATGATGCAACACACTCTTCCAAGGACTTAGAAGATAATTTTCAAGAGGATAATAGCATCAAGGGGGGGCGGCCACAATGTTAAAAGGAAAGAAAGAGAGCAAAACAAAAACAAGAACAAGTCTTGCAATTTGAAGCATCAAAAACGTGTTCTAGCCTTCTCTTCTACACTCTCTTTCTTTCTTCTCTCTAAAAGCCTATTGTACTCATATTCATATACTTGAATAGGCTTCATATAGTCCACCACATACTCTTTATCATTGTAAAAGATTGATCAAGGTGTTATCAATCTTGCACTTGCAATGTGGTGGTGTTCGTGACAATTGTATTCTCATACAAGGTTTGTAAAGGGTTAGAATTGCTGTGTAACTCCATCAACCCTGTGGTAAGGTGTTCTTTGTGTTGTGTGTTTAGTGCTAACCGAGGAAGGTGTCCTCAAAGACTGGAGTAGGTTGTTTATAACCGAACCAATATAAGATCCTGGTGTTATTTACTTTCAATACTTACTTTCAGATTCAGCACTGTTTATCATTCTTAATCACGTTGGTAAAAATAGTAAACGATTTTCAAAAATCACAAAAAATGTCCAGAATGATAGCCACACGTTTTAAGGTTCTTTTGGCGCACGTTTCAACCCTTTTGGACAAGTATAAATCATTCAAACGTCCAAAGTTCTGAGACTAGTGAAGTCTGATTTTCAGGCTTGCAAAGGTTGAGACTTTGATCGTATTTGACTAACTTCCCAAAAGAATTTTTCAAAACTATTTCAAACCATTTAAATAAAACTAATAAGGGGTTAGTATTTAAATTTTCAGAGCATTTGGAGTTACGTACAAATAGGAATTAATTTTTCAAATCAGACTACCGTTTCTGGCAGATTTCCGCAATCTGACCATCAATAAATTTTCAAGGGGTTAGAGGTTGAATTTTAATTTGAAATTTTTAGGAGATACTCAGAACATCTGAGGCTAAGTTCTCTCTAAATTTCAGAATTTTTGAAGACCTATAATCCAGTTTTCAAAACGTTTTAAAACTGGTCCTAAAAACAGAAACTGTTTTCAGAAGTTGAGTTCTTGGTTTAAAACTATTTTAAAAACCACATTTTCCGCACCAACTATTCAACCCCCCCTCTAGTGGTGCCTTGCAGATCCTACAGTTTGATTTTTAGCCTTCCATGACACCAGTGCATTACCAAAGAACATGCAATATCCTGTAATGAATCTTCTGGTCTCTGAACATCCACCCCAGTCTGAATCAGCATATGCCTTGAGCAATTTTGATCCTGTACTAGGAAACAACAAGCCTTGTCCTGGATTTCCTTTCAAGTATCTTAACAATCCATTAACAGTTTTCATATGCAATTCTACATTAGTATTTAAAAACTGACTCAGTTGTTGAACACTATAAGATATGTCAGTTCTAGTAATAGTAAGGTACAACAGTTTTCCAATTATCCTTCTACAACAAGATACATCAGGGAACAACGGTGAATCATTATGCTCCAGTTTCAGATTTTGTTCCATAAGAGTCAATGCAGGTTTGGCACCCAAGAAACCTTTTTCCTCTAATAATTCCATTGCATAGTTTCTCTGACATATCATGATACCCCCTGAGACCTTGCGACCTCCAAAACTGAAAATATCTCAAGGTTCCCAAATCTTTTATCTGAAAGGTAGAATGTAAATGATCTTTGAGTGTCTGTATCTGAATCAATGAATCACTAGCCACTATAATATCATGAACATAAATAAGCAGCACTATAAAAGAATCTGAAGACTGCTTAGTGAACATGGTGTAATCATTCTTGGATTGTTAGAAGCCCTGAGACAACAAATAGAGAGTAAGTTTTTCATTCCATTGCCTGCTTGCCTATTTAAGACCATATAATGACTTCTGAAGTTTACAAACAGCATTGGGTACAGAAGATACAACTTTTGGTGGCAAATCCATATAAATCTCCTGATACAATTCACCATGAGGAAAAGCATTATTGATATCCAGTTGATGTACATGGCAATTATTCACAGATGCCAAAGCAAGGAGGAGACACACAGAAGTCATTTTGGCCTCATGTGAAAATGTATCAGCATAGTCTATACCTGGTTGTTGAGTATAACCTTTAGCCACAGGCCTTGCCTTATACATTTCCACTGAGCCATTAGCCTTTCTCTTTATCTTGTATACCCATTTATATCAAATGGGCTATTTTCCAGATGGCAAGGGAATAATGGTCCAGGTATTAGTGGCCTGCAATGCTGCTAATTCAACCTGCATAGCTTGCTGCCAGGCTGCTGATGCTGCTGCCTGTTGATATATCACAGGTTCCTGCTCAATGCTTATATTAAGAATGTATGACTTATATTCAGGGGCCAAAACATCAAGGGTATGATAGAATTGGATTGAGAAAGATTTAGAGGCTGAAGGAAAAGTCTGGCAAGAAGAAGAATAAGGTGAATAAGCAAGACCACAGTAGTAATCCTGTAAATAAGAATGAGCATGTCTAGTTCTTGCATGTCTGTGGTCAGAAGTCTCATGTGATGGCACGTTAGAGGATGGTATTGGAGGCAATTGTACTTGTAATTGTGTAATAGGTATTTCATAAGGAGCAGAAGAGGAAGAATTATCAGTAGAGGATGAAGAACATGTGACACTGGAGGTGATTCAATAATGTCCGAGTGTGGTATATCAGGAGTAGGAGGAAGGATATATAAGGGATTCAGCTGAGGAGGAGTTTGAGAGGATGATGATGGGTTGTCTGCTAACCCAGGAGGAATTGACACTGATGTTGCTGGAAAAGGTGTAGCATTAGAAAAAGGAAAAGAATCATCATGGAGCAAAACATCTCTGAAAACAAACACAGACTTGTCACTTATATTCTGAAGAATATAGCCTTTCACAATCATAGGTATCCCAAGGAATACACAAGGTATAGATCTGGGCTCAAACTTAGGCTTTTGTGGACTGTTATCACAAGCAAATGCTAGACAGCTCAAAAAATTTGAGATGATTGTATATAGGTTGTGTCTGATGGAGTATCTCATATGGAGTCTTATGCTGAAGAACAGGTGAAGGTATTAAATTTATCAAATATGTGGCATACTGAAGACAAAATCCCCAATATGTGATTGGTAAAGAAGCATGAAATCTGAGTGCACTGGCTACAACAAGAAGATGCTGATGCTACCCCATTCTGCTGGAGAGTATAAGTACAGTGGTTTGATGAATAACCCCATGTTGCATATAGAATTCAGACATTTTACACTCAAACCCATTATCAGTTCTGATCACTTTGATATGAGCATTGAACTGAGTATATGTATAATGAAAAAACTTTGCAAAATCTGCCTAGCTTCATATTTTGATTTGATAAGATATATCCAAATATATCTAGAACAATCATCCACTACAGTCAGAAAGTATTTTGATTATACATAGTGAGATGTCTGTAAGGACCCCATTTGTCTACATGAATGATTTCAAAGGAAGTTTAGAGGCAGTAACAGACACAGGAAAAGGAGTTCTCTTTAATCTTGCTAAGGGACAGACAGTACATTTATTTTCTGAGCTAAAGGATGGAACGTCTGGGTATAATTTATGTATCTCTTGAATTCCGGCTGATGAAGCATGTCCAAGCGTGGCATGCCAAAGATATGAATCGGAGTCTAAGCTTGTTGAGGAGAGAACAGAAAGCAACACAGATAGTTTTGAAACTTCAGGTTGAACAGATATACTGGAGTCATACGAATAATGGAGCCCATGATGCTTTCTAGCTGAACCAATCATCCTCCTGGACAACTGATCCTAGATAAAACAACAAGAATCATGGAATGAAACAAGCAGATGGGGAGAATCAATGAGTTTACTGAGTGAGACAAGATTAAAAGAAAATGAAGGCATATCATCCTCCATAACAAGTCCACTCTTCAGTTTAATTATTCCTCTGTGGTTTGCATCAACTGTTGTATTGTTTGGAAGCTTAATGGAAACATGATCAATAGAATAATAGGAATGAAACAAGGACAAAGAAGAAGAGATATAGTCAGTGGCACCTGAATCTAGAATCTACACACAGTTAATATTTGCAGAACATCTACCTGTAGGCACATCAACCTGCACGGTCATTACAGCACCCTGGTACTCCTTGTTCACTGCTGTTCCTGAAACAACATCATCAGCATCTAACAACCTCAAAAGCTTACTAAATTGTTTTGGTGTGAGACCAGAAGTTTGGTGTACTTGCAGGCCAGCAGAATTCATAGGCATCTAATCATCACTGCTGACTTGGACCTTCTCCTTTATTGTCTTAGACATATTTACTTGATTACTAAATTTAAATCCAGGAGGGAAACGATGCTTTCTGTGACACCTGTCACTTGTATGCCCAATCATGCCACAATGAGTACATTGTAATCGTTTGTTCCCTTCCTGATTAAATCTTCCATTTCCTCTCCTATAAACCGGTCCTTCTCTTCTATTATTATACGCATTGGCCACAAAACTTTCTTGTTCATCATTACTACTCATCAAGGCTGTAGGAGCATTGATGAAACTGACTGGTATATTATTGTTAACAAGCTTCCTCTCAAACTTCAAGGTCATTGCAAACACAGTTTTAATGTCATGCATTGGTGTCATCACAAACACTTGTGATCTCACAGGAAATTTTTTACTTAAACCTTTAACAAACTTTATAACATAATCCTTTTCAATGAATTCATTTACTTTTCTGGTAATATCACAAACACATCTGAGACAATCACATTTAGACATGGATCTCAGTGCAATTAACTCTTCCCACAACACCTTCAGTTTTGTAAAGTAATCGTTGGCGCTGAGATTTTCTTGCTTCATAGCATAGAATTGAGAAAGTAAATCAGACAAATCTATACAGATCACCATTACCATATCTCATAATTAAATCATTCCAAACATCTAATGCACTATCATACCACATAATACTTTGTGCAATTGAGCGAGAGACGCTGTTCATGATCCAAGATTGGATCATAGTGTTTACCTGCCGCCATGCTTGAAACTGAGGATCATTTTGTGTTGGCTTCGGCATAGAACAATCAATGAAACATGTCTTATTCTTTACTAGCAAAGCCATTTGGAAAGTCCTTCTCCACGAATGAAAGTTGTGCAGATTGAGTGGTGGCTGTACTAGCAACAATTGCTGGACTATCATTTGGATGCAAGTAATACGGATTACTTGATGGATTTTCATTGTTTGTGTGATTATTACGAGAACTAGAGGAAGCTGCACTTGCATTTGCCATGATCAGACCTCAGCTGTATGTTGATCGTCTATGGAGAGAATTTTTGCAAAAAAAAAAAAAAACAGAATCAAACTGAGATGAGCAGAGAATCGATGGTGAATCACCAGAGCTCTGATACCATGTTAAAATCAACTCATAAGTTGAATTAAACACTAATGCTAAGAAATCAAGGAGCAAAACCGAACAAAATTCAGAAGAAATCGATTATAGAAGAAGATAGCGCCAAGGAGCGCACACCAATGAACAGGGACGATTGTGGAAGATATTTTCTATCTTTTTCAACACACTTCTTTGTTTTACAATCATATTAAGTATTTATACTAATTATAGAAGCAACTAGAACATAATCAACACATGCAGAAGAAGGTTTGGTGCGCTGCAACATGTATGCGCTTTCGTTCGATTACCCCGCAGCGTGCCAATGCTGTTGAGCGTGCCAGAGGCGCCAAGCGTGACAACTGTGCCAAGCATCGTGCCAAGCGTGCCAACCTTCCATGCCATCAAGCCAACTTCTGCATCAAGCCTTCTGCTCTAGTCTGATGCATCTTTTCTTGTCTTCTTCTGCCTAGTTAGCTCATTATTTTCAACAGTTGATGTGCACACGCAACTGCTTGGGGCCCACGTGCTACATAGAAACTGCAAGTAGTGAATAGTGCTATAATGATTGTATATACGACTACAGTTAACAATGATTACAGTGATTGTTCACGATAAATATGGTTATGTGGCACCATAATTTTTGAATCAAACAATTTAAGAAAGAGAGAGAGACGATATAGGATGTCATCACCGTATTCAATTATCTGTCACCATAACTATGGTTATCAAACGATTCAAGAGATAGGATGTGACCACTTTCTTAGACGATATGAAAAAACCAAACAAATGGATGGCAGCAGAGGTATTAACAGATGCAAGAGTTTATACTGTTACGGCTAAGATAAAGTAGTGACAATTGATTTCAATAAAAAATAAGTTGAGTGGAATTGAAAGAAGGAATATTAACCATGTTCTTGATTTTTTTTTTCTTTTGTAGAAAGATTGCAATCTCTTTAAGACGATGTACAGGCCATTGTCGGAGATGGAAAGAATTGTTATATTGCATATTACATAGTAAGAAGTTCAAGAACTGCACTTATTAAGTTTGGGATAGCAGGATTGTGAATATAGAGTTACAAAACGCAATTCGCCGTCACCATTAATCTGGTACATATGCAAGAGAATATTTTTAGAAGGTTTGCTCATGTACATTAAGATCGTGGATGCCTTTTGAATATTTTATTTGTTGAGGAATGAAAAGTGTTTTGCCTCTATTAATTTGTTGGTTGATTTTTTTTTTTTTGTTTCATTTTCAGCGTCGATGGCTTAATGTCTCCTCTATGATGATTTTGGGAATGATTTTTCTTCTTTCTTTTTATTTTTTGGAGCCATATTTTGTTTCTTTCTGATCGTTATTAGTTGTTTGAGTACGGCAGTTTTGTAGAGATTTGATAACCGGTTGATTTAATTAGATTATTGTCATATGGATGAAGATGAAAAGCGTAAATAAGCAGGAATACAATCGTTTTTAGAAATTAGATATATAAAACGGTTCAATTTCAAGTTATTTATCAAAGAAAAAGATGGAATTTGTGGCGGTGATTATATTTACAAGAACACGCTGGCCATTTAGAAGACAATTATAATGTGGTACCATTTCTCGTGTTTTCGGACCGGTCTACCTTTCTCCTTTCTTCTTTCTAATGTGAGATTTTTTTGGTCTTTATATTTCACCTCCTTAATAAGACATCGTCCTCGCTGGACCTCATTAGGGGACCAAGATCCGTTTAACATTCGGGATTTAGACCTTTCGTCTCGATGATGCCAGTCGGCTCTGATATAATAATTTTAACGCGTATTTACTCAGCCGATTCCAGGTATGGCGTCTGTTTGGACATGACGACATCACTATAATAGAAAAGCATACTACTAAATGTCATATGAATCTGGCTTCTCGTCCTTGCTGGCTAAAAACGGTTAATCTTTGTTGAAATTTAACAGTTGAACCATATTTATATATTATGTCACCATCTTTTTTATTTCCAATGTAGAATTTGTTGGTCTTTACACATACAAGGTAAATGACAAAACTGTATGTATCCATAACTTTCATACAATTGTTGCATTCCTCCTCAGTCTCCTGACTTAGTCTATGCACATACATGAGTTGCGCTAATAGAAAACATGTGCTGTATGAGGGCTATTTCATAGAGAAACAACATGATTTAGGGGAAGAAAAAAAGAAATAAACCAATGCTTATATCTAAAAAAACGTTTTTAAATAGTAAATTACAAAACTGTGATTGCTTAATCGGACAATGCTTTATTAAGATGCATCTTAGCAAAGAACAGCTAGTTTAAGGCGTTTTTATGACATCATTAACTTAATACACAAATAGGTTATGTCTTTTGGAAAAAAGTAGAGAAGGTTGTGTACAGGCATGAAGTAAGTACTAACTAGAAAGATAGGCTATCTATATTTCTTAGAGGTATGAAGTTACCACTAAATTCTCTTGGTTATATTAAGCGAATTCATTTGACACGTTTATAGAGGGTGGACTTTTGAACAACTAGTAAGTTTGATGCTGTATGAATTTGAGGTCAGAGGTTCGAGTTGCGGAAACAACATCTTACACAAAGTGTCGGGTAGACCTGCTTACATCAGATCGCGAAGCGATACGGTCTCTCTTAAGACCCTACACAAATGTAGGAGGCTAGTATACTGGAAACGCACATTATTTGGCATGTTCATAATGTAAGACACGTAGTGTTGGAGTTGCACCAGGAATAGAAGGATCTAGGCAAGTAATTCAGCGCGTTATTGTTTATTTTATCCCCAAGCATCAGAATTGTTGCCGTAAACTCTCTTGTATAAATTCTGGTACCGATGAAAATATATAGACAAGTAATTGTCTACTGAAAAAAAGTCTCAGTAGCTCTATAGATTGAATTACTAACCGAACGAAAGAGATTAGTTTCTTTTAACCTTCATTTTAGTGTAAATATACTAGTTTTTTTTTTTTTTTGCAGAAAGAGGGATCTTTTATTAACAATGCACAGCAAGTTTACATTACAAGTTCCATCGAACACTACACTTGTCTGCGTATATACATCATCACTATCAACGAAACTGCTATAGCAATTAACTAACACTAGTCTAGATACACGCCACATGATCTCGTCACTAACATGCCTGGGATGAGGTAGCTGAGGGACACAGCCATGTAATGGTCGCTATTGTTATAAACACAAGCAAGAATATAATAGAGAAAAGAAAAGAGGAGAGAAACTAGAGAGATTTGTATCTCTAGGTATGTTTTTCATGTATGATAGGAGGTCTTATTTATAGGATTCATGGAGTGAAGATACATTGAACCTGGACAAACTCTTTAGATATCCACATCTAATATGATATACATGGTATACAAAAGATATATATAACACTTTGACTATCCACATCTAATATGGTATACATGGTAAAAGATATATATAACACTTCCCCCTTGGATATCCAAATCTCATGGAATATGCCTCGTTAAAACATTGCCAAGAAAAACGCAGTGAGATAAAAACTTGGCCGAAGGAAAACGAGTACACATTCATAAAAATCGGTAAGTATGATACATTGCCTCGTTAAAACCTTGCCAAAAAACACCTTGTGGGATAAAAAACTTGCACGAAGGAAAAAGAGTACATTGTGCATGTAGTAATCACATTCTCCCTGATGCTGGCAAGACATCTTTAAGCCGACGCATTCTAATGTTGTAGACTATCTCTCTAAATGTAGTCGTTGGTAGTGCTTTAGTGAACAAGTCGGCAAAATTCTGGCTTGATTGTATCCGCTGGATATTAATATCACCATTTTTCTCGAGATCATGAGTGTAGAAGAATTTTGGTGATATATGCTCCATTCTATCTCCTTTGATGTAGGCATTCTTAATTTGACCAATCCATGCTGCATTATCCTTGAACAATATTGTTGGAGTTTTTCTTAGCGAAGGTAACCCACATGACTCTTGTATATACTGAATCATCGATCTCAACCATATTCACTCATGACTTGCTTCATGCAATACCAAAATCTTAGAATGATTTGAAGTTGTAGCAGTTAAGGTTTGCTTTACTGATCTCCATGATATAGTTGTACCTCCGTAAGTAAAGACGTATCCACTCTGTGATCTTCCCTTATGAGGGTCGGAAAGATATCTAGCATCAGCTTAACCTATTAATTGTGATTCTGAATTCTTTGAGTAGTATAAACTCATACCTTGTGTTCCACAAAGATAACGCAAAATGTGCTTGACACCATTCCAATGTCTTTTGGTTGGAGTTGAACTGTATCTTGTCAATAAATTCACTAAGAATGCAATATCTGGCCTCGAGCAATTGGCAAGATACATTAAAGCACCAACAACACTAATATATGGTACTTCTGGACATAATAATTCTTCATTATCTTCTACGGGGCGAAATAGGTCTTTATTCACGTCTAACGACCGTACAACCATAAGACTACTCAATGGATGAGCCTTATCCATGTAGAATCGTTTTAAAATCTTCTCTGCATATGATGATTGATAGAGAAAGATTTCGTTGGATAAATGCTCGATCTGCAGGCCGAAAAAATTTGGTTTTCTCAAGATTTTTCATCTCAAACTCTTTCATGAGATAATTAGCAGTTTTAGTAAGCTCTTCAGGAGTTCCAACAAGATTTAAATCATCAACGTGTACAGCAGTTATAGAGAACCCACTATGAGATCTCTTGATAAATACACATGGACAAATTGAATTATTTATATGTCATTCTCTTACGAGGTACTCACTAAGACAATTATACCACATCCTTCCAGATTGTTTTAGTCCATATAAGGATCTTTGTAATTTCATTGAGTACAACCCATTCGTCCTTTGATTACATGCTTGAAGCAATTTAACTCGTTTTGAGATCTTCATATAAATATCATTGTCTAATGATCCATATAAGTATGTGGTAACCACATCCATTAACCGGATATCAAAGTTTTCACTGACTGCTAGGCTGATTAGATATCGTAATGTTATGACATCAATTACTGAGAAATATGTCTCATCATAATCAAGCCCAGATTTTTGTGAAAACCCATACGCAACCAGACGTGCTTTGTATCGCACAACCTCATTGTGCTCATTGTGTTTTTGTACAAAAACCCATTTATATCCAATAGCTTTGGTCCCTTCAGGAGTTTGGACTACGCGTCCAAATACTTTGCGACTTTCTAACGATTTTAGTTTTTCTTGGATACATCGTTCCATTTTGGCCAATCATTTCTGTGTCGACACTCTTCAATAGATTTTGGTTCAGGATCCTCATTCAGTATTTCACATGTAATTCCCTAAGCAAAAACAAAAACATGATTAATAACAACTTTTTATCTATCCTAATTTTCCCATGTACTTACATAAATTCAAGGAGATCTCTTCAAAATTTTGTTCACTCACTACTTCGGTAGCAATTTGTTTAACAATTTTAGACTAATTAGTTCTTATTTCTATAGCGCTTTCAAGTTGTGAACATCTTTTCTCTTCTGGAATATTAACTTGTACACTTTACTTTCGAGGTTTTTTATCGTTTGCACCAACCGGGCGTGCATGTTTTAGATTTGCTTTTGGTACACCATCTCATGTCTGTTTGAAACACCAAGTCGAATAAGCGTATTTATTGCCAGTACGTGGGATTTGGTTACAGTTTACTATCATTAAATGCTTCAGGCAACTGATTTGCAATATTTTGTAAATGGATTATACTTCTTACTTCTTGCTCGAATTGATTTGTTCGTGGGTCAAGATGAGAAAGCAAAGGAATATTCCATGTAATTTCACGCTGTTTAGGAAGCGGTATTTTCTCTTTCCCTAACAGCGGGAAAACTTGCTCATCAAAATGGCAATCAACATATCGTGCCTTAAATAAATCACCCGTCGGGGGCCGAATATATCTCACAATAGAGGGAGAATCGAAACCCACATATATCCCTAGACGTCTTTGAGGACCTAGTTTTGTCCGTTGTGGTGGGGCAATCGGAACATAAATCGCACAACCAAAGATCTTTAAATGTAAAATATCGGGCTGCTAACCAGATACCATTTGTAATGGCGAGTATGGTTGAAATGAACTAGGTCTTAACCGGATCAATGTAGATGTATGCATGATTGCATGTCCCCAAGCCGATGTAGGTAAATTAGACATCAGGATCATAGATCGAGAAATCAGTTGTAAATGTTTGATGAATGACTCTGCCAGCCATTTTGACTGTGCACATGTGCCACTAAATGCTCAACGTCAATCCCAATCAACATACAATAATCGTTAAAAGCTTATGAAGTAAATTCACCGGCATTATCAAGCCGGATAGATTTAGTCAGATAATCCAGAAATTGTGCTCTTAAGCGTATAATCTGAGCAAGAAGCTTGGCAAAAGCTATTGTTCTTATCGAGAGCAAACTCACACGAGACCATCTCGAGGAGGCATCCAATACCATAAAATAACAAAATGTCAGCACTGTGGATCAATAGGTCCACAAATAGTTCCTTGTATTCGTCGTAAAAATATGGGAGATTCGACATGAACCTTCATCGGGGATGGCCTCGTGATCAGTTTTCTTTATGAACAAGTGACGCACACGCAATCATGAGATAATAGAATCTTTTGGTTCTTCAAAGGGTGTCCATGCGAGTTTTGTACAATTCTACGCATCATGACTGATCTTGGGTGACAAATTCAATCATGCCATAGCATAAGTAGCTTTGGATCATTGTGTTAGGTGCAGCAATTGTCCTGTGGCGCATAGCCCGTGTGGGCCAAGTCAAAGTCTAATACCATGGGCGTTTGTGTGTGCTGAATGCACTATAAGACTAGGGTATACGCATCTCCTATCACCAAATTTTTGGGAGAGTTGGTAGTGCATGAGGTCCTTCAAGTGGTATCAGAGCGCAGACACACTCATGACTAGAAGATATAACAATCGTTGTGAGATAGTATCCACTAGGCAAAAACCGAACAAGAAGGTATGTCAAGCCAAAGGCCTCCACCTTTTGATAATGAGGTAATTTCTGATTCTGATTCCGATTCTGAACCATCGTATCATGATTTGTATATTCAATATCTTGAATTACATAAGCTTGCTAGGACTCTTGCAAAAGAGAAGAAACATTTAATAGAAGACAAAAAATTGTTAGCATTTTCTAACACGAACCTTGTATCTCAATTAAACGATTGAAAAGAAGAGTCGTCTTGCATAATAAATTCATTAAAATCTGAGATTTCCTCCTTAAAATCTGAGAACACTGAGATGAAAGCCGAGATTTCATGAAATCAAGAAACGCGGATTTAGGAAAGACACTAAAACAATTCGATTCGGGTATGAGCATGCTAGATCGTCTCATTTCCTCCCAAAAGCATGAAAATGATAAAACCGGATTAGTATACATTGAAGATAATAAAGTACAAAACAAGTCGAAAAATTTTATTTTATCTTCATCAAAGAAACGGCATGCAACTACGCAGCCTAAAAAGATGTCTACTGCACAACCCATTATATCCATCATACTTCTTCTTTTTCATCTCATACAAAATGTAAACATGTGCTGTATAGATATGAAAGGAAACCATTGACGCAGAAACGACATTCATACGACACAAATGCATCTAGATCACGCACCATGCACACTAATAAAAAGGCATATCAAAAACGAAAAGTTTATCATGAGCATGATGGCATTTTCGGCCGTAGACCAAATGGATTTGCACCTAACATCTATTTTATTTCTTTTTCATCTCTTTTCTCACCTTTTGTAAGACCGAAGAAGGTCACCCAAGTTTGGGTACCAAAAGGTACATTTGCAAAGGGTTGAATAAATAACCCTTAACAACGCACTTGAAATGCATGATTTTTGTTGATATACTATAAACTGCTATTTCTTTCAATTCTTACTTGCACTTTTCATGAAATTTACAAAATAAAAGGGGATAGAAAAGCATGATTTAAGGGGGAGAGAGAAGCATGATTTAAGGGGAAACGCGACGATATGAAATTCAAAATTCAAAATTTAAATTTGCAAATAATTGTAGGGGGAACAATCACATTTAAATCATAAACCAATGTTATTTTGTAAATCATCAAAAGGGGGAGATTGTTGAGAAAAAGGGCTTGAGTGATTTACAAATGCATGATTTAAATACTACGTGCTTATGAAATGCATGAATGAAGTATTACTTGACACATTTGTGTGATAAACATGCTTTATATGCTTATACATATTGTTGTCTTACTAACAAGCCATGAACTATTAAAGCTTACATCATATGGCAACCATTTGTTGTCTTTGTACTTATTTCAGGTGCCACAATTAATGAACTAAACTAGTTCATTAAGTGGAGTGCTTAAGTTAATGAACTAAATAGTTTATTAAATAGAGTCATATTTGGTGACTTACTAGTTCATTAAATAGAGACATATTTGGTGGAAGCTATATGGCAACAAATTTTAAAATGGAAAGTCTCCTCCACATTCCTTCTACACGGCATATATATATATATATATATATATATATGAGTGTGCGTGTGTGTGTGTGCGTATTCATATTTTCTTAAAAGGCACAATACACATATATTCCGACGTACCACCGACACGTCACATATATTATAAATCTACGTCGATGTCACACCACAATATACACTCATATTGCGTATATTCAGGCATTATATCATATGACATAAGTCATAGTGACGTCAAAATTACAACGACATGTTAAAAGGTCATAAACCAAAAATTATCGTATCAGGTGACTACTGAAACTTCACTGACATGTCACATACTTGCCATATAAGGATGGCCAGACCATATACATCAAAAATAGCCAAAAATATTGTGGCTCACATGTTAATATCAGCCATTAAGTCATTCTATGTTAGCACACACAAATCACCACAATTTAGGCTAGATTTTTGGAGAATTCAAATTCATTATTCTCTACTACACATGGGCATTTTTACCTCAGCCAATTTAGCTAAATATACACTTTATTTTATGTATATTATGTGTGACATAATATATATTACATGTTCAAGAAGTTTGAATTTAATCGGAGAAAAATCGCGTAATCGAAGAAAGTCGAAAATTCGGTTTTCTGTGAACATACAACATGGAACGCTTTTTTGGCATAAGATGTAACATGTATCTAGACACTTTTTACATATTCAAGACATGTTAAAGTGTTCTAGAAAATTCAAAATAGGGCTGATTATTATTTACTATATATGTGTAAATATTGTGCATTATTTGACAAAGCTTACTAAAATGAAATTTCAGCACATGTCCATTCATTCTACACACCTATTTTATCTTGATTGGAGCCTAGGTAGAGCTTATTTAGCATTTCAGTTGGTGGAGAATATGCCACACAAGATTAGTGACATAAAAGAGGACACCACACAAGGAAAGTATTCAAAAGAGGCACATGCTAAAAATTTTAGCACGTGTCTCTCAAAGTGGTGATTTTTTGGTAGTAATTGTCCTCAATTTGTCTCCCAAATTCAAGGGATTGAAATGTGATAGTATGATAATGTTTTGACTACATTTGAGCACATGTTTTGTGAGCTTTTTTGTAGAATTTACTACTCATTAAAGGATGCCAATGTTGACTAATCAACAAGTGACAAGTAAGCAAGGTCAAGTCATCCTTCCAATCATGTTGCACCAAGTAAGAAAGATGGTGTCATCTCTACACAAGGCAATCTTTCAAGGACATTAAAGAGAATTCTCAAGAAGGAAGAAGCCCTAAAAGGGGTGTCCAAGTATGCATAAAAGGGAGAAGATAGTGCAAACAAGGCTCATGCTACAACTCACATTCTCTCAAGTGCTAGAAGCTATACTTCTTTCTTCTTCTCCTATTCTTTCTTCTTCTTCTTCTCTGAAGCCTATTGTTCATATATTCTACATATTGTATAGCCTTTGAATATACCACCCATACACGTTGATTGTTGTAAAAGGTTGATCAAGATGTGATCAAACCTTCATTCGTTCGATGCTGGTGTCTGTGATTTGTTTGCTCGATCGTATTGATTGTAAAAGGGTGGAGTTAGTGTTTAACTCTAGTCACCCTTGTGGTAAGGTGTTTATTGTGTTTAGTGATAACCGAGAAAGGTGTCCTCAAAGACTGGAGTAGGTTGAATTAACCAAACCAGTATAAAATCCTTGGTGTTCTTACTTTACTGCACTTTACTTTCAGTTTTCAGTTTTCTGCATTGAGTTTGTAACAACGGTAAAAATAGTAAAAGATTTTCAAAAATTATCAAACTTTGCAGAAACATAGGCACATATCGTAGATTTTATTTGGCGCAAGTTTCAACTCATTTGGATAAGTATAAGTCAGTCAAACAAGAATAGTTCTCAGACTAGTGCAATCTGATTTTCAGATTTGCAAAGGTGGAGAACATCAATGTGGTTGACATACTTCCCACAAGAAATTTTCAACATCTGTTTCAACCCACAAAAATATATATCTTGAGGGTCTTGTCATAAAAATTTAGACCATTTGGAGTCACCAATTAATAGGAATAAAGTTTTCAAGTCGGAGTACGGTTTCTGGCAGATTTCTGTCTATTAGATGCTATCTCACAAAGATTGTTATATCTTGTAGTCGTGAGTGTGCCTGCACTCTGATACCACTTGTAGGACCTGTATAGCACCACTAGAAGGGGGGGATTGAATATTGAGTGCTGAAAATTTGGTTTTTAAAAACTTTTGGACCAAAAACCTCACTTCTGAAAATAGTTTCTGTTTTTAGATCCTGATTTGAAAGATTTAAAAGACCTAGTTGTAGACCTCCAAAAATTATGAAATTTTGTGATAATGTACTCTCAGATGTTTGAAGAGTCTTACAATAATTTAAAATGAAAAATCCTAAACCCTTGAAAAATACGTTTTTGGTCAGATTGCGCAAATCTGCCAGAAATCGTACTCCGACTTGAAAATTTTATTCCTATTAATTGGTGACTCCAAGTGGTCTAAAATTTCTATAAAAAGACCCTCAAGATATATATTTTAGTGGGTTGAAACATGTTTTGAAAATTCTCTTGGGAAGTATGTCAACCATGTTGATGTTCTCAACATTTGCAAATCTGAAAATCAGATTGCACTAGTCTCAAAACTATTCACATTTGACTGACTTATACTTAGTCAAATGAGTTAAAACTTGCGCCGAATGAAAGCTAGGATATGTGCCTATGTTTCTGCAAAGTTTTATAGTTTTTGAAAAATTGTTTACTATTTTTACTGTTGCAACAAACTCAATAAAGAAAATTGAAAACTGAAAGTAAAATGCAGTAAAGTAAGAACACCAAGGATTTTATACTGGTTCGGTTAAATCAACCTACTTTAGTCTTCGAGGACACCTTCCTTGGTTATCACTAAACACAATAAACACCTTACCACAAGGGTGATTGGAGTTAAACACTAACTCTACCCTTTTACAATCAATACAATCGAGCAAACGAATCACGGACACCACCACCGAACGAATGGAGGTTTGATCACACCTTGATGAACTTTTACAACAATGTACGTGTATGGGTGGTATATTCAAACCCTATACAATATGCAGAATATAATGAGAAATATGCTTGGATAATTTTTAAAGTCACGATTTTAAGTGATGAATGAATAAAAATGTCACACATGGTGTTAAAAGTTGAAAAAGTTGACATCGATCTTTCAAGTTGTTGCACATCGATCTATGTACTTCGATCCCTCACATAGATCGATCTATGTAAGGCAGAGAAAGTTGAAGACGTTACTATGAGACATCGATCTCTAAACCTGAGACACATCGATCGATCGATGTATACATCAAACCCTCACTTCGATCGATCGATGTAGGCAGAGACAAACTTTGAACCTTACTGTGAGACATCGATCTCTGAAGCTGAGGCACTTTGATCGATCGATGTCTAGGGTTTTTAGAAATATTTTTCTAAAATGTGATAAAGTGGTTGTTTCTATTTATACATGATTCATACATGTTCATTATGTGATTATTATGTGATTTTGATAAATACAAATGTCTTGTGACTAATGTGCATTGGAAGTTTCTACAACTTACCAAAAAGGGCAAAATTGGTATTTTGAGCTTTGTAGGAACATGATATGGTGGAAATACTTCAAGGACATATTCTCATCTTATTTATCATGAAAAAGGTGTTATAATATTCATTTCTGACCATCGGGGTCATTTCTGGAGTTTTCTCTCACCAGGGGCATTTTGGTCATTTCACCCCTGAGGGTATTTTTGGTATTTTCACTCAAGAAATCTCTTGAGTATATTCTTATCATCATTCTGGAGTTGACCTATGATTATTTTGAAGATTATATGGTGATTTAATATTATTTCTCTTACATGATGATATTATTGACTATAGCGGGATATGTGACAAGTTGTGATGTCACATTCTATTTCTTTCTTGAAGACCCACTTATATATGTTATGGGATCATATTTATCATCATATTTCAGACAATATAAAGTTGCTCAAGGTGTGCAAATGATCACGACATACAAGAAGAAATATTGGGAATTATTCTTTGATGATTTCTTCTTCAAAAATCTGAGTTGATATGCATATATACTGCCTCAAAAACGTGTGTATTCAGGTGGATATGACGGTGCACTCATTTTATGAGTTTGTGACAAGTGGACAAACCAAAAAGGAGCTAGTTGGCAAAAATTTCCAACTAGGATTTTCAAAAATGTAGCCAACGGCTACTACATCCATTTGAGAGCTGTTTTGGTTTGAAATGTTCAAAGTCTCACATGCCTATTCTTGTGCAAGGAGTTGAGGGTATTTTGGTGGCATTATCCTCTCTTATTATCTTCATTTGCAAAGGATAAACAAGACTATTTCTAGGTGGAAAAATCGGCCAACATGTGTGTTCAAGGTGGACCAATTATGTTGTCTCATTTTGCCAAGTGTACAAGGCCAACTAATGATGTGAAGACAACTTGGACTTGATGATGAAGATGGTGACACATGTGCATTCTTATCTACAAGGCTCACTTCACACTATAAATAGGAGGCAATGGTGAAGGAGATGAAATACACTTGAAGCTCACTTGAAAGCATTTGTTGATTTGTCTAGCTATCATCTTCTTGTTGTTGTTCTTGTTTTGTTCTTTGTAGCCAAGGTCTTCTTTTTGTATTTATTGGAGAGCTACAAGCCTCTTGAGCTTCATTTTTAAGATTGATTAGCCAACTCTATAAGGCTACATCAATAGGTGGTAGAAGTGTTGCAACTAAGTGTTGGATAGAAGGTGTTCATCCAAGTCTTGAATAGGGTTGGTGTATAACCCAAGGATCAAACTTGGTTTTTGTTGTAAGTTGATTCATACCATAGTGAAATCCAAGAAAAGGTGTTCCTTGGGACTGGAGTAGGTTACATTGACCAAACCAGGATAAATCCTCGGTGTTCTTGTCTTGTTTCTACCTTTCTGTTTTCTGCCTGTTTTTCACTGCAGTTTTCACACAACTTCTCATGTTTTGAAAGAATAACTAAACACTTTCAAAATTCGTGTTTTTTGTGGAGTTATACTTTCGACTGTTATCTTATATTTTGCAACAAGAATCACTTGATTTGAGCAAGGGAAAGTTAGTCTTTCAGTCTTTGCAAGATAACGGCTCCAATCTGGCTGCAATCTGACTAGTTTTGAGAAAACTTGAATTATGTTTTAACCAAGAATTGTTTAAGGTCAGAGCCTTTTGGAAACATTAACTACATATCCTAAGGAGTTCTTTGATATAAAGAACGTTTTTGGTTGAGTATTTAAAGAGAAACACATTTTTCAATTTCAGCAACATTCTGTCCAATTCTGTCTAGATTGACCATCTAACCCTTTTATTTATTTGAAGGGACAAACGATCTTATTTTTGTCTGAATTTTGGACAGAATTTTGTCAACATATTGAAGTTAAGTTCTGGAAATTTTTATAATTTTTGGAGTTGTGTACAAGGATTTTTGAATTTTTCAAAAAATGGGTTCTGAATCTGAGGTAGTCTCAGATTCTGTTTTCAAATGGGTTTTTAATCAAGGGTAGTAGTGTAATTTCTGCTAACCACTATTCACCCCCTCCCTCTGGTGGTGTTTATTGTAGGTGCACGGTCCAAAAGAATATATGAACAATAGGCTTGAGAGAAGAAGAAGAAGAAAGAATAGGAGAAGAAGAAAATAGTATAGCTTCTTGCACTTGAGAGAATGTGAGTTGTAGCCTTAGCTTGTTTGCACTATCTTCTCTCTTTTATGCATAATTGGCTTCCCCCTTTAGGGCTTATTACTTCTTGAGAATTCTCTTTAATGTCCTTGAAGGATTGCCTTGTGTAGAGATGGCACCATCTTGCTTACTTGGCGCAACATGATTGGAAGGATGACTTGACCTTGCTTACTTGTCACTTGTTGATTGGTCCAACTTGGCATCCTTTAATGAGCTATAAATTCTACAAAAAAGCTCACAAAACATGTGTTCAAATGTAGTCAAAACATTACCATACTATCACATTTCAATCCCTTGAATTTGGGAGACAAATTGAGGACAATTACTACCACAAAATCGCCACTTTAAGCGACATGTGCTGAAATTTTCAGCTTGTGTCTCTTCTGGATACTTTCCTTGTGTGGTGCCCTCTTCTATGTCACCAATTGTTGAAATAATATGTAATTTATTATTATTTTTAGCTTGTTACCGTTAGAGGTTCTGCTTTCTTTTTCTAGCCGTTACTGGAACTTCTTCCAGTATTCCTTATTTATAGCTGTAGGTTTCATCTTTGTAATTATTATTGAATACTGAAGTAAAGGAGCACTATATTTATCTGATTGTCTTTATGGTATCAGAGCTATTATGCTCTTTTTTACAAACAACACGAAAAGTTTATTGAAAGCTCAGGCTAGAGCAAATTCACTTATTGAATTTTAAGTATTTGACAGATCTGTAGAGTGAAATTCGAAATCTTCACACTGGAGAGATTCTTTATAGTTCAGTACTTGTAGATCTAGAAATTTGCAGCTGCAAAGCGGGTTTGAGCACTGTGTGACTAAAAGTGCGTGAGTTACTATATGGAAGAGACATATAGAGGGCGAATAAGTTGTAGGATCTGCAAGGTACCACTAGAAGGGGGGGTTGAATAGTGTGTGTGGAAAATTTGGTTTTTAAAATTGTTTTAGACCAAAAATCCAACTTCTGAAAACAGTTTCTCTTTTCAGGACCTGTTTTGAAACATTTTGAAAACTAAGTTACAGGTCTTCAAAAATTTTGAAATTTGGAGAGATCTTAGTCTCAGATGTTTTGAGTATCTCCTAAAAATTTCAGATTACAATTCAACCTTTAACCCATTTAAAAATCGTTGGTGGTCAGATTGCGCAAATCTACAAGAAACGGTAGTCTGAATTGAAAACTTAATTCCAATTAAACCGTGACTCCAATTGCTCTGAAAATTTAATGACACACCCATTATTATGTGTATTTAATTGAGTTTAAACAGTTTTAAAAAATTCTTTTGGGAAGTTAGTCAAATACATTCAAAGTCTCAACCTTTGCAAGCCTGAAAATCAGATTGCACTAGTCTCAGAACTTTTGACGTTTTGGATGACTTATACTTGTGCAAAAGGGTTAAACTTGCGCCAAAGGAACCTTAAGACGTGTGGATATGTTTCCTGAAAGTTTCGTGATTTTTGAAGTTCGTTTACTATTTTTAAGAACGTGATAAAAATGATGCACTGTGCTGGAAACTGAAATTAAGTGCTGAAAAGTAAAGAACACAAGGAATTTTATACTGGTTCGATTAAATCAACCTACTCCAGTCTTCGAGGACACCTTCCTCGGTTATCACTAATCACACAACATAAACAACACCTTACCACACAGGGTTGATGGAGTTACACACCAACTCCAACCCTTTACAAACCTTGTAAGTGATTACAACGATTACGAATACCACCACCTAGCGAATGCAAGATTGATCACACCTTGATCAATCTTTTACAACAATATAGAATATATGGTGGTATAGATGAATCCTATTCAAGATGTATGAATATGAATATAATAGTCTTTAAGAGAAAAGAAAGAAAGAAAAGTAGAAGAAGAAAGTCTAGAAAACGTTTTTCACTTTTGCACTTGTGAGACTTGTTTTGCCTTTGAATGGCTCTTTTCTCTTCCATTTAATTGCTCTTGGCCGCCCCCCTTAGGGCATTTCTCCATCTTGAAAATTCTCTTTTAAGTCATTGGAAGAATGCCTTGTGTAGATGTGATACCATCTTGCTTACTTGGCACAACATGATTGGATGAATGTCTTTGCTTTGCTTACTTGACACTTCATGATTGGTCCAACCTTGTCACCATTTAGTGTGCTGTAAAAATCTGAGATTAAATTGAAAAACATGTACCAAAAAGAATTCAAAACACTACCAAATAATCACCATTCACTCCCTTCAATTTTGAGATGCAAATTAAGGACAAAGGGATAGTAAATTCGGCCACTATTCACATGTGCTGAAAATTTTCAGCATGTGTTGCATTTTTGAAATCTTTCCTTGTGTGTTGCCCTCTTCAAAGTCACCCATCATGTGTGGCTTATTTTTCACCAATTAAAGTGCCAAATAAGCTCCATATAGGCTCCAAAAAAGCTGAAAATGGTGTGTGAAATTCCTGCACATGTGCTGAATTTTCTTTTGGTAAACTTTGTCAAATAATGCACAATATTCACACATATATGGTAAATTATAATCAGCCCTAATTTGAATTTTATAGAACACTTTAATATGTATTGAATATGTAAAAAGTGTCTAGATACATGTTACGTGTCATGCCAAAAACGTTCCATATGTTATGTTCGTAGAAAACTGAATTTTCGACTTTTGTCGATTACGCGATTTTTCTCCGATTAAATTCAAACTTTTTGCACATTTTATATACATTATGTCACACATAATATACATAAAATAACTTTAATATTCAGCTCTAATGGCTAATCAAAGTGGTGCCAACATGTGCTTAAAAAGTGAATTTGGAATCTCCACAATTTGGCCTTAATTGGGGGTGATTTGTGTGTGCCACCATAGAATGATTTTATGGCTGAGTGTACCATGTAAGCCACAAAATTTGTGGCCATTTTTGAAGTGTAGGGTCTGACCATCTATATATGTCAAGTACGTGACACGTTGGCGAAGTTTCAGTTGTCACCCGATACGACAATTTTTGGTTTAGAACCTTGTAACATGTCGTAATAATTTTGTCATCACCATAACTTATATCATTTGATATAAGACCTGAATATACTCATAAATATGAGGTAAGTATAATGGTGTGACGTTGATGTACATTCGTAATATATGTACCGTGTCGGTAGTACGTCGAAATATATATGTATAGTGCCTTTTAAAAAAAATCTGAATATATATAAAAATATATAAAAAAACGTGTAGACATAGGTGGGAGAGAACTTTCCATTCTTCAATTTGTTGCATTTGTGCCTTCTTCAAATATATCACCATTTAATGAACTACTTAGTTCATTTAACTAAATACTTCACTTAGTGAACTAGTTTAGTTCATTAATGGTGGCACTTGAAAATAGTTCAAAGACAACAAATGTTCGCCATTTGATGTAAGCTTTAAAGCTTCATGGCTCGTTAGTACATCAACAATATATCATCATCATCATCATCCAGACCCAATATATCCCAACGACAGCAAAAGCTATCGTTAGGGTCTGGGGAGGGTAAGTGGTAGGCAGACAATACCCCTATCCCAAGGGATAGAGAGTCTGCTTCCAGTGAGACCCCCGGCTCTACCTGCATAAATGATAGGATAATAGATATATGTTGTGCTAGTGTGTTAGTGAGTACATTCAAGAAATACAAAGAAAGGCCTTTCGATATTAAAATACACATCACGTATATATGTACATGTAATATAAAACAACATTATAACATACGCCACCAAGTGGAAAGTCAACCTAAAGCATAGATAGTGTGTACGCCTATCTGTCCCTAAATATACTCTAAAGTTTCCCTATATATGACCTATGCCTCGTTAACCTTAATCTTATGTCTCCATGAACTCCTATCCTGGACCATGTCCTCAGAGAGGTGCAAATCTAGTAAGTCGTGTCTTATCTGCTCATCCCAAGTCAGTTTGGGCCTGCCTTTACTCATGTTTCCCTCTATAATGAGGCTTTCAATTGCTCGGACAGATGCCGTTGTCTGTCTCCGCATGACATGGCCAAACCATCTCAATCTTCCCTCCCTTATCTTATCGACTATACTAGCCAGCCTAACCTTTCTCGAAACACCTCGTTTCTGATCCGGTCTAGCCTTGTATGTCCACACATCCATCTTAACATTTTCATCTCTGCCACTTCCATCTTCTGTAATTGTGACTTTTTGATGGCCCAGCAGTCTGTCCCATATAGCATTGCCGGTCGCACTGCCACTCTATAAAATTTTCCCTTTAGTTTAGTTGGGAAATTTTTGTCACACAGCACCCCTGAGGCCGCCCTCCATCTACACCAGCCTGCTTGAACTCGATGTGCTACATCATTATCTATGTCGCCATTCTGCTGCACAAATGATCCTAGGTACTTAAACTTACTTACTTGTGGTACCACTTGACCAACGATGGTGAGCTGGCAATCCTCACTGTCTGCTACGCCGCTGAAGTCGCAGTGCAGATACTCGGTCTTAGAACGGCTAATCTTTAAGCTTTTTCTCTCTAAAACGCCTCTCCACTGCTCTACTCTCATACTCAGTGTATGTCTACTTTCTGCGACTAATACAATATCGTCAGCAAAAAGCATACACCATGGAACTGCCTCCTGTATAGTCTTTGACAACTCGTCCATGACGACTACAAAAAGAAATGGGCTCAATGCAGACCCTTGATGGAGACCGACCTCCACCGGAAAAAAGTCTGTATTCCCCACAGCCGTACGAACGGTTGTTTTTGTCCTAGCATACATATCTCTAATTATGTTTATATACTTCATAGGGATCTCTCTTGCCTCCAGACTATCCCATATCAAGCTACGCGGCACACTATCATATGCTTTTTCAAGATCGACGAAAACCATATGTAAATCGCGCTTCTTCTCCCTATCCTTCTCCATTAATCTCCTGAGAATGTGTATTGCTTCTGTAGTTGACCTTCCTGGCATAAAACCAAATTGGTTCACCGTAACCTGAGTTTCTCTCCTAATTCGGGTGTCGATTATTCTCTCCCATAACTTCATGGTATGGCTTAGCAACTTAATCCCTCTATAGTTCCCACAACACTGTGCGTCTCCTTTGTTCTTATATAGGGGGACCACGACACTCTGTCTCCACTCATCTGGCATCTTCCCTGTTTTGTAAATACGGTTGAACAGAGTAGTTAACCATTTGACCCCTTCCTCTCCTAAAGACTCCCACGCCTCAATGGGTATGTTATCTAGGCCAACCGCTTTAGCTCTTTCCATCTTCTTCAGTGCTCTCATCACCTCTCCTTGTGTGATGTTCTGGCAGTCGGAGTTATTATGTTGTTGTTGTTGGTTATTGGTGCTTTCTCGTTCTTCGTAGTCGGCACTACTGCCGTTGAAAAGATTGTGAAAGTATGTTTGCCATTTCAACTTGATGTCTTGTGCTTTGACTAACACATGTCCATCTTCTCCTTTTATGAACTTTCCGCCTCCTAGGTCCTGCCTCTTTCGATCCTTAGCTTTGGCAATCTTGAACATATCATGTTCTCCTTCTTTTGTTTCTAGTCTCTCATACATCCTTTTATAAGCTGCAGTCTTTGCTTCTGTCACTGCCTTCTTCGCATCCTTCCTGGCGATTTTGTAATTATCCTTCAATCGCACTCTTGCTTCCTCATTGGTGCATCTTAACAACTCTCTAAAAATCTTTTGCTTGTCTCTTATTATTTGTTGCACATTCTCGTTCCACCACCACGTCTCTTTATGTACGAACTTCTTTCCTGTGTTACCCCGAGCGTTTCTCTAGCCGTCTGAGTAATAGTAGTCGATATAGTTTCCCACATCTGATTTGTGTCATCACCTAGACGATCTAGTTTCGCAGAGATGACCTTGTCTTTAAATATATTAATTTTTTTGTCCTTCAAACTTCCCCATCGAATACTGGGTGGGAATTTTCTAACCCCCTTACTCAGCTTTTGGCTCAATGTTATAACTACCACTAATAAACGGTGTTGCATCACCGCTGTCTCTCCTGGTATAACCTTACAGTCCCTCCACAACCGTCGGTCTTCACGCCTCATCAGAAAATAGTCGATCTGCGTGTGACGTCCTCCGCTTTTAAACGTGATCAAATGTGATTCTTTTTTCTTAAAAAATGAGTTTATAATGCCTAGGTCATGGGATACTGCTAGATCTAGCAGATCTCTACCCTGTTCGTTTCTATCTCCATAACCAAACCCGCCATGTACCGCCTGAAAACCATCACTATTCTTTCCAATATGTCCATTAAAATCACCCCCGATACAAATTCGTTCCTCCCTGGGTATTGCCTTTAACATTACATCTAAGCAATCCAAAAACTTTTTCTTCTCTTGTTCTCCTAGTCCCACTTGGGGTGCATAGGCGCAAATCACCGACACTACCTCCTTATTTAGTACTAACTTCATCACCATAAGTCTATCATTATAGCTAATCACATCAATCACGTTCGTGTGTAGTTCTATCTTTACTAGGAATCCTACCCCATTCTTGGTTCCATCTGACCCTGAATACAGCAACTTATACCCATTACACTCTTTACCTGTATTTCCTTTCCACCTAGTTTCTTGGAGGCATGCTATATCTATCTTACGTCTCTTAAGTGTATCTATAATCTCAAACAATTTACCACTTAATGTTCCTACATTCCAAGAGGCTATTCTTAGACTATCTTCATTTTTCTTCTCCTTACTTACACCCCTCTTCCTTAGACATGGTCTCACAGAAAAATCATGACGTATCCTATCAATTATTGCAACTAAAACTACAGATCCAAGGTATGTTACAGATGTAGAAAGTTTGAAACTAAATTTAAACAATCAAAAGTACTTCAATGGTACTAAGACAAAAATGAAATTATATCCCCTGATTGGTCTGTGTCACGCCAAGATCCAATAGAACAGATCTGTATCGCAATCGAGTCAAAATCGCCGGACTCAAGCCGCGCCAGGAGGTTTCACAGCACGACTAAGCGCTTCATGGACGATAGAAGTCTTTTTTTTCAAACCCGAACTCAAGCTCACGCTTGTAATTCCCGATCACCGACTCAGATTTTGTGGCTATGAATCTGAAAGAAAGCAAGAGAGCAAGAAGCAGCGGTAGGAGAGAAAGTCGAATGATAGAAACGGGGAAGACAAATATCAGATCCTCCACCGCTTCAAATGCAAATTCAAGAACAAGTGCAAGGGAGAAAAAAAACAAAAAATTTGAATGTCGGATAAAAAATGGTGAGGGGTGAGAATCCAACAAGATGGGTGTGATTCAAATTCAGATCTGTGTGAAGGAAACATACAAGCACCAAGCAAATACAAAAGTTTTCCTGCGGAGATTCCCAAGCAAATACAAAAGTTTTCCTACAAGCTCCAAGCAAATACCGAAAAATGCAAGTAAGCAAATATGTACGAAGAAAGTAAACTCACAGGAAAATAGGCCAATAAGGACAGACCTATATATTGTAAATCAGAGCAGAAAAAAACTTATTAATCTAAAGAGATGGAAACATAAACTGGGTAGTGGAGACTAGCACTTATTAATCACAGTGGGTTTGTAGGTGGCTTGATTTTGTTGTTTGATGGTGGCGATTTAGCCGTTAGGGCGGAGGAGGGGAGGCGGGGCTCAGAACCCAGAGAGAAAATCCCTTCCGAGCCGGTTTTTCCTGCAATTGTTATTAGTACATCAACAATATATATGAACTATATAAGGCAGGTTTCATGCAAAAACGTGTCAAGTCATAAAACGTGTCATGTATTTCTTTAATACTCGTTATTTAAATCATGCATTTTGTAATCACTCAAACCCTCTTTTCTCAACATAAGTAATAAAGTGCAGTTGCAGAAAAAGAAGGATTGAGGGAAGAAGGAAAATAGAACTGTGGACTGGAACTGTGGATTGCAGTTGTAGAAGAAAAAAGGTTAAAGGAAGAAGGAAGTCAGGTTCAGCCTAGTGAAGAAAACAGAACTGTGGTAAAATTGGTATTGATAATTACTATTTTTTTCGTTTCTTCCTTGTTTTTTTATTCGTTTGTTTTAAAAAAAGCAAGAGGAGAATAAATAAATAATAACCTTGAACCTTTCGGGCTTCTTTGATACTTCTGCCCACTATTTTACAAACACAATTCGACGTGTTTGTCTGCATGTACACACAGCTGACATATGCCTTAAAAACTACGAAGCTTCTGAAAGAAGCTTAATTCATTTTTTTCCTCCGCTAAAATAAAGAAAACCTCATCTCAGTTTAATATCTTTGCTTACTCTCAGATTCATTCTCAGATTTATTCTCTATTATACCAGTCCGTTCTATTCTGGGTTTCTAAAGCTCACAAAACTCAGTTCTTTCCCATAATCAAAATCAGAAATCATGTCTTCCACTTCCATCCCTACATCATCTCGAAGATCTGAAGGAGTTTCAGGAGCTACTGAAGGAGTAACGCGAGTACCTTCATTACCTATATCAGGTTCCAGTGTACTTGATAATAGCTCAGTAATGATCACAAACCACAAACGAACAGGTAATGAAGAAGTGCCACGGGATCAATTATTAACTGCAGGGAATACAAAACAGGATTCTACTACAGCTCCTATGGTTCATGCAGTAAGTTCCTTTGAATCTGAGGAACTTCATCTTGACAGTATTATTGATGACAGACCTATTGCACTCAAAAAAGGTACAAGAGAATGTGTTGAGTATCCATTGAGTAAGTTTATATCTTATGCATCTTTGTCTCCTAGTTTTTGTATATTTACTACATCATTAGATTCTCAGCAAATCCCATCTTCCATACATGAGGCTTTAAGTCATAATTTATGGAACACAGCTGTAATGGATGAAATGAATGCATTAGAAAAGAATAAAATATGGCAGCTTGTTGATAAACAAAAGCATATGAAAACAGTAGGGTGCAAATGGGTGTTTTCACTTAAGTATAACTCTGATGGATCTATAAACCAGTATAAGGTAAGATTGGTTGCTAAAGGGTTCACTCAAACTCATGGTATTGATTTTTTGGAAACATTTGCTCCAGTTGCTAAACTAAACACTATTAGAATTATATTTTCTATTGCAGCTAATTATGATTGGAATTTACTACAATTAGACGTTAAAAATGCTTTCTTAAATGGAGATTTACATGAAGAAGTATTTATGGATATACCCCCTGGTTTCGAGAATTCCAAGAATTGTTCGAAAGTATGTAAGTTTAAAAAAGGCTTTATATGGCTTGAAACAGTCTCCCCGTGAATGGTTTAAAAAGTTTACTAGCGTAATAGTTAGTTATGGCTTTATACAAACTCATAGTGATCATACATTGTTTATTAAACGAAGACGAATAGGTAGAATCACTGTTTTAATTGTGTATGTCGATGATATTATCTTAACTGGAAATGATCTTAAAGGAATTGAGGATATTAAGTGTCTGTTGGCTAGGGAGTTTGAATTAAAAGACTTAGGGAGTCTTCGTTTTCTTGGCCATGGAGGTAAGCAGAACAAGTCAATGCATTTGTATCTCACAAAGAAAGTAGGTGCTTGATTTACTCTCTGAAGCTAGTATGCTTGCATGTAAACCCTTTTCTACACCAGTTATTAACAAAAATAGATCCATCCAGGAGGTACAATCTTTGACTGATAAACTAGGCTATCAAAGACTTGTAGGTAAGTTAATCTATTTATCTCATACTAGACCTGATATGTGCTATGTTGTTAGTTATGTTAGTCAATTTATGCATAATCCATCTGTGATACATCATAAGGCTGCTATGAGAATTCTTAGGTACTTAAAGAATGCACCTGGTCAAGGCCTTTATTTCAGGAAAACAAATAGTAGAGATCTTACAGTATTTACAGATGCAGACTGGTGTGGTTCCTATTCTGATATGAGAACGACTACTGGTTATGTAACATTTCTTTGGTAATTTAATTACATGGAGAAGCAAAAGCAAACCGTTGTAGATCGCAGCAGTGTTGAATCAGAACTAAGAGCGTTGGCTCTTGGATTATGTGAAGGTCTTTCGGTCAAACGAGTTATGGATGATCCAGGTCAAAGTATTTCACTTCCTATTCAGCTCTACTCTGACAATATTTCTGCAATTCATATGATCGAGAATCCTATTCAGCATGATAAATCCAAGCATATTGAAATCGATCGGCACTTTATTCGTGAGAAGATTGAAGATCGAACAATACATATTTTGCACATAGCGTCAAAACATCAAACAACAAATTTGTTCACCAAACCTTTTCGAGTTAAACTTTTCTATGAGTTATTAGGCAAGCTTGGTTGTATTAATCCATACACCAAGCTTAAGAGCGCGTGTTGAAATAATATGTAATTTATTATTATTTTTAGCTTGTTACCGTTAGAGGTTCTGCTTTCTTTTTCTAGCCGTTACTGGAACTTCATCCAGTATTCTGTTTCCTTATTTATAGCTGTAGGTTTCATCTTTGAGTAAAGGAGCACTTTCTTTATCTGATTGTCTTTACCAATCTTGTGTGGCATATTCTCCACCAATTGAAATGCCAAATAAGCTCTACCTAGGCTCCAATCAAGATAAAATAGGCGTGTAGAATGAATGGACGTGCTGAAATTTCATTTTAGTAAGCTTTTTCAAATAATGCACAATATTTACACATATATGGTAAATAATAATCAGCCCTATTTTGAATTTTCTAGAATACTTTAACATGTCTTGAATGTGTAAAAAGTGTCTAGATACTTGTTACATCTTATGCCAAAAAACACGTCCCATTTTGTATGTTCATAGAAAATCGAATTTTTGACTTTCGTCGATTACTCGATTTTTCTCCGATTAAATTCAAACTTCTTGCACATGTAATATATATTATGTCGCACATAATATGCATAAAATAAAGTGTATATCTAGCATCAAATGGCTGAGGTAAAAATGCCCATGTGTAGTAGAGAAGATTGAATTTGAATGCTCCATAAATCTAGCCTAAATTGTTGGTGATTTGTGTGTGTGCCAACATGGAATGACTTAGTGGCTGATATTAACATGTGAGCCACAAAATTTTTGGCTATTTTTGATGTATATGGGCTGGCCATCTTTATATGGCAAGTACGTGACATGTCGGTGAAGTTTCAGCAGTCGTTGGCTATTTTTGTTTATGACCTTTTAGCATGTCGTTATAATTTTGATGTCACCATGACTTATATCATATGATATAAGACCTGAATATACACATTAATATGAGGTGTATATTGTGGTGTGACGTCGATGTACGTTTATAATATATGTGACTTGTCGGTGGTACGTCGGAATATATGTGTATTGTGCCTTTTAAAAAAAATATGGATATATATATATTATATATATATATATATATGGCGTGTAGAAGGAATGGGGAGGAGACTTCCATTTTCAAATTTGTTGCATATAGCTTCCACCAAATATGTCTTCATTTAATGAACTAGTTGGTCACCAAATATGTCTCCATTTAATGAACTAGTTAGTTTATTAACTTAAGCACTCCACTTCATGAACTAGTTTAGTTCGTTAATTGTGGCACCTGAAATAAGTATAAAGACAACAAATGTTTGTCATATGATGTAAGCTTTAACAGTTCATGGCTTGTTAGTACGACAACAATATATATAAGCATATAAAGCATGTTTATCACATAAACGTGTCAAGTAATAATTCATTCATGCGTTTCGTAAGCACGTAACATTTAAATCATGCATTTGTAAATCACTCAAACTCTTTTTCTCAACACATTGAACTTCTGGTTCATCACAATATTAGATTCTACTGGATGTATAGTCGCATAATACAATCCAGATGAGAAAATTGGAAAGTGTTCTTTGACAAGCTTCTGGCCTGCATCACTGGATGTTATACATAAAAATTCCATGTTCCCCTTATTCATGGTTTCGATGTGGAAGACGTATGTCTTTAAAACTCAATAGGTTTATCTTTGACTTGGTAAAAAATAATGCCATATTAACCAATATATTTACCACCCGGTAATATAATTGTTGCTCTTCCGGAGCCCTCAATCAGTGTTGTAGTATCCGAAATTTTACTAACAATTGATTTTTTCAATTTTAATGTTGAAAAATATTTTCGATCATGGAGAATTGTGTACGTCGTTTCACAATCAATTAGACATATGTCTTCACCATTCATCTTGGGTAAATGTCTAACATAATATATACGACTCTTATTATTTGATTTCAAGTATCATGAAAAGAATAATAAACAGAAACTCTCCACATGTCAAATAACGCGAATTAGAATCATTTAAAAGAAAATAATCATAACCATGCGAAACAAATTTATTCATAATAACAGTAGTGCAAATTCTAAACTAGTTGCATGCTTATAATAGAGAAACGAAACTTATTCATAGCAATTCTAAAAAAACGGAATTTATCTAAACAATCATGCTTGATATGCTACCTCTTTCAGTGTTCGAATTTCTATCACCAAATGCTGCATATTTGCAGGATGTAACCAACTATCTTGGAAGAATAAAAAAACAGCAGGTTTTGTCTAAATTCAGTGCGGAGCCATATAGGACATTGACCCAACCTTGCAAACTAAGAGGCTTTCGATATCTATATTCTCCTTCTGTGAACGTGTTTGCCGTACCTTTAATACAATGAATTCCCCTAAAAAGAATAACCCAGAGAAAATATAGACTAACTTCAACACTATGTCGTGCTTCAGGGGGTCATAAAGTGAGAAATCCTGCCTACGATCTCATAGTATAGATGGAAGTGTCTCTATTCAAATGGGATCAGCAAAGGAACTAAGTGTTTTAGACCACCCTCAAAAAGGTTCTTCTTCGGTTTTGGCTTCAACAAGAATTTCTTGAAGGGGAACTTGGCATATACACAAAGATGCAACTGATGTCAGATGATCAAAATGCAGCAAATAGAAGAGTAGCTAGGAAACCACACCAATAATTCATGACATTTGATACAGGCAAGCAAATATACTTCAGCGCCTCCATAAATCATGACGGAACAGAAACTACAAATATGCAAAAGATGAACCATCTAAACCTACCTCCAAAAGAAACCCGATTATACTAGAACTATTGCCTTTAATAAAATAACTTAAAGCTGTGCAAAGATCCACAGATGAGCATCAACTACAGACTCAATAATATCATTTCAGACATATCTAATTATTCATTATATAGGCATGGTAACTATTCATGATAACGATTTATGCTTAGAGCATAACAAGTATTCATGCTTTGGGCATGTCAGTTATTTAGTCATGTCATGCTTCGGGCATGACAATTATTCATACTTCAGGTATGTCAAATATAAATAGTGACATTAATACACTTCAGGTATATCAAATATTTGTACGTAAAAAACAACAATAATATACTCCATGTATATATATATACAAATCAAATAAATGTGTCCTTAATACAAATTCCAAAATTACCTTTCGTGATGCAGTTGATGTGAAAGTCTCATTTGTATGCAGATTTCTTAAGAAAATTGGTGGAGTTATCGTGCTGATAACGTGTTATAAACTCAAGCAAAAATATAATAGAGAAGAGAAAAGAGGAAAGAAACTAGCGAGCTTCGTTCTCAAGGTGTATTTTTCATATACGATAGGGGATCCTAATTATAGCACCCATGGAGTGAAGATACATTAAACTTGGACACACTCTTTAGATATCCACATCTAATATGATATACATAGTATACAAAAGATATATCTAACACTTTGGATATCTACGTCTAATATGATATACATGGTAAAAGATATATATAACAGCTATAATGGTTTCTATAAATAAAAATAATAATTCTAATTGATGTAATAGGTCAAGTTGAGGTTATCAAGAGAAAACAACAAACTTAAAGAAGAACAAAAATTAATTAGAGAAATATAAAAATATGTCAATAATTATTGCAATCCAAAGTCCTGAGCCGGCTTCTTCTGAAAACGATAATAGTAACTAGAAGAATTTTACTTAGCAGGAAAACGTTTGGTACATTACTTAATTAACAATCAAACATTGATGAAACTTACTTAACATCCATTCTTTTTGGATATTGGCTCATTTAAAACTATTTAACCGGTTGATGACTGGCTGGTGCCGGTTGAATAGCTGTAAATGAGACATTATCCAAAAAAAAAGTTGTTAAATGAGTTTAATCAACGTTTAACTGTTAATTGAGTAATGTGTCAAATATTTGTCTACTAAGTGAGATTCTCTTATAACTAGCAGCATACGTCTGCGCTATGCACGGTAGCTTCATTATGGAGCAAAAGACCAATACTCGGTAAACATATAATATGATTTTGTTAAATTCTTACACTTTTCCTTTTAACAACAAAAATGCATGATTAAAGCATTTTATAGTTTGCTATGAGGACTTATCTAATGTGCTATTTCTATTTACGCATTGTTTTGTTTACCCCTCCCGATATTTTGATTTTATGCTACTTGGAAATCTTTTGCGTTGCAATTGATGATTTATCTTTTCATATGAATATCTTTGTTTCACTTTTCAGTGATACAACTTCAGGCTATTTTGTGGTAATATGTTTACAATTGTTTTATGCAAACCTGGTTTCTTTAGATAGTAGAACATATAATGCGGACTGTGTATAAGTAAATAACTCCTAGATTACTGATTGTCTTGCGTCATGTAGGATCATTTTCAAATTTATGCACTAATGATCTTGAAGTATGCATCATTTTTTGATGCCACTGTAAAGTTTCTTACACAAAAATTTTTAAAAAAAAATTTCTACACCCCTCATACCCCCTTTGCTCTCTCCTCCTTTTCTCTCGTTTTGAATTTATTTATGCTCCCGATCCCTATAAACGGCGTTTCCAATACCTTAGGCTCCTGTATTTACACATAGTCTGGAGACGGATCGGATAGCTTCGTGATCTAATGTACGCAGCATTACCTTACATTTTGTGCAGGAGACTGTTTCCACGGCTCGAACCCGTGTGGTCACAAAGAAGCAACCTTATCAGTTGCTTCAAGACCGGACCTCATTCTCTCGATTCATATATATGTTTAAACCCTACATTGTCTTTTTAATACAAAAGATTGGACATTTGTTTACTCACGTCATTCTCACTTAAATTTCCTATAATGGAAAAAATAGCAAAACTAAATAGCCTGAAATGTTTCTTTATTCCCTAAAAGACTTGCAAAATGACATAGTGCAGAACATACAGATGTAAACAATTCTCAAATTCATGGTCAATAGGTTAGTTCCGGTAATGAATCAAGTGATGGACAAAGGACAAGTTGGCTTCCTTAAAGGAAGGTCGATGGTCAAAAACGTCTTTCTTAGTCCAGGAACTAATTCGAGAATATGAGCGGAAAAGAACATCTCCAAAATGTATGTTAAAAGTCGACATACATAAAGCGTTCGATTCTCTTAATTGGAACTTCCTTGTATCAGTCCTTACTGGGTTAGGTTTCCCAGCCACCTTCGTTGGTTGGATCATGCAATGCGTCTCATCTGTCTCTTATTCCGTTCTAGTCAATGGTACACTCCACGACCACTTTAAAGGGAAACGGGGGTTAGGACAAGGAGACCCCTTGTCCCCGTTCCTCTTTGTTTTGGTCATGGAATACTTCTCTAGATCTTTAAGAATGCTTCATTGGGACTCCGGATTCTCCTTCCACCAAAAATGCAAGGACCACCTAATCACGCATCTTTGTTTACGGACGACATAATCATCTTAACAAATACGGATGCTTCCTTTCTTGGGAAAATCATGGAAAGACTTTATACCTTTTGAAAATGCTCCGGCCTAACTGCCAACCTTTTCAAGTCAAATTTATTCATTGCTGGAGTCGCTGACACTTCACCTCTGCAGTCCATAACTGGTTTTTCAATGGGATCAATGCCATTTCGATACTTAGGAATCCCAATTGCGGGGTTCAAATTGCAAACAAGACATTACTCAGCTTACATTTCCAAGCTCCTCCAAAAGACCAACATTTGGAAAACATCTTCCCTTTCTTATGCTGGAAGATTATAATGAATCAAATCTGTTTTCCAAGACATCCGCGGATTTTGGCTAAGCGCCCTGCCAATACCCTCCATTATCTTGGAACAAGTAGAGCGGATCTGTATGCACCTTCTTTGGAGACAAACGAAAAACGGCCATAGGAGAGCTCTAGTAGGATGGAAAAAATTGGCTTACCCAAGAGAGAGGGTGGACTTGGTATTTTTGATTTCAAAACTTGGAATATAGCCTTATGAGTACAATGGATAAACCATAGGTATAAGATTTATAATACTTTGTGGACCAGATTAGTTAAAAAATCAGATTCACCTCTTTTAAAGAAAATTCTACAATGAGAGATCTCTTGATCCACAACACCAGGTCGACCCCTAGCGCACAAATGTTGCTTAATGATTGGGTGGTAGAAGACAACTTACTATCAGGCAAAGCCTATGAGTTCTTTCGTCCTAAGGGGTGCAACGTACCCTGGTACAAAATTGTTTGGGACAACATCTGAACCCCCAAACATGCATTCATTCTTTGGCTTGCCACTCTAGGCAAACTCCAAACTAAGGATCAAATGCCATTTTACAGGATACTTCCTGCTTGCTATGCAAAGCCCCCTTGGAAAGTCCTCAACATCTTTTCTTCCAATATTCAATAACTAAACAGCTTCGGGTCACTGTTACCGATTGGAATGGCATGCCCCTTAACATTAGAAACATAACCAGACTTTTTGTTTGGGCTCAGAAAAAGTTAAAAAAATAAACATCCCAGTTTTAAGGCTGTAAAAGTCTCCATTGCTGCAACAGTTTACTTTATATGGCAAAGCAGGAACAAAATGTTATTTGATGATATTCCCTTTTTTCCATTGGACATTCCAAATAGAATATACACTCATGTTTTTAGAGTTATGCATAAAGCTTATCCTACTCTTACTGCTGATCACTAGATGAGTTTATGCTATCATTTCGACTTCTGTTTGATGACTGAATATTTTTTCTCTTGAGATATTGTATTTGTAGCATCCATTCGGATTTCTTTCTGCCCCAACTACATCTTGTTGTGTTGGGATGATAGACTAGTGTTCAGTTTATTACCTAGTTTCCCTCTAGGCAGTATGTTGCCTAGCGGACCGTAGAGTATTTTGTACAAAAGACATTCTGAAGGACAGCATGTTCCTCCGCAGTGTCATTTACCTGTAATTGTTTTACATTAGCTTCCGCATTGCATCTTGTTACTTTGCGATATAGGTCTAATGTACGGGTGACACCCCCATTTAGGTGCATTTTTTGATAGACCACTTGGGTAATGAAAATTTGCATTTTCCCAAAAAAAAAAAATCTCAAATTTACTCAAAGAATTATATATGTTCCCTCAGCTTTTTTAATAAATATTGTTTTATTTGAATTTCTTCATTCATACAGAAGATAGAAAATGTTGAAAACAAAAGGTACTTTTTTTAGAAATGTAGAAATTGAATAAATATGAGTCAGAATACACAAGATAAAAGTTAAGATAAATTCTTCAATTAAATTGAATGTAACATTGAGAAGGTAGAAATTCTTGAATACTTAAGGTACTTTTGTACTAAAAATGAAGAAATCGAATTAAGATGTGAATTGTAGTGAAATATGATTTTTGTATGCATAACACAAAACATAAAAAGTGAAACATATAAATAGATCAATTGAAAACAAAATTAGACAAGAGATGCAAAACAGTACATATAGAAAATAGTCTTATTTTAAAGAATGTGTTTTTACGTGATTAAGAATATTTTCTTCATTAATATAGAAAATTATTTTCATTTGAGTTATAATATTACAGTTTGATGGTCGAAAATATTATAAGGTTTTCATGTTAAATTTTTTATTTAATTTTGAAAGGAGAAGGGTTTGTGGATTGAATTTGAAATTTCTTCTAGTATATTTGAATGCTGACATGATAAGAAAAATAGATGAGGTAAGAATTTAGAGGGTAAAAAAGAAGGGAAAAACGAGAAAATATTTGGCGAAAATGACGGCTCTTCTTGCTTCTCCACAAAACACTTTCAGAGTAGTATAATAGCACCAGCCATGATATCCGCCCGCCCGGACCCTTACAACTTCGGTCTCGGAACGGTTCACCCGCCATACTCTACTACGAGAAGTACAAGGCGTCGATATCATTCATATGTATGCTGACATAAAACATGGATCGAAATAGCGGAAGCAACATAAATATAAACGAATACAATCGACATGCATCATCATACATTAAGTCATAACTGGATCCGTACAAGTCATGAAGTATCATTGGTACAAAAGATAACAAATACATATCCGAAATAACCACCAGTATAATATCATCAGGGCCCACTAACATCCTCAAGGGTATCCTACTCTCGGCTCATTGTCTATGAAGTCCAAGTCCTGCTCTCGGGTCTCTGTATGATGACAAAAACAAAGTATGAGCAATAATGAATCGCCTAGCAAGTAGTCTGCCTGGGTTCGTCATGTTGATCATGCATGAGAGACGTGGTAATAAAATAAATACATACGTAAATAATGAGCATAACTCGTTATGTTCACAAATAAAATAACATGTCATACATGTAATCGTAAACATAACACAATCATATAAAGTTTGTAAAGTCACAACTTCTTCTATCTAGGTTCCACATGATTCCAACCTTAACTCATTCATTCTTATTTTCCGATTCATATCTTATGTTAGTCACAACTTCTTCATATTCATATCAAGTGTACTTTCATGCTTAAATTTCTACTCGATCAAACTTAATCATACCAAAGGCTCATGGAAGTGTCATAATCATGGCTCATGGAATTCACGGCATTCGATCCTAAAGCTCGTAATATGGTCCATGTTGCGTAAACATTTCAAAACATGACATTTTTATAAACGTTCAAAAACGTGGCATATCTATAAACATTCATAACATGATTTTTCCATAACATTCATAACATGACATTTCATATGATTGGCTATAGCACTTATCATAACATAAGAACAATACCACACGACATACCAAATGATTTTCCATATACTATCATGTACAAATATTAATTCAGTGTTCTAAACACGGTGTTACATCATATGTACATGGGTCCAATGGTGACGTATTATGGCGGAGATCCCATGTCCCGGACAAGGTATTACACTCAGCCATAATGATAATATATGCCCCTAACACCTATCATTACGGTCCCGATGTCAGGACGACGCACCATAACAGAAAATATCATCATATAACATAACGTAACATAAGTCATTGGAATCATTTGTCTTGTAGTATGGTTCGTTACGCTTGAGAACTTTTAAAACATATAATATGATAAAAACATTTTGTTTCAAAAATACTTTTGGGTTCATATGGTCATTTTGGCTCAGTTTTGGGTCAATTTAGCCCTTCTAAATTTTTATCTTCATACATCCAACCCTTATCTACATTATGCATGACATAAATTTCGAGAAATACCATTCTTACCCCTAATCATGTGCCTCGGCCAAGCCCCTCAAAACAGTCCACTTTTTGGGCTTAAGCATCTATTATCACTTTCTTAAATTCCGAAGTTGGTTGGGAAAATTGAAACAAAGAACATGTTACGTGAGTGATGTAATTTTTCTTTGAATTTTTTTAATGTCCCATGAGATAGTATAAAATCATAGTATATAAGAAAACAAAAATATGTGCAATATTGATCATAAGTTTCTTACCTTTTTCTTGAAAAAATCTTAATAGTTGTCAACTAATGGTTTAGGTCAAATAAATAATCAATTTTATTCCATGATTTTGTAAAATTGAATGTGTATTTGTTTGTGGAAATTTGCCTTAGTCTTTAGCTAAAATAGAACAATATATAATATTTATGAAAATAATCATTAAAATTAAAATAGCACGTGCCATGCATCTTATCTATTACAACAACAACAACAACACATATCCAACATATCACAACAACAAAAGCTATCGCTAGGGTCTGGGGAGGGTGAGAAGCAGACAAACAATATCTCCATCCCAAAGGATAGAGAGTTCGCTTTGAGTGAGATCTTCGGCTCTATATTTGTCTGCATAGACACATAATGAACGACAAATAATGAAAGACAAAGACAAAAAGTACACACCAACAAACACTCTCTTCTCTCTCTCTTCCAAGGCACAAAGTCTCCAAACTTCTTCTTCCTCTTCATTTTGGCCGAGAGTTCCTCCACATAGCAAAGGAAGAATCTTTCTTCTCTTCACTCCAACTACACACATCCAAGGATAGGATCCAACACCTTCTTCATCCAAGTGTGATTCAAGAAGGGTGTAGAGTTTAGAATCAAAAAAGAACAAGATAAGAAACTCTATGTAGCTTAAGTTGAATTCTTCCATTTGCCTACCTTATTATGTTGCTCACTAACACTGCCATTTTTGGCTTCAAAAAAGTGGGCACCAAGGAAGGAAGGAGAGGTATTTTTTCCCAAATCAAGTGAAGAAATATCACTTTAGGTTGTAAGAAAACTGAAGAAGACAATTATTCTTCCTAGATCCTTCATGGATTTTCAAAGATTTAAGTATATATATTCATATAAAGTTGGATCATCCATGATGCATGTCCAATGTTTTAGTATCAAGAATAGGTAAAAGTTATGTTCTTAAGTGATGTGTAAAGTGTGATATACCATATATATATACACGGCCATGAAGAGGAAAAGATGGACTTATATGTACAATGAAATGATATGAACACTCTTATGTAATATATATATAAAAGATAAAGAAAGAAATGAAGATATAAGACATGTTAAGGAAAGTGTACTAAGAAGATGACTTCGAAGTCATGTATTTGTCCATGATGATCATCAATATGTATGTTCTATGGTATGTTGGTTTCATATGTTTTATGATCTTGTTTAGTATGTTTACATATGAATCATAAGCATGACTAACATACTTGGTCATAAGTGTTTTTTTATGATCATCATTTCATATATATACACATATACAAATGACCATAGGTAGGTTCATTAGCCTACTTACTTTATTTTCATGGTTTTCATCACTTGACATGTTTATGTGTTTTATGATGATTTTGTAAGCTTTATGTTGATGGAAACAAATATTTACATAAGTAAGAGAAATGTTCAAAACAAGATATCAGTAAAAGAGGTGAGAAAGAAAAATATTTATGTGATATACACACATATATAAGCATTCAGCCATAATTGTAAAAAGGAAGGAAAAGAATAAACTTTATGACATGTTATAAATATAAATATGTTTGTCATGAAAAGAAATGGTCATAAAATTAAAATATAGGATAAGGATATGTGTTATAAAACAAAAGAAAATATAAATATGTATACATATATGTATATTCAGTCAAATGGACATTTTTGCATATATATACATATATATATTCGGCCTATACACATAATGGGCGTGAAATAAATAGCTTTGGACATGTTTATGGATATAAATCTACACAAAATAAAGTATAATAGAAAATATGATTACCTTAAAAAAAATGCTGATGTGCACGACGGCGGCGGCGGCGGCCAGCGCATCACATTGATTGCTGGGCATGCTCACCGATTTCCTCTTTCACGTGTTCACTGTTTCCTTATGATTTTATCTATGCTATTCTTACAACATCCGTTATTTTCTGATTTTGGGTGTTTCGCACTCCAGCCATTAGTGAACCTTTCTTCGACAACTATCTCTTTGCGGCGCTGTAATCATGGAGGCTACACCACCTACAGGCCCGCAAAAGCCAACCTTTGTGGATATTTTTGCCCCTAAATCGATGCCGCCTCTTTCCTCCATTCGCGCTACACAGCGGTTCAAAGACATGCCCTCGATGATCTTTTCGAATGAAGAAGTCCTACGATTATTGCAGTCTTATCGTTTTTCCCTCATTGGTTATTTTTGGAATGGACGTCCCACTGTGAAACAACTGCAATCCTCTTTTGAATGTATAGGATATTGACAAACACCGAAATTGGGTTTCTTGGATGATCAACATATTCTGATAACTTTTGATAATCAGGGAGATTATCAACGATGCTTTTTGCGCCATTCTTGGACACTGAATGGTTTTCATATGTGCGTTACTAAATGGACACCGGTCTTTGATCCTAAATATGATAATCCTATGGTGCCTGTTTGGATATACATTCGTGGATTGCCCATTTTTCTCCATAATAAAGATTGTAGGATCTGCAAGGCACCACTACAAGGGGGGGTTGAATAGGTGGTGCGGAAAGTGTGGTTTTCAAAATTTGTTTAAACCTAAACAACTCAACTTCTGAAAACAGAATCTGTTTTCAGGACCAGTTTTAAAACATTTTTAAAACCAGGTTATAGGTCTCCAAAAATTCTGAAATTATGATAGAACTTAGCCTCAGATGTTATGAGGGTCTCCTAAATATTTCAAATTAAAATTCAACCTTTAACCCCTTCAAAAACCGTTGGTGATCAGATTGCGCGAATCTGCCAGAAACGGTATACGGATTGAAAAATTTATTCCTATTTGTGTGTAGGTCCAAATGCTCTGAAAATTTAACCACTAACTCCTTATATACTATATTTAAGTGGGTTGAAACAATTTTGCAAAATTCTTTTGGAAAGTAGGTCAATTACAATCAAAGTCTCAACCTTTGCAAGTCTGAAAATCAGACTGCACTAGTCTCAGAACTTTTGATGTTTGATCGACTTATACTTATTCAAAAGGGTTGAAACTTGTGCCAAATTAACTCTAGAACGTGTGGCTATGTTTCTCGAAATTTTCGTAATTTTTTAAAGTCGTTTACTATTTTTATGAACGCCAACAAAAAGAATAAACTATGCAGTAACAGAAAGTAAATGCTGAAAGTAAATGACACCAAGAATTTTATACTGGTTCGGTTATAAACAACCTACTCCAGTCTTCAAGAAACACCTTCCTTGGTTCACACTAATCACACACACGCAATACACCTTACCACAGGGTTGATAGAGTTACACACTAACTCCAACCCTTTACAAACCTTGTACGATGAATACAATTCGCACGAACACCACCACCTCGCAAGAATGAAGATTGATCACACCTTGATTAATCTTTTACAAAGATATGGAATATGTGGTGGTCTATATCAAGCCTATTCAAGATTGAAAAATATGAATAAAATAGGCTTTCAAGAAGAAAGAAAGAAAGAGAATGTAGAAGAAGAAGAGCTAGGTGTTTTGTCACTTTGATTTTGCAATGCTTGTGCTTGTCTTGTTTTTGCTCATCTTCTTTCCTTTTAATCTTGTTGCAGCCGTCACCCCTTGGGTCATTCCCCTCTTGAAAATTATCTTCTAAGTCCTTGGGAGAATGTAAGACATCATTGTGACATGGTCTTGCTTACTTGGCATCTTCTCATTGGATGATCATTTAAGCTTTGCTTACTTGGCACTTCATGATAGGTTGAATGTTGTCATCATTGATGACTTGGAAAAATCTGAATATATCACTCAAACATGTGCCAATATCAATCACAAAATAATTTCCATAAAGCTCAAGATTGTCACATAAATGTTGCAAGACAAAATTTCTTCCTGACCAAGCCAAAAAATCGGCCATAATGAGTATATACCATGCTGAATTTTCAGCATGTGACACATGGAGATAAAGTTCAAAATATTACCATTTTTCCTTGATTTTTCTTTTTAAAATAAATCACCAATTGATGGTAAATATCCTTATCACATTAGAAATGAATTTGGACACTTTTATGCCCTCACATTCGGCCATGACACCTCTCACACATGCTGAAAAATTTTCAGCATGTGTGATATATAAAATATCACAATTTTTGAATTTAAAGAATATTCAAATTACTTCTATTTCTTCTCCCAATCAATCACATAATTCAAGATGATAAAATATAGCCTTTTAATGTGAGAATTTCGGCCACCATACTTAAACATGCTGAAATGTTCAGCATGTGTTATAAGTGAGACAAAGTTTGAAATCTTACCATTTGTAGCTTCTCTCTTTAATTCACCAACATTGCATGGTTGATTCTTGACCAATCAATATGTCAACAAGACTCCAAATAAGCTCCATCTCAGCTGTAGGGGCGTTAGATAATGTATGTGCATGTGCTGAAATTTATTTTTGCTAACTTTGTAAAATAGTGCACATTTAATAATACACACATGTTATATTCCAATCAGCCCTTAATTTAATTTTCTAGAACATTTTAAGATGTATAACATATGTAAAAAGTGTCTAGATACGTGTCATATGATGTACCAAAAATGTTCCATGTGTTGTGTGCGTAGAAAACCGAATTTTCGATATTTATCGATTACCCGATTTTTCTCTAATTAAATTCCAACTTCTTGCACATGTTATATATATTATGTTACACATAATATATATAATATAAACTTTAATTCTCAGCACTTGGCTGGTCTAAAGTGGCGCCATTAACATGTGACAAAATTAAAATTGGAATCTTCACATTTTGACCTTAATGTGGGGTGATTTGTGTGTGCCAACATGGAAAGAATTTTTGGCTGGAAATATCACCATTAGCACGAAATTTTTGATGATTTTTGAAGTGTAGGGTCTGGCCATCTATTTATGGCAAGTACGTGACACGTTGGCGAAGTTTCGGTATTCGCTCGATACGACAATTTTCGTTTTAGAACCTTTTAACGTGTTGTATTTAATTTGTCATCACCATGTATTATATCATATGCTATAAGACCTGAATATACTCATAAATATGAGTTAAAGTATAGTGGTGTGACGTTAACATACGTACGTAAAATATAACGTGTCGGTAGTACGTTGGAATACATGTGTATGTGCCTCTTTCAAAAAATCTGAAAATATATGTATTATATATGTATATGGCGTGTATATATTGATGAGGAGAGGAGGAGAAAACTTTCCTTCCTTATCCTTGTTGCCTTTGTGTCTTTTCCAAGTGTGGTTTCCTTTAATGAACTACTTAGTTGTATTAACTAAGTACTTCACTTAATGAACTAGTTTAGTTTGTTAATGGTGGCACCTGAAAATAGTATAAAAACAACAAATGTTTTCCGTTCGATGTAAGCTTTAACGCTTCATGGCTCGTTAGTACGACAACATTATATATGAGCTAAATAAGGTAAGTAATGAACAATGTATCATGCATACATGTCTATCATGCACACGTTTTGCGTATATCATGCATGTTTTACGTCTTTCATTTTAAATCACATATTTTGAAATCATTCAAACCCCTTTTTCTCTACAATCTCCCCCTTTTGATGATTTTCAAAATAACTTATGCACATGATTTAAATACTATCGCTCCCCCTTCAAACATGCATAAATTTGAAATTTGAATTTCAAATTTCAAATCCGGCTCCCTTTTGATTTGTGCAATCAGTATCAATTTGTGTCTGTCTCTCTCCCCCTTAAATCATGCTTTCTCTCCCCCTTTATTTTGGAAAGTAAATCAAAAGATTCCTGTAAATAAGGAAAGAAAATCAAATCAAATCATATCAACCGAAATCATGCCTAATTTAGAACGAAGAGATTCATACATGGCTTGATTTAAGGCTTTTGTAAAGATATCTGCTACCTATGCTTCTGTGCGTACGTGATCTATGACGATATCACCATTGTTTACGTGATCACGAAGAAAGTGATAGCGTACTTCTATATGCTTAGCCTTAGAATGTAACACGGTGTTCTTAGACAAGTTAATGGCACTCATACTATCACAATATATAGGAATTCTATTTATGGTAATTCTAAAGTCCGAAAGTTGTTGTTTTATCCACAACAACTGTGTGCAACAAAGGCTAAGTGCTATGTACTCAGCCTCAGTAGTGGACAAAGCAACGCTTGCTTGCTTTTTGAAAAACCATGAAATGAGTGAGTTTCCTATAAATTGGCAAGTCCCACTCGTGCTCTTTCTATCAATTTTGCAGCCACCATAATCTGCATCAGTATAAGCATGTAAGTTAAAAGTGGAATCCTTATCGTACCAAATTCCTAAGGTGGGCATGTGCTTAATATAACGAAATATTCTTTTTACTGCATTATAGTGAGACACCTTAGGTTGACTCTGAAATTGTGCGCACATGCATACACTAAACATGATATCAGGCCTACTAGCAGTTAAATATAACAAAGAACCTATCATCGATCGATATAAGCCATTATCAACGTCTTTACCATGTTCGTCTTTGTCCAATTTAGTAGTGACACTCATAGGGGTGGGGGATGGTTTCAAATTTTCAAAGTTAAACTTTTTAATCATGTCATTGACATATTTTGCTTGACTTATATGAATCCCTTTACTCGTTTGCATAATCTACAAGCCAAGAAAGTAATTAAGTTCACCAACCATAGACATTTCAAATTCAGATTTCATGCAATTTTCAAAATCTTCAACAAGTCTATGTGAGGTAGAACCGAAAATAATGTCATCAACGTAGATTTGGATAATAAGTGAATCCGATTTATCTTGTTTCAAAAATAGTGTACTATCTATGGTACCTCGTTTGAAATCATTTTCTAGAAGGAAAGTAGCAAAACGATCATACCATGCTCTTGGTGCTTGCTTTAGGCCGTATAGTGCCTTCTTTAGTTTGTACACGTGATCAGGATGTTTCAAATCTTCAAATCCGGGTGGTTGCTTCACGTATACTTCTTCTTGTATAAATCCGTTTAGGAATGCACTTTTTACATCCATTTGATATAATCTGAAATTTTTGATGCAAGCAATAGCAAGTAATAGTCGTATAGCTTCTAAACGTGCTACGGGTGCAAATGTTTCATCGTAGTCAATTCATTCTTCTTGATTATAGCCTTGTGCTACAACTCTCGCTTTATTCCTAACAACCTTTCCTTCTTCATTCATTTTATTCCTAAACACCCACTTTGTGCCTATTATCGTCTTATCTTGTGGTCGTGGCACTAAATCCCATACATCGTTTCTAACAAATTGATTAAGTTCATCATGCATGGCATCAATCCAAGAAGAATCACTCAAAGCATCATGCACATTTTTGGGCTCAATTTCAGAAATCATAGCATGAAATTCATTTATTTCGTCCGAAGTAATTCTTCTACGTGGCCGCACACCGTGAGTGAGGTCGCCTATGATGAGATCATGTGGGTGATCTCTATGCCATCTTGGTTGATTATTTTCTATGTTATCATGCATTTCTATGTGATCATGCATTTCTAGTGTGTCATTCATATCATGCATATCAAATGTACCATCATCTTCATTCAACACGGGTTTCAATTCAAAGTCATCGTCATATTCTTTATCTTTATCAATCTCACCAAATTCATTGAATTTCACATGAATAGATTCCATGATTTGTCTAGTGAGAGGATCATAACATCTATATGCCTTTGAATTTATAGAATATCCAACAAAAATGCACTCAATTGATTTGGATTCCAATTTGTCTAAATTATCTTTTGTATTTAAAACAAAACATTTGCATCCAAACACACGAAAATAGTCAATCTTAGGCATGCGATCATTCAAAATCTCATAAGGCGTCTTGTTTATTTTCTTTCTTATAGATAGGCGATTTACAATATAGCATGCACAATTTACGGCTTCCGCCCACAGAAATCTAGGCAATTTATTTTCGCATAACATAGTCCTAGCGATTTCTTGTAATGTACGATTCTTTCTTTCTACTACTCCATTTAATTGTGGAGTTCTAGATGGCGAAAACTCATGCTTAATTCCCTTTTCTTCGCAAAATGAAATCATTTCTTTGTTTTTAAACTCACCGCCTCTATCGCTTCTTATCTTTTTCACATTTACACCGTACTGATTTTCAAGCTGTTTGATTAATTTCGCAATCTCAATGGCACTATCATCCTTATGTGCAAGAAATAAAGTCCAAGTGTAACGAGAAAAATCATCAACAATCACGCATGCATAGTGGCGCCCACCCAGGCTTGTAGTGCGACTAGGACCAAACAAATCAATATGTAATAGTTCTAAGACTCTAGTCGTGCTTATTTCATTTTTAGGCTTAAGTGACTCACGTGTTTGTTTGCCTTTTATGCAAGATTCACACAACTGAAAGTTGTCTAAATCAAACTTAGGCAATCCTCGTACTAGGTTCTTTCGTTGAAGTTTTTCTAGTGTGGAGATACCAATGTGTCCTAAACGTCTATGCCATAAATTCACATTAGGTTCATTTGACATAAAGCACTTAACTTTAGCGTCTACCACATCATCCATAGAAAGTGTAAAAATATTACCTTCTCGTTTTCCTTTTAAAACGTTTTCTCCATTTTTATTTATTATATTGCAATAAGGGTGAGTAAAACACACATTAAAACCATTGTCAACAAATTGAGAAATGCTAAGAAGATTGTAGGATAAGTTGCTTACCAAAAAGACGTTGGAGATGTGGAGAGTATTTGGATTTCCAATCGTACCTTTTCCGATGATCTTGCCTTTGTTGTTGTCTCCAAAGGTCACAGATCCGCCTTTTGTGACCTTCTTTAATTTGGTGAACAAGCTCGGGTCACCCGTCATGTGTCTCGAGCATCCACTGTCAAGGAACCACTTAATAGTTGTATCTTTTGATGTGTGGGCTCCCTGCAATGTGCAAAGATGATTTAGGTACCCTTTTAACTTTGGGTCCTTTCGAGTTAGTTAATCACCTTTTGGTAAAAGTACCTTTTGGTACCCATACTTGGGTGATCCTTCTCGTTCTATCAAATGGCAAGAATATAGATGAAGGTGCGATATAGTAGACATGTGGTGCATGCACTTTGGGCCTTTACCCAAGGACTCCGTTATACTCATTGAATGAAGGACGTTTTTGATATGTCCTTGTGTGTGTGTGCGTAGTGCGTGGATGATATGAATTTCGTGTATGCATTACTCTTTTCTTTTCATATCTATATGGTACAAAGTTGTATTTCACATGATATGAAGAGGGAGTTGTCATACCCCGTGACTTTTAAGCACGACTTTTAATATTTAATGGTCAACCTCAAATGCAATTTAAGTAATGTTGTAGGATTGAGACTTAGTTACATAAAATATAGGAAAACAAGAAAAAGGGGTTAAAAGTAGAATTAAAAGTAATTAAGGGAAATTACCAAAATAGTCCCTACTAAGAGATAAGGGAGTTATACAACACTTAGTATAACTCCCCATCATCTTGAGAGGGTCGGTTATAACACCAAAAGGAGAGGGCAAAACCGCTGGAGAGAAAGGGAAGGAGAAAGAGGAAAGAAGAAGAAGAGAAGAAGAAGGAAAGGAAGGAAGAACGTTCAACCTAGGTCCAACCTTTATAGAAATTCTACCATACACTTGTAAGCGTAACTTGAAACAAAGGCAAGTAATCTTTCTATACGCTTTACGCAAATTTTGATACTTTAGGCCCTATGTTCTTACAAAGAGAAAACTTGGATCACACATTAGTAATCTTGACTTGTCTATGTTAAATGCTTTACTATATGTAATTGTTGTTGCTAGTTGCATAAAGTCTTGTTCTTTGGGCCATATTTCTGAAAATAGTTATGTGGTGCTTTGTTGTTTGTCAAGCATGCCCATGAAAGTGTATTCTTGATGTGTTTATTGTCTTGTTCCATTCTTGTTTTGGTTGTCTACACCTAGATGTTTGAGAGTAAGTGCAGGGAATTGAAGGATGAATGATGGCATTGTTATAGACTTGTTATGTTGGGAATGTTGATGGTATCTTTTGAAGGTTGTGAATGATAAAAGGTTAAGAGTGGATATTATTAGACATAACTAAGCATCAATTCATGTTAGATGTGTGTTAAGTATGATGAATCTAGATGGTAAGATGGATCTTGAGAGGTTTAACATGAAAGGGTTGAAGGAGGAAGGAGAAGGGAGGAAGTTACTGCAGAAAAACTGCAGTTTAGAACCGTCAGAACACTTCGAACACCTACATTAGGCGCTCGATGTCACATTAGGCGCCTAATGTAGGCGTTCAATGTGTCCCAGAGCATCCCCGTACACTTCGAACACCTACATTAGGCGCTCGATGTCACATTAGGCGCTTCATGTAGGCGTTCGATGTATACGGCACATCCCCGAACACTTCGAACGCCTAATATAGGCGCTCCATGCCACATTAGGCGCTCCAAGTAGCGTTCAAAGTATACTGGAAGTCTTTTTGACCCTTTAGGCGCCCTATGTATGTGTAGTAACTTTATACACTTCTTTTGAACATAAAATACAAGGGTATTTGAGGTGTAATTGAGGTGTAGATGGTAAGTTTGATCAAGTAAGAACAAGATTGAATCCCAAGTGAATTAGTGAGACGAACGGACTTGGAAAGATACGAATATGGAGTGTTTGAGGTGTAAGACCGTATACTTGACATGTAAGATGTATGCGTGTGTGTGTTACATGTTTGATACGAGGTTACATGTGCATTCTGCATCATGACATGGGCACTTGCATTTGATTTGAGAATTGCTTTGCGAAAGAACCTGTGTGTACAAGAGAAGTTTAAAGTTTTCGAAAGACAAAATGGCTGCTGGTTGATCGTAGGGTATAAAAGTCACGCCTGCGAAAGCAGGGTATAAAAGCATGACCTGTGGATCAACAGCAGGGTATAAAATATGTTATGGGGCCGTGGACCTATCAGCACGGAAAATAAAGTATTTTATGGGGCCGTGGACCTATCAGCACGGATATATGATGTATGTAATGGGGCCGTGGACCTTTCAGCACGGGGTATAAAGTTATATGTTATGGGGCCGTGGGCCTTTCAGCACGGGGTATAAAGTTCTGTTTGCTGTGGACTGATCACCCACAGGGTATAAAGTTCTGCTAGCGAAGAATATGATAAGAAGAGTTATGAAATGTTTTGTAAAATGACACGCATGACATGTTTATGAAAGAAGACATATGCATGGGTGTTGTGTAGGATCTGCAAGGCACCACTAGAAGGGGGGGTTGAATAGTGGGTGCGGAAAATGTGGTTTTTAAAATTAGTTTGAACCAAAAACCCAACTTCTGAAAACAGTTTCTGTTTTCAGGACCAGTTTTAAAACGTTTTGAAAACTAGGTTTCAGGTCTTCAAAAATTCTGAAATTTGGATAGAACTTAGACTCAGATGTTATAAGTATCTCCTAAAAATTTCAGATTAAAATTCAACCTCTAACCCCTTGAAAAATCGTTGGTGGTCAGATTGCGCAAATCTGCCAGAACCGATACACTGATTTGAAAAATTAATTCCAATTTGTACACAACTCCAAATGCTTTGAAAATTTAAACACTAACCCCTTATATGATATAGTTAAATGGGTTGAAACAGTTTTGAAAAATTCTTTTGGGAAGTTAGTCAAATACGATCAAAGTCTCAACCTTTGCAAACCTGAAAATCAGACTGCACTAGTCTCAGAACTTTGGCCGTCTGAATGACTTATACTTGTCCAAAAGGGTTGAAACTTGCGCCAAAAGAACTCTAGAACGTGTGACTATGTTTTCTGAAAGTTTCGTAATTTTTGAAATTCGTTTACTATTTTTACGAACGTGATTAAAAACAGTAAACAGTGCTGAAACAGAAAATCAGTGCTGAAAGTAAATGACACCAAGAATTTTATACTGGTTCGGTTATAAACAACCTACTCCAGTCTTCAAGGAACACCTTCCTTGGTTCACACTAATCACACACACGCAGTACACCTTACCGCAGGGTTGATAGAGTTACACCTAACTCCAACCCTTTACAAACCTTGTATAGTGAATACAATTTGCACGAACACCACCACCTCGCAAGAATGAAGATTGATCACACCTTCATCAATCTTTTACAAAGATATATGAATGGTGGTTTATCTCAAGCCTATTCAAGATTGAAAGATATGAATACAATAGGCTTTCAAGAAGAAAGAAAGAAAGAAAGAGAATGTAGAAGAAGAAGGCTAGAACACTTTTGATCCTTGAACTTGCAACTCTTGTTCTTGTTCTTGTTTTGCTCTTCTTTCTTCCTTTTATCACATTATGGCCGACCCCTTGGTACTCTCCCCCTCTTGAAAATTGTCTTCTAAGTCCTTGGGAGGATGTAAGACATCATTGTGACAAGGTCTTGCTTACTTGGCACCTTCTTATTGGATGATCATTTAACCTTTGCTTACTTGGCACTTTATGATTGGTTGAATGTTGTCATCATTTGATGACTAGGAAAATCTGAGAATTCCACTAAAAACATGTGTCAAAATCATCATAAAACCATTACCATAACTTCCAAGATCATCACATAAATTAAGCAAGATAATTTTCTCACAAAAATAGTGAAAAATTCGGCCATAATGACAAATGCACATGCTGAAATTTCAGCATGTGTTACATACACTTTTTGTTCAAAATATTTTCTATTTAGCATTTTTTTAATTCAAGAAATCCATCTCCATTTAGTACAAGACATCTTCCTCAATTTTTGGAACAAAACTTAGACTTTAACAAGGCCACAAAATCAGCCTAGGTACATTACACACATGCTGAAATTTTCAGCATGTGTGATATTCAAGAATATCACTTTCTTTATTCCATAAAATATTTAAAATACTTCCAAATTGTCTTCTAATTAATCCACCTTAATCAAAACACAAAATATGAGTCATATTAATAAAAAAAATCGGCCAGCACTAATTCTACATGCTGAAATTTTCAGCATGTGTTTCAAATGAGACAAAGTTTGAAACCTTACCTTTTGTAGCTTCTTTCTTTAAGTCACCAACTTTGTATGATTGATTCTTGACCAATCAATATGCCAACAAGGCTCCATATATGCTCCATCTCAGCTGTAGGTGGCGTTAGATAATGTATATACATGTGCTGAAATTTATTTTTGCTAACTTTGTAAAATAGTGCACATTTAATAATACACACATGTTATATTCCAATCAGCCCTTAATTTAATTTTCTAGAACACTTTAAGATGTATATCATATGTAAAAAGTGTCTAGATACGTGTCACATGATGTACCAAAAACGTTCCATGTGTTATGTGCGTAGAAAACCGAACTTTCGATATTTATCGATTACCCGATTTTTCTCTAATTTAAATTCCAACTTTTGCACATGTTATATATATTATGTTATACATAATATATATAATATATACTATAAATCTCAGCACTTGGCTGGTCTAAAGTGGTACCATTAGCATGTGACAAAATTAAACTTGGAATCTTCACATTTTGGCCTTAATGTGGGGTGATTTGTGTGTGCCAACATAAAAAGTATTTTTGGCTGAAAATATCATGTAGGCCACGAAATTTATGATGATTTTTGAAGTATAGGGGCTGGCCATTTGTTTATGGCAAGTACGTGACACGTTGGCGAAGTTTCGGTATTCGCCCAATACGACAATTTTCGGTTTAGGACCTTTTATCGTGTCGTATTTAATTTGTCATCACCATATCTTATATCATATGATATAAGACCTGAATATACTCATAAATATGAGTTAAGTATAGTGGTGTGACGTTAACGTACGTACGTAAAATATATAACGTGTCGGTAGTACGTTGGAATACATGTGTATGTGCCTTTTTCAAAACATCTGAAAATATATGTAGTATATATGTATATAGACGTGTATCATTAAAGAGGAGAGGAGGAGAAAACTTTCCTTCCTTAGCCTTGTTGCCTTTGTGCCTTTTCCAAATGTGGCTTCCTTTAATGAACTACTTAGTTTATTAAACTAAGTACTTCACTTAATGAACTAGTTTAGTTCATTAATTGTGGCACCTGAAAATAGTATAAACACAACAAATGTTTGCCATATGATGTGAGCTTCAATGCTTCATGGCTCATTAGTACGGCAACATAATATATAAGCTAGATAAGGCAAGTAATGGCAAGATATCATGCATACATGTACACGTTTGTATATATATCATGCACGTTTTATCTTATGCTCGTTTTTGTGCACATTTAAATCATGTATTTGAAAATCACTCAAACCCCTTTTTCTCTACATGTTGTGTGTGATTTTAAAGTACATGCATCATGATACACGAAGCGTAAGATTTGATATGCAAGAGATGTGATTAGCTTATGACTTGCTTATGATGATATGTTGTTTTAGTACATGTTTATTCTCATATCCGTGTATCATTTATGTGTTTTATCTGTTTTGAGGAATTATTACAAAGATACTACCTGCTAACCCGAGCACCTTATTTTGGGCAATGATCTATACACTGGTGACTCGTCGTGTGTGATCCCGTAAGGTGTATAGACGGGTTACTTGCTGGCGATAATTTCGCTAAGAACAGATACTCCATTCCTTTTCAGGTGAGCCGGAATATGAAATGATATTTATCGAAGACGATGACGAGTGGGCTCAGTGGGATGATGGACATGGAAGTAGATAGATGTTTGCTTACTTTCTTTATGTTGGAAAACTTGATATTTATTATGCTGTACTGGAGGATAAGTTAGACAGTTGTCTGAACACCCTTTTATTTCCGCTGTACTTTCTGGTTGTATTAATGATGATGGAGTTTTAAATTTGATGACGTTTCCGCTGATTTATCTTACATCATGAATGATGTACGCTTGATCTGCTTAGACGCTTCGTAGTTCTCATAGTAGACTACGGCGGGTGCACTGGTTCCGATGACAGTATCGGACCGGGGCGCTACAGGTGGTATCAGAGACTAGGCTTCAGATCTATCTCGGAAACTTAGGTTCATGATCTTATAGCAAATTAAGATGTGATTTTCTCTTAAGTTTGATCCTTAGGTATAAGTGATGATTTTATAGAGTCTATGTATGATCTGGGTTGGGTGTGTGCGAGCGCGTTTAGCATATAATTTCGAATTAATAGTTGTATTACATACCCTACCCGTCCTTACTCATTCAAGCTTTCAGTAACATCTTGTATCTACTGAATGCTAATGGAACGTTAACCTTTCAGATAAAAATGCCTCTAAGAAGAGATAACACAGGAAACTCTGGTAATGGACAGGAGAACCAGCCACCACAGGTTGTTTTATCCCAGGTGCTCACTGACGCGCTAACGGTGACCGCACAAGGGTTTGCTCAACAGCATCAGCCTCCACCTCCTCCACCGCCCCAGCATAACATCAGGTTCTTTTATGGAGATATGCGAAAGATGAGGGTGCCGGAGTTTGGAGGATGTACTGATCCTGAGGAAGCTCAGCACTGGTTGGCTGAGGTAGAGAAATGTTTTCGACTAGTGCAAGTACCGGAGGAGATAAAGGTTGATGTGGCCACACCCCTTCTAAGTGGCAAGGCTGGTGAATGGTGGGAGGGAATGGTGTTGAGAATGACCCCACCTATCTCGTGGGCGCAGTTCTGTGGTGTGTTCCTGAAGTATTATGTGCCAGAGACGGCTATACTGGATAAGATTAGAGCATTCGACTGACTTGAGCAGGGTCGGATGGCCATATCAGAATATGCTGATCGTTTCCACGCTTTGGGAAAGTTTGCCCCGGCGATTATGTCTGATAATCGCCTTAAGATGACAAAGTTCGAGAGGGGTTTGGACTCGAGGATACAGTCGGCAATAGTGAACGCAGGAATGAAAACTTACGAGGACATGTTGGATGTATGTTTTCGGGTTGAGAGCGATTTCCGCAGAGTAGCGGCAAGAGCAGCTAGTGCGGGAGGGTCTGATAGAGGCAAGAGGCCAAGAGATGATGTGAGAGTTGGTGGAAGACCCGGACGTTGGGTCAAGATTCCGAAGAGAGGACCAGTTGGAAATTTTCAGAGACTTCCACTTCAGAATCCAGTAGTTCAGCAGGGTATAGGAGTTTGCCCTCATTGCAACAAGAACCACGTCGGAGAGTGTAGGAAAGTGGCAGGAGCATGTTTTCGATGCGGTCAAGTGAGTCACATGATCAGAGACTGTCCGGAGATGAAGAAAAATAATCCGGGAGAAGTGGCTCAGCAGCCAAGGGCAAAGCCACGAGCAAATGCCCGTGTACATCTCATGACGGATACTGACGTGCAGGAGGCTACCGATGTAGTAGCAGGTACCATTGGAATTAAGTTTAAATCATTAATGAATTAAGTGTTTATGTGCTTAACTTTTTGTGTAAAACTTCATATGGCCTTAGGTACAGTTTTAGTAAATAAGATGCCTGCCAATGTACTCTTCGATAGCGGCGCAAGCCACTCCTTTGTAGTAAAAAGATTCACTAAGCACCTCGGCAGTTTGGCTGAATGGTTAGAAACTCCGTATCGCGTTCAAGCGGCCGAAGATCAAATTATGGTTTCGTACCAGCAGTACCGAGATTGCGAAGTGGAGTTTGAAGGACAAACATTCTCCGCCACACTGATTCCGATTCAGATGTACGACTTTGATGTTATATTGGGAATAGACTGGTTGGCCAAGCATCACGCCAATATTGATTGTCGATTGAAACAAGTGACAATCAAGAACGCTAAGATGGAAGAGGTAACGTTTCAAGGGGAACCGGAACGAAAGAAAGTTCCCAATAAGGTGTACGTGTCGGTTGCACAAGCGTGCAAAGCCTTAAGGAAAGGTGCTGAGGGATTCCTAGTGTATGCAATGGATGTTACTCGGGAGGTACCGTCCATTGAGCAAATTCCAGTGGTCAATGAATTTCTTGATGTGTTTCCGAAAGACTTACCAGGAGTACCACCCCCGAGGGAAGTTGAGTTCGAGATCAACTTGATTCCAGGAATAGGACCTATTTTTAAAGCTCCTTATAGAATGGCTCCGGCGGAATTGAGAGAGTTGAAGGAACAACTGCAGGAGTTACTAGACAAGAAGTTTATCCGCCCTAGTGTATCGCCCTGGGGAGCACCTGTTTTGTTTGTAAAGAAGAAAGATGGTAGCATGAGGCTTTGTATCGATTATAGAGAGTTGAATAAAGTTACCATCAAGAATAAGTATCCTCTCCCACGAATTGAGGATTTATTTGACCAGCTCAAGGGTGCTAAACTCTTCTCTAAAATTGATCTCCGATCAGGGTATCATCAGTTGCGAGTGAAGACCGAGGACATTGCAAAGGCAGCCTTCCGCACAAGATATGGCCATTATGAATTCTTGGTGATGTCGTTTGGATTGACAAATGCCCCTGCAGCTTTTATGGATCTTATGAATACCGTCTTTCGGGAACAGTTGGACAAGTTTGTAGTGGTATTCATAGATGATATTCTGGTGTATTCTCCTGACGAACAAACTCACGCTAAGCATTTGAGAACCGTTCTAGGCATTTTGAGGCAGAAACAACTGTACGCTAAGTTTAGCAAGTGTGAGTTTTGGTTGAGAAGTGTGGCTTTTCTGGGTCACGTGACATCGGAGGAGAGGATTTCTGTGGATCCGAAGAAGGTAGAAGCTATCACTGAATGGCCTAGACCTACCAATGTTACCGAAGTACGAAGTTTCTTGGGTCTAGCGGGGTACTATAGAAAGTTTGTGGAGGGATTCTCAAGGATAGCCATACCTCTCAGTCGCCTTACCCAAAAGAAGTCTAAGTTTGAGTGTACGGCGGAATGCGAACAAAGCTTCACGGAGCTTAAGAAGAGGTTAACGACAGCTCCAGTATTGGCTCAACCCTCCGGAACTGATGGGTTTGTGATTTATAGTGATGCGTCAAAGAACGGCTTAGGTACGTAAACTATAGTATAAGGTTATGATCTTGTATACCTATTAAGTTTAGACTAATACCTTGTTTGTAGGTTGTGTTTTGATTCAAAACGAACGAGTCATCGCATATGCCTCAAGACAGCTTAAGCCTTATGAGCAAAATTATCCAACACACGATCTTGAGCTTGCCGCAGTGGTGTTCGCCTTAAAGATTTGGCGGCACTATTTGTATGGAGAAAAGTGCGCGGTATTCACGGACCACAAGAGTTTAAAGTATTTATTCTCCCAGAAAGAATTAAACATGAGGCAACGGAGATGGTTGGAGTTGCTCAAAGACTACGATTTGACAATCCATTACCATCCGGGAAAGGCTAATAAAGTGGCAGATGCGTTAAGTAGGAAGTCCAGCCATGTGCGACAATCACCATTGGAAAGAGAGATAGAAGAATTCGGTTTAGATTTGATTGACTCCAAGGTGAACGTACTGGCAACATTGACCATCACACCAAGTTTGATTGACCGGATAAAAGAGGCTCAGAAGAGAGATAAGACCCTCAGTGAAATAACGGAAAAGGTGAAACATAGTCAAGTTGAAGGATTTCGGATCAAAGAGGATGGGAGCTTATGGTTTAGGGAAAGATTATGCGTACCTGATGTTGACGAACTTAGAAGGGAAATTTTGCAAGAAGCTCACAGTTCAAGGCTATCAATACACCCTGGTAGCACCAAGATGTATAGAGACCTCAAGCAATACTATTGGTGGTTCGGGATGAAAAGACATATTGTAGAGTTTATAGGGAGGTGTTGGGTTTGCCAACAAGTCAAGGCGGAACACCAACGGCCTGGTGGCTTGTTGATGCCATTGGAAATTCCAGAATGGAAATGGGAACATGTCACGATGGATTTCGTAGCTGGTTTACCAAAGACAAGAGGTGGATATGACATGATTTGGGTCATCGTGGATTGTTTAACAAAGTCTGCCCATTTCCTACCCGTTTCAAGTGAAGCACCTCTTGACAAGTTAGTGAATTTATATATGGAGAATATTGTAAGCCTGCATGGTGTTCCAGTAAGTATAGTGTCCGACAGAGATTCACGGTTTACCTCTAAGTTTTGGGCAGCATTTTAGAAAGCCATGGGTATAGAATTAAGGTTGAGTACGACGTATCATCCTCAAACCGATGGTCAATCCGAGCGGACAATTCAGACCTTGGAAGATATGCTAAGGGCTTGCGTGTTGGATTTTAAAGGGAGTTGGGATGGAATGGTAAAGCTGATGGAGTTTTCTTATAACAATAGTTACCACAGCGCAATTGACATGCCTCCTTTTGAAGTTTTGTATGGAAGAAAATGTAGGTCCCCGGTTTATTGGGACGAAGTAGGTGTGAGGACTATCACCGGACCTGAGCTGTTGGAGAAAACGCTAGAGAAAGTGAAAGTCATCCGGGAAAGACTCAAGACAGCTCAGGATCGCAACAAGAGTTGGGCAGATTCCAAACGACGACCATTGGAATTTGATGTGGGTAAAAAAGTTTATTTGAGAGTATCACCTACAAAGGGTGTCATGAGGTTTGGAGTAAAAGGCAAGTTAAGCCCTCGTTTTATTGGTCCTTATGAAATACTTGAGAAGGTGGGAGCCTTGGCATATAGGTTAGCGTTACCCCCGGTGTTGGCGCAAGTTCACAACGTCTTTCACGTATCACAACTAAGGAAGTACGTGACGGACCCAAGTCATGTGCTTGAAGCCCAACCTTTGGAACTTAAGGACGATGTTACATATGAAGAGATACCCGTGAAAATTGTAGACCGAAAGGATCAAGTGTTGAGGAAGCGAGTAATCCCTTATGTGAAGGTTCAGTGGAGCAATCACACGGAACGTGAGGCCACTTGGGAGCTCGAAGAACAGATGCGGAAGAAGTATCCTCAACTCTTTGACTAATGTACGTAAGTTTCGAGGACGAAACTTTCTGTAAGGGGGGTGGAATGTCATACCCCATGACTTTTAAGCACGAATTTTAATATTTAATGGTCAACCTTAAATGCAATTTAAGTAATGTTGTAGGATTGAGACTTAGTTACATAAAATATAGGAAAACAAGAAAAAGGGGTTAAAAGTATAATTAAAAGTAATTAAGGGAAATTACCAAAATAGTCCCTACTAAGAGATAAGGGAGTTATACAACACTTAGTATAACTCCCCATCATCTTGAGAGGGTCGGTTATAACACCAAAAGGAGAGGGCAAAACCGCTGGAGAGAAAGGGAAGGAGAAAGAGGAAAGAAGAAGAAGAGAAGAAGAAGGAAAGGAAGGAAAAACGTTCAACCTAGGTTCAATCTTTACAGAAATTCTGCCATACACTTGTAAGCGTAACTTGAAACAAAGGCAAGTAATCTTTCTATACGCTTTACGCAAATTTTGATACTTTAGGCCCTATGTTCTTACAAAGAGAAAACTTAGATCACACATTAGTAATCTTGACTTGTCTATGTTAAATGCTTTACTATATGTAATTGTTGTTGCTAGTTGCATAAAGTCTTGTTCTTTGGGCCATATTTCTGAAAATAGTTATGTGGTGCTTTGTTGTTTGTCAAGCATGCCCATGAAAGTGTATTCTTGATGTGTTTATTGTCTTGTTCCATTCTTGTGTTGGTTGTCTACACCTAGATATTTGAGAGTAAGTGCAGGGAATTGAAGGATGAATGATGGAATTGTTATAGACTTGTTGTGTTGGGAATGTTGATGGTATCTTTTGAAGGTTGTGAATGATAGAAGGTTAAGAGTGGATATTATTAGACATAACTAAGCATCAATTCATGTTAGATGTGTGTTAAGTATAATGAATCTAGATGGTAAGATGGATCTTGAGAGGTTTAACATGAAAGGGTTGAAGGAGGAAGGAGAAGGGAGGAAGTTACTGCAGAAAAACTGCAGTTTAGAACCGTCAGAACACTTCGAACACCTACATTAGGCGCTCGATGTCACATTAGGCGCCTAATGTAGGCGTTCAATGTGTCCCAGAGCATCCCCATACACTTCGAACACCTACATTAGGCACTTGATGTCACATTAGGTGCTTCATGTAGGCGTTCGATGTATACAGCACATCCCCGAACATTTCGAACGCCTAGTATTGGCGCTCCATGCCACATTAGGCGCTCCAAGTAGCGTTCGAAGTATACTGGAAGTCTTTTTGACCCTTTAGGCGCCCTATGTATGTGTAGTAACTTTATACACTTCTTTTGAACATAAAATGCAAGGGTATTTGAGGTGTAATTGAGGTGTAGATGGTAAGTTTGATCAAGTAAGAACAAGATTGAATCCCAAGTGAATTAGTGAGACGAACGGACTTGGAAAGATACGAATATGGAGTGTTTGAGGTGTAAGACCGTATACTTGACATGTAAGATGTATGCGTGTGTGTGTTACATGTTTGATACGAGGTTACATGTGCATTCTGCATTATGTCATGGGCACTTGCATTTGATTTGAGAATTGCTTTGCGAAAGAACCTGTGTGTACAAGAGAAGTTTAAAGTTTTCAAAAGACAAAATGGCTGCTGGTTGATCGCAGGGTATAAAAGTCACGCCTGCGAAAGCAGGGTATAAAAGCGTGACCTGTGGATCAACAGCAGGGTATAAAATATGTTATGGGGCCGTGGACCTATCAGCACGGAAAATAAAGTATTTTATGGGGCCGTGGACCTATCAGCACGGATATATGATGTATGTAATGGGGCCGTGGACCTTTCAGCACGGGGTATAAAGTTATATGTTATGGGGCCGTGGGCCTTTCAGCACGGGGTATAAAGTTCTGTTTGCTGTGGACTGATCACCCACAGGGTATAAAGTTCTGCTACGCGTAGAATATGATAAGAAGAGTTATGAAATGTTTTGTAAAATGACACGCATGACATGTTTATGAAAGGAGACATATGCATGGGTGTTGTGTGTGATTTTAAAGTACATGCATCATGATACACGAAGCGTAAGATTTGATATGCAAGAGATATGATTAGCTTATGACTTGCTTATGATGATATGTTATTTTAGTACATGTTTATTCTCGTATCCGTGTATCATTTATGTGTTTTATCTGTTTTGAGGAATTATTACAAAGATACTACCTGCTAACCCGAGCACCTTATTTTGGGCAATGATCTATACACTGGTGACTCGTCGTGTGTGATCCCATAAGGTGTATAGACGGGTTACTTGCTGGCGATAATTTCGCTAAGAACAGATACTCTATTCCTTTTCAGGTGAGCCGGAATATGAAATGATATTTATCGAAGACGATGGCGAGTGGGCTCAGTGGGATGATGGACATGGAAGTAGATAGATGTTTGCTTACTTTCTTTATGTTGGAAAACTTGATATTTATTATGCTGTACTGGAGGATAAGTTAGACAGTTGTCTGAACACCCTTTTATTTCCGCTGTACTTTCTGGTTGTATTAATGATGATGAAGTTTTAAATTTGATGACGTTTCTGCTGATTTATCTTACATCATGAATGATGTACGCTTGATCTGCTTTGACGCTTCGTAGTTCTCATAGTAGACTACGGTGGGTGCACTGGTTCTGATGACAGTATCGGGCCGGGGCGCTACAGGAGTGGGGCGTGATGAGGGAAGGTGCAGCTTTTGCGTCATCTTAGACGCCACTTGGGGCTTTGGAGTGTCTACTTTCTTAGACACCACAAACTTAGTTGGTTTGGTTGATACTTCATTAGTATCAACGTATCCCGAACCCGTTTTGTCACTGTCATGCTTTTGTGATAATATAATGCGATGCAGCATGTTGGATCCCGTATCAAACTGTTTCATCATTTTCTCTAAGTCTGTATTCCTTGATTTCAAACTTGAAATCTCGGATTTCATTTCATTATTTTGAGTGGTCAATGATGAAATCTCTGTCTTTAATGCAGTAATGACACATGATGACTCTTTCTTTGAATCGCTTAATTGAGCGGCAAGATTCTCGTTAGAAGATTCTAACAGTTTCTTGTCTTCAATTAATCGCTTCTTTTCCTTAGCGAGAGTCTAAGTGAATTTATGCAATTCTAAATACTGACTAAAAAGATCATCATAAGAAGGTTCAGAGTCAGAGTCAGAATCAGATGATACCTCATTAGATGCTTTGTATGCAAAGCATACTTGTGCAGTCTCCTCTTCGGTCTCAGTTTCAGAATCCGATGAATCACTCTAGGTGGAGGCCTTTAGAGCACGTTTCCTTTGCTTGGGTTCTGAGACGAGCCTATTTTTGTTCCGCTCCTTGTCAGGGTATTTAGTTGTTTGCTTTTCTTTATTGGGGCAGTCATATGATAAGTGTCCGAGTTTGCCACATTCATAACATTTAACATCTTTATCATTTGACTTGTTCTTATTTCTCTTAGTTGTAGTACCCTTATTTTTATTTCTGAATGACCTTCTCATAAATTTTCTTAAACCTTTAGCCAATAGAATTAGGTCATCGTTATCCGATTCAGAATCACTATCATCTACGTGTCAAATGATAAAGATGATTCCGATTTCTGTATGGTGAGTTTATTCTCATAGACCTTAAGTGATCCGATTAATTCTTCCATCTTTATTGACTTAGTTTCCTTGCTTTCTTCTATTGCGGTCACTTTAGGGTCCCATTCGGATGGAAGGCTTCGTAGGACTTTTTGTACCTTTTCCTGCGTGGTAAAAGCTTTACCAAGAGACTCAAGAGAGTTGTAGATGTTAGTCAAACGAAGATCCATATCAACAATAGACTCATTAGACAATAATTTAAACGACTCAAGTGTGGACATAAGTATGTTTATTTTTGACTCTTTTACTTGACTCGTGCCTTCGTGTTTCATTTCTAGTATCCTCCACATTTCTTGTGCACTCGAACAGTTTGAGATATAGCTAGACTCACTTTTACTTAATCCGTTTAGGAGCAATTGCATAGCCCTAGCATTCATACTAAGTTTCTTTTTATCATCACTCGTATATTCTTGTCTAGATTTAACGACTTCTAATGTGACTCCGTCCACGGTAGATAACTTAGATGGGACAAAAGGACCATCTTCTATTATTGACCAAAGATCTATGTCTATAGCCATGAGAAAAAGCTTCACCTAAGTTTCCACTGAATAAACGACTCACCGTCAAAAAGTGAAGGCCTTTGGCTTGACATACCTTCTTGCTCGGTTTTGAGATTTGTGGTTGCCATCTCACTGAATCGTTGGATTCTTTGAAGTGAGTGTTCCTGCTCTGATACCACTTGTAGGATCTGCAAGGCACCACTAGAAGGGGGGGTTGAATAGGTGGTGCGGAAAGTGTGGTTTTCAAAATTTGTTTAAACCTAAACAACTCAACTTCTGAAAACAGATTCCGTTTTCAGGACCAGTTTTACAACATTTTTAAAACCAGGTTATAGGTCTCCAAAAATTCTAAAATTTTGAGATAACTTAGCCTCAGATGTTATGAGGGTCCCCTAAAAATTTCAAATTAAAATTCAACCTTTAACCCCTTAAAAAACCATTGGTGATCAGATTGCGCGAATCTGCCAGAAACGGTAGACGGTTTTGAAAACTTTATTCCTATTTGTGTGTAAGTCCAAATGCTCTGAAAATTTAACCACTAACTCCTTATATACTATACGTAAGTGGTTTGAAACAGTTTTGCAAAATTATTTTGGCAAGTAGGTCAATTACAATCAAAGTCTCAACCTTTGCAAGTCTGAAAATCAGACTACACTAGTCTCAGAACTTTTGATGTTTGATCGACTTATACTTATCCAAAAAGTTTGAAACTTATGCCAAATTAACCCTAGAACGTGTGGCTATGTTTCTGGAAATGTTAGTAATTTTTGAAAGTCGTTTACTATTTTTATGAATGCCAACAAAAATAATAAACTGTGCAGTAACAGAAAGTAAATGCTGAAAGTAAATGGCACAAAGAATTTTATACTAGTTCGGTTATAAACAACCTACTCAAGTCTTTAAGGAACACCTTCCTTGGTTCACACTAATCACACACACGCAATACACCTTACCACAGGGTTGATAGAGTTACACACTAACTCCAACCCTTTACAAACCTTGTACGATGAATACAATTCGCACGAACACCACCACCTCGCAAGAATGAAGATTGATCACACCTTGATCAATCTTTTACAAAGATATGGAATATGTGGTGGTCTATATCAAACCTATTCAAGATTGAAAAATATGAATACAATAGGCTTTCAAGAAGAAAGAAAGAAAGAGAATGTAGAAGAAGAAGAGCTAGGCGTTTTATCACTTTGATTTTGCAATGCTTGTGCTTGTCTTGTTTTTGCTCATCTTCTTTCCTTTTAATCTTGTTGCAGCCATCCCCCCTTGGGTCCTCCCCCTCTTGAAAATTATCTGCTAAGTCCTTGGAAGAATGTAAGACATCATTGTGACATGGTCTTGCTTACTTGGCATCTTCTCATTGGATGATCATTTAAGCTTTGCTTACTTGGCACTTCATGATAGGTTGAATGTTGTCATCATTGATGACTTGGAAAAATCTGAATATATCACTCAAACATGTGCCAATATCAATCACAAAATAATTTCCATAAAGCTCAAGATTGTCACATAAATGTTGCAAGACAAAATTTCTTCCTTACCAAGCCAAAAAATCGGCCATAATGAGTATATACCATGCTGAATTTTCAGCATGTGACACATGGAGATAAAATTCAAAATATTACCATTTTTCTTTGATTTTTCTTTTTAAAATAAATCACCAATTGATGGTAAATATCCTTATCACATTGGAAATGAATTTGGACACTTTTATGCCCTCACATTCGGCCATGACACCTCTCACACATGCTGAAAAATTTTCAGCATGTGTGATATATAAAATATCACAAATTTTGAATTTAAAGAATATTCAAATTACTTCCATTTCTTCTCCCAATCAATCACATAATTCAAGATGATAAAATATAGCCTTTTAATGTGAGAATTTCGGCCACCATACTTAAACATGCTGAAATTTTCAGCATGTGTTATAAGTGAGACAAAGTTTGAAATCTTATCATTTGTAGCTTCTCTCTTTTAATTCACCAACATTGCATGGTTGATTTTTGACCAATCAATATGTCAAAAAGGCTCCAAATAAGCTCCATCTCAGCTGTAGGGGCGTTAGATAATGTATGTGCATGTGTTGAAATTTATTTTTGCTAACTTTGTAAAATAGTGCATATTTAATAATACACACATGTTATATTCCAATCAGCCCTTAATTTAATTTTCTAGAACACTTTAAGATGTATAACATATGTAAAAGTGTCTAGATACGTGTCATATGATGTACCAAAAACGTTCCATGTGTTGTGTGCGTAGAAAACCGTATTTTCAATATTTATCGATTACCCGATTTTTCTCTAATTAAATTCCAACTTCTTGCACATGTTATATATATTATGTTACACATAATATATATAATATAAACTTTAATTCTCAGCACTTGGTTGGTCTAAAGTGGTGCCATTAACATGTGACAAAATTAAAATTGGAATCTTTACATTTTGGCCCTAATGTGGGGTGATTTGTGTGTGCCAACATGGAAAGAATTTTTGGCTCGAAATATCACCATTAGCACGAAATTTTTGATGATTTTTGAAGTGTAGGGGCTGGCCATCTATTTATGGCAAGTACATGACACGTTGGCGAAGTTTCGGTATTCGCCTGATACGACAATTTTCGGTTTAGAACCTTTTAACGTGTCGTATTTAATTTTTCATCACCATGTCTTATATCATACGATATAAGACCTGAATATACTCATAAATATGAGTTAAGTATAGTGGTGTGACGTTAACGTACGTACGTAAAATATAACGTGTCGGTAGTACGTTGGAATAGATGTGTATGTGCCTTTTTCAAAAAATCTGAAAATATATGTATTATATATGTATATGGCGTGTATATATTAATGAGGAGAGGAGGAGAAAACTTTCCTTCCTTAGCCTTGTTGCCTTTGTGCCTTTTCCAAGTGTGGTTTCCTTTAATGAACTACTTAGTTGTATTAACTAAGTACTTCACTTAATGAACTAGTTTAGTTCATTAATGGTGGCACCTGAAAATAGTATAAACACAGCAAATGTTTGCCATACGATGTAAGCTTTAACGCTTCATGGCTCGTTAGTACGGCAACATTATATATGAGCTAAATAAGGTAAGTAATGAACAATGTATCATGCATACATGTCTATCATGCACACGTTTTGTGTATATCATGCATGTTTTACGTCTTTCATTTTAAATCACATATTTTGAAATCATTCAAACCCTTTTTCTCTACAAAGATGCTCTTTGGGATGTTACTCATATGATCGGAGAGCCTTTGCACATGGATTCGGCTACCATGCAAGGGATTTGACCATCCGTGGCCAGACTTTGTGTCGAAATCTATATATCCAAAAACATGCCTAGCAGCATGCACATTCAAGGCGGCCAACATGAGTTTTATCCAACACTTGAGTATGAAGATGTCGCTCTGTTTTGTACGGAATTTCATGTCTTAGGACACGAGATTAAATCTTGTGTCAAGCTTGGAGCTCCAACGAAGATGGTGGAGAAGCCAGAGCCTCCTCTAGTTATACAGCCAGTCAAGCAACCCATGCGCTGGACGCCAAAGAAGAAACTTTCCTAATGAACCACCTAAGCTATCAGTTGCTGTTTCAATTGCGTAGAATAATGCTACGCAGCAAGACAGTGTGCCAGCGATTTCCTATGTTCCTCAAACTAATGCCGCTGCACATGATGAACAGGCAGTAGGGTTATTCCAACCAAAAGAGCAATTGGGCCCAATCACAATTTCTGATCAGCAAGATCTCAATGTTTTTGGCCTGTCACATGTGGAATGTGATAAGGACGCTGATGGTCCCTTGGTGGCAATTGTATCAGACTCTGAACTCGATAAAGATTATCGTGAGGCACGACATCAGTCACTTATGCATACTAGTTCGTTCTCTGATGCGGCAATGGTTGATGCACTTCATAGTGATCTGATGGAAATGATTTGGGTATGCATGGGAACAGGATTTGCAGGCTATTGCAACGGATGTTTCACAGTGACTTAGCTTATGTACAGACAATACTGCTAAAAGTTTCCCGCTGGGGACGCCTATCCTTCATCCCCGTAAGCCACGACGCACAAAATATGTTAGGACCTGTATTTCTGGGTCAGTGGAAAAATGAAATAGGATAATGGAAAATCGAACGCAAACGCGATGTCCATAAAATTTTAGGGGAGTTTAAATTTTAGGGGAGTTAATGGATATAGCGAGACTTGATGGGACTAGATAACGAACATTTCGGACATACGGTACGATTTAAATAAATTAGTTGGTAGCAACCTAAGTCGGTAAATATAAATTAAACCAAATAAAAATGTTCGACAAGATAATTCCACTACACAATAAAACCCTACACACTATTACCCTAATTATCATATTTTCTCTCACTTTACCCTACATAACACAAAAGACAAATTTTTCTCATCCCTAAAGCCTATAGGCCGTCCCCTCTAGTCAAAAGAAGACAAGATGTCTTCTTTTCTTTATCTTCTTACACACTTCACCCTACCCCATCATAACCTATACCTAATACTCCAAACCCCATTAAATTTAAAGAAAACATATCCCTCCCTCTCTCATGAAAATTTTCGGATGAAGTCAAGAAAAAAGGGGGAAGTTCTACTTTCTTCACTATCACACTCCTCTTCTTACACAACTCAAATCACTCCACTCATTACACTTTTCCCATTTCTCCTTCTTCCTCACAATTCCAATGTACACTCCCTCTCTCTCCCTCTCATTTTCATTTTTTAACTCACCTCATATTCTACCGTCTCATCTTCTTACACTCTCTTTCCTTCTCCAAACAACAAGTGTTCCAAACTCCTCCCTTCTCCTCATTAGACCGTGAGTTGCAACAAGCAAAGGAGGAAGATTTTCTTTTCTTCATCTCATTCCAACATCATTCAAGCCAAGAACCAAACAAGTCTTCCATCTTCTTCTTCTCCATTCCACCCTTCAATATATTCATTTTCAAACAAAACCTTCTCTCTCTTCCAAGAAACAAATAAAGTTCTCCGACCCCCTCTTTTCTTTGTTCATGGCCGTCAGCCTCATTAATGGTGAATGGGAGATTTTTCTTTTCTCTTTTCTTCATTTCATCTACACACATATGATGCTAGGTTTCAACACCTCTTCCATTGCAAGCATTAATGCTGAATTTTCGCAAGATTAAAACCAAAATAAAGCAAGGCAAGAACACCCTTAAGATAAGTTATATTTTGACTATTTGTCCATTTTCATGTGTTGACCAATAACTTTCCACTATCTTTTTCAAAACCATGGCTTGAATGGGGAAGGAGGAGGAGTTTACTTCCAATCTAAGTGAAGAAAAGCTTCACATTAAAGTGTAAGAAAATTGGTTAAGGCAAGTATTCTTCCTAGATCCTATATGGATTTTCAAAGATTAAGAATATGTGGTTATATTAAAGTTGGATCACCCATGAGTTATATTCAAGATTTCTTTGCAAGAATATGAAAATGCATGTTTTTTGTGAAAAATCCATTTTTACAATACTCTTATACACGGCTATATAGGGCCTTTTAATGCTAAAATGTATTTAGCACTTACTATACATATACATATGTATAATGTATTAAAGTATGTTGATGTAAATATACATACATATCATACGCATATATGTGTTAGAATAGGAGAAAAATATATAGATAAAGATATATACTTACATACGGTTATATCATAGCTTTATGATTAAAAGGAATTATTTACATATTATAAATACATATATGTATATGGTATGAAATAGAAAGAGGTGGAAATATATATGATATATACAAGACACGGCCATGAGGCCTTCTAATGTTAAAAATGATTTAATATATTTTATATACACATATATGTGTAATATATATATATATATATATATATATATATATATATATTAGGATATAAAGATGAGTGAGTAATGTATATTATTTAATATTTTTTTTTGAAGAAGATTGTAATATTATTATCCCTCACTTATGGCGGAGGAAAACCTTATTACAAAAGAGTTCAAAAATGACGAGAGTAGCCACATATGATTACCAACATCCAACGATACATGATATGCCGCATTAAAATCTTGCCAAGAAAAACCACCCTTGTGGATAAAACCTTGGCGAAGGAAAAAGCGTACATATTTATATAGATGGATAGTTGATAGGCGCTACTATACGAAGCGTAAAAAGAGATAATCCGAACAAAGTACAAAAGGAACAAATAAAGAATGAGAAATGACGTTATCCACTGTTGATGCGTTGTCCTCGTTGCGTCAATAAAGGTAAGGCCGTCCCATTGAAAGCAGATGGGCGTACAGCGTAATCCCGTCCATGCACAAGGCAAATGTACGACTGAGTGAAGTATATGCAGCTGACAGATTGAAAGTGAGTAAACGAAAGAAATGAGAACCATACCAGGTCTGTCGGTACCCATGAGGAGACCGACAGAAAGAATAAATAAATGCCAATCCAATTGGAAGACATGAAACTGTGAGGATCTATATGGTTGCCCAGGGGAACCGATCGTCTCAGCAGGTAAACCCAAAATGCCATCGCCACCAGCGAAGTTGATGTGGAAGACATTCCATGCAGAAAAAACATAAAACGTTGAGTGCAGCCGACATAATAAACATAGATATATGCATATGATGAAACGAAAGTGCGCCATACCAGATCTGCCTGCCCCAACTAAAGGACATGCAGAGACTGGGGGAAGGGGCCAATCCATTTAGAAGACATCAAACGCAACATTATCAGTAAGCCAGCAGTATAGGTCAAAACAGAAAAACAGCAGGAAGCTAATCATACCAAGCCTGCCCGAATCCCGAAGGACACAGGCAGGAAAATTATTCTGGAGCCAATCCATTTGGAAGACCTGAGTATATCAAGAAACCCGCAAATGTACTGAAGAGAGATCCAGGGAGACAGAACTCTGGACTAACGGTGGAAGTGATCACGAACCATAGACTTGAGTGCTTGGGTGTAACATAGCATCTTGCGCAAGATAATGTGCTGACATGTTTGCTTCCCGATAAATGTGGCGATAATCCAAGCGATGAAGACGCACTAATGTATGTAGCAGTTGAAGGCAGTAGTTTCCGTGAATCAATCGAGGGGACGACAATCGAGATATCAGCAACGCACAATCTGATTCAAGAATAACTGATCGGTATAGAGGCAGGAAATACAACAGACCAAAAACCGCAGCCTGTATCTCTGCTTGAATGTGCGTACTTGGCGGCAAGCGAAAAGAAATTGCTCCCAAACATGTACCGGTATGGTCCCTCAAAATATCACCACCCGCACTATAATGTCTTCCAACTGCAGCATCTGTATTTAGTTTCAATTTACCAGACGGAGGTAATCGCCAGCGCACCATAATAGGATGCGGTTGCCGAATCGGGGGAATCCATGAAAATGGTTGGCACGGGCACGTCATGAGCTGAGATCCCGCCAAGGACTTACACCAAATTGTGATATCATGCTGTATGGCGAACTTTAAAGAGTGTATTGAAAAAGTTCGTGAGTCACCATAAATGAGAGAGGCATAGACACGCCACACATTATAAGCAATAATAGCCGGGACAGTGATGCGTAAAGTCCCAAGAAAAGAGGAAAAGGATGATCAATACCATCATGAGAGTAGATATTGGCGGAGTTGCAAAGAGGTCAGGAGTGGACAGTGTAACTCGCTGGCAAAATAACTCCAGATTGTTCGAATACCCAAGCAGTATAAAAATATATGATCCACCGTAGCTGACTCCTGCTTACAAAAAAGGCATTGCGAAGGGCATGCTGTAAAAAACTTACGAGTATAGTCCTCCAAAGGTAATGCTGAGTGAAATATGCACCACAGATATATCTGAGTGACGGGCGAATGATGCTTGAACCAAATAAATTTTGCTGAAAGAAGTGTCGGGCTGGGGGCTCGGCAAATATCATATGCACTGCACAACGAAAACTCCCCTGTAGATGTTGGTATCCATGAAATATGCTCCCCCTGACCATCGGCATGTGCCATACAAGTAGGATGAATCCTACAAATTAGTTTCCACACAGGCGAGTCAGTTAGCCGAGGCAAATAGTCTCCGCGGCGACCATATTTGCTGAACATGTATTTACTCCAAAGTGTAGTCTGTTGGTGATATGACCACCAGATACGACAATGATAAGCTTGTTGTAACATATAAAGGTTTCGAAGCCCGAGTCCGCCCTCCTCACGGGGTGTTGCAATAGCAGCCCATGATACCCAATGATGCCTTTTTCCCCAATAGAACTTCGCCATTTTGCTATGGATTACCTTGATGACCGATTTAGGCAGGCCCCCTGCTGCTAGAATATGTAATGGTAGCGAGGATATAACTGAACGTATCAAAACAAGACGACCAGCAGAAGATAATAATTTAGAGTGCCAACCTTGAAGGCGATCGTCTATATGTTGTAATAATGAAATACAATACCGTGATCGATTGATGCCTTTATGCAAGTAGGATCCCAGATATCTAAATGGCAGATGAGATTCTCGCATTCCCGTGATAGTAGCATAATCGTGCCGTTGTTGTGATGTTACCGCTGCTGATGTGATAAAACTGCTCTTCTGATATTTAATCTTCTGACCAGAGGCATTCTCATATTGTGTTAAGAATGTGTGAAAACGCCGAAGATTGCGCTGTGTGCCCCGTAAGAAAACCAACAGATCGTCTGCATAGGCTAGATGAGTGATATGAAAAGGAACTCTACCAATACGGAAAGGCCGTAATGCTCCCGATGTGACTAATGATTTTAATCCTCTGCTGAAACCTTCCGAGGAAATAATAAAAAGCAGAGGGGATAAAGGATCCCCTTGCTTAACACCTCTATACAGACGAAAGGAAGTTGAAGGCAGGCTGTTAATTAAAACTGATAATGTTGTGGCACGCAAATGGTTAAAAATGAGGCGAATGAAAAATGCTGAGAAGCCAAAAGCATGAAATAACCTCTCTAGATATTCCTAGCTGACTCTGTCAAAAGCTTTCATCATATCTAGTTTCAAACATAATTGAGGACCACCTTTATCCAGCATATGAATCATCTCTCGAGCCATAAGAACTTGTGTAGAAATATCACAACCCAGGAGAAAGCCAGTTTGCTCCGGCGAAATAATGCGAGGTAGCAAAGTATTAAGTCGGTATATTATTTAATATGTCAAAGTTTGTACATATATATATATATATATATATATATATATATATATATATAATACACATTATATGTTTCGGCCATAAGGCCTTCATTTGATAAAAAATTGGTTTAAACCCACTTGATGAATATAATTATGTATTGAATATAAATTAATATATAAAAGTGACCAAGACATGTATATTAAATAACATGGAAAGAAAGTGTATAAATACAAGTACATATATACGCTTTTCAGCCATAAAGTACTTAATATTAAAATGATTTTAAAATATTTATATACACATATATATGTTAAAATATGAAAATATGAAAATGAGTAAGTTTTGGATATTATATAATATATTATAAAATGATTATATATATGTATACACACTACAAATATTTCGGTCATTAGGCCTTCTATGATAAAATGGCTTTATTATATTTTAAACACATGTATATATATATGTTGGATATGTTAGGATATGAAAAGAATGAATTTTGGTATTTTATTGTACATATTTATGAAATATGAGCAAATATATATTTATTGTTCATATACACACTTATGGTTATATGGATTATAATTGTGTATATGAAGGGTTTTATTACATATTAAGTATAATAAATGTATCATATACACTAAGGTATGAAATATTATTAAATTATGTACTATACGTGATAAGTGGGAAAATATAATTCCAAGTATACATATATGTAACAAACGGCCATTGATGCCTTCTTATGAGGAAAATAATTTTAACATGTATAACAAACACTCATATGTATGAAATAATATATTTATATGTACGTAAAATACATATACACGACTAAATAAGACTTTTGTGACATAAATGAATTTATTTCATGATTATGTATACTCATATGTGTAATAAATGATAGGATGTAATTTACATTACAAGTTATGGAATTCCTAGATGTTATGCCAAAGAAATTAGATATTATATGTTCTAAGAACCTAAGTTATGAATTATGAATTACATGTGTGAGTATATGCTAATAATGTATGGTTGGTGGAAAATGACCAAAAAAAGGAGTTGTTATGATGTTGGCAGATTGGTACCCTTATACAGGTAAAAATGGTATTCTCTTTAAGTTACTATATATAGAATGTAGATAAGTAAGGTTGTTTATAAGTTATAGTATGGTCAAGATGCCAATACACACTATTTTCATTCTGTTGTCAAGGGCCGTCGTTGTCAGCTTCGTATTCAGCAAATCTACACCTCTGTAGATGTTCTATGCGATACCCAGGATACTATTTAGAATGAGGCAGTTTCTTTTTATACAGTTTTATTTGCTAAGGAACAAACTGGTAATTATGATCATATTCTACAGCACATTCCTCAGCTGGTAACAACAGATGATAATCTGTTTCTTACTCGACTTCTACAGGCTTTTGAGATTAAGGAGGCTGTCTGGCACTTAGATCCACAAAGTGCGGGAGGACCAGATGGATTTCATAGTAATTTCTTTCGTTCATGTTGGCATATCATACATATGGATGTTATTTTAGCAGTCCAAGAATTTTTCCTTGGCATTCTCCAACCTTCTGTGATGGCTAGTGCTTTAATCACTTTAATACCGAAGGTCTCGGTGCCCCGCACTTTCAGTGATTATCAGCCGATATGTTTGACTAATTTTTTGAGTAAGCTCTGTCTCGTATAATAACGACATGACTTAGCTCTTTTCTCCCAAAATTGATATAGCCGGAGCAAACTGGATTTCTAAAAGCTTATGATATTTCTTCTCAAGTTCTGTTAGCTCACGAGTGATACACATGATGGATAGGGAAGGCAGTCAATTATGTCTAAAGTTGGATATAATGAAAGCCTTTGATCGTGTAAGTTGAGAGTATTTAGAGTTTTTACTGGCGTGATTTGTCTTTTTGGCATTTTTGTTCACGTGATCCTAAATCATTTACGCAGTACTCGTCTCTCGATCCTGATAAATGGGGTTCCATCTGGTTTCTTTCAGCCATATAGAGGGGTCAAGCAAGGAGATCCTTTATCCTCTTTGTTATTTATAGTTTCTTCGGAGGGATTCAGTCGGGGATTAAAGGCTCATATAGAGGCAGGCAGATTACGACAATTTTGATTGGGCCGCATGCCCTTTCATATTACACACCTCGCATATGCTGATGATTTGTTGGTGTTTCTGCGTGGCTCTATTCGTACATTATGTGCATTTAAAGAGTTTCTGTACGAGACAGTCTCTGGTGAAAAGGTCAATTATAGAAAGAGCAGATTTATTCCTTCCTCAAGCACTCCATTGCTGTGCCGGTAGCGATTTGAGACCATACTACAAATGCTTTCAACCGGTTTTCCTTTTCGCTATCTTGGATCTACGTTGCATAATGGTATCAGTCGAGCGCGTTACTATACATCTCTTCTGGAGCACATTGACACACGATTGCATGGCTGACATAACAAACTGCTTTCACAAGCAGGTAGATTGGTATTATTGCGATATGTTATCTCTTCCCTTCCATTACATATTATTGCAGCTGGTGGACTGTCGCAATCAGTGATTAAAATCATAGAACGAAAGATGGCCAATTTTTACTGGGGGCAAAAACGGCATTGGGTAGCTTGGCCAACTATTCGAACCCCTTGCTCCGAAGGTGGTTTGGGACTTCGCGATCTTTGCGCGCTGTAGGAGGCGTACTATTGTCGTATTTGGTGGCATTATCATCTGAACAATACTCTATGGAGTCGCTATCTTCATGCCAAGTATGGTCTCTGGGGGGATTACCGTCCGCGTCTGCCTGACTCTCCCATCTGGAAACTTATTTGTCGGTACCATGTGTTTTGTCAATCACATAGTTGCCATGATGGTTCTCAGTTGATTTAGACGTCTACTTCCTCGAGTTTTTTTCTTTGAGCTCGGCCTATGAGATTTGTCGAATATCACGTCCTATTATTTTGTCTGCTCAGTTTATTTGGCATAAGCATCACCATCCGGTTATCAGCAATTTTTTTGGCGCATATATCACCGAGCCATTCCAATGGAGGATTACGTACGTAAGTTCATAGTGGCTATGCCAACGCAATGTCATTTTTATAAATAGGCATCTGCAGAGGTGGATCACATATTTTTACATTGCCCATGTATCCGACCTTTATGGGTCTTTTTTGCGTCCTCTTTAGATGGCCTATCCCCTATCGCTAAGCGATTATGGCCTTATTTATTATCTTGGTGGTTCCGTGTTTCATCAAATACTATCTTAGGTATTTTGCGGATTGTGATTCCGAGTATTATTATCTTTAATGTATGGCGTACTTATACATCTCTAGTCTATGGTGATGAGACATCATGTACCACAGAGTCACTGATGGCGGTTATCTGTTCAGATATTTACTTATGGGCCAAAACAATTGATGGTATTAAACTTGCGTCTGGATTTCGATCGGTGCAGCATTTGGGCCTTCTGCTTACACTTCGTATCAAGCAAGCTCAAGTGGTAATATGGTTAGTTCCTCCAACTGGTCGATTGAAACTTAATAGTGATGTCGCAGTATGAAAGACCTTCACAACTGGAGGTGCTATTCTACGGGACTATACGGGAGCATGTGTTGGGGCACTCTCCTTTCGTTTACCTTTGCGCACTCCATTTCTTGTGGAGACTATGGCTGCTCTATTTAGCCTGCTCTTTTTCTTTCCTATTTATCGCGACATTATTTTGGAGACTGATTGTCAGCGGTTTCTCGGGTTCTATATCAGCATACCTATGTCGTAGGAAATTGTCATTTACGGATATTACAATCTCTTCTCATGCAGACTCAAATAGTTATTCAGCATATCGTTCGGGAGACAAACATGTTGGCCCACTACTTAGCGCAACACATATTACAAACTCCTCAGACTGGTTACTATACCCGGCATAATCTTCCTTTTCACAACTGCGTCATGCTAGATGTTACTATAGGACATCTTCGCCATGCTTGACATTATTACCGCTACCATATTTCCCTTGTCTTCCATATGGATTGGTCATGCTACACATATGCTACCTGCATTCTGGTGGATGCAGGCAAGCTGGGTATGACTTTATACTTCTTGGTTTGCATATGTTTTTGCTCTTGTTGGCACATACTGATATTTTCTTTCTTTATGTTTGGTTTTGCATGGACTCCAACGGATGCCACTACTGTTTATCGAGCTCCTCATCAACGTCATTATCCGTTTGTATATGGGCAGTACTTCCAATGTATTATGTATGTTCCAAATGGGGTAAATATGTACTCTTTTTCCTTCGTGCAAGATTTTATCCACAAAGGTGGTTTTTGCTTGCCAAGGTTTTAATGAGACGTATCATATCCCATTTGGACATTCTCCTCCCCTCTATCGCCCTATATGGACCTTTACATTTTGCCCTTAAGTATCTACATTATGTTATGCTTTGGATTGCTTTGTATGAAAGGTATTCCTCCGCCATAAGCGAGGACAAATAATAAAATTGGAGACCCTGCGCCTCCTTTATTTAAAGAAAAGTTATTATTATTGCAATACATGTTCTAAAAGTTCATATGCATGTGAATAATAAACACGAGACGATTGATTCCATCGACACACGATATGTTATGTTATGTTCATGATTATGCTATGTTTCACCAGTGTGACATCGGTACCGGGGTGGTAGGTGTCAGGGGCATATGATTACGTTTATGGCAGAGTGTAACACTGGGATTTTTGTCATAGTGCGTCACAATTATTACACATACATATGTTTATGATGTTTTATGTCGTACATGTACTATATGGGGAATCCGTCGGTTCGTCGTGCGTTATTATTCCTATGACGTGTTATAGCCATCATGAAATGTTATGTTTTCGGTTTATGAAATGCAAGTCATGTTATGATTTATAAAACACCAAGTTATGTATGTTTTCGGAAGAAAATGATGATATGTTTATGAAAAGTCATGTTTTATGCCTCATGTTAGGATATGTTTATGAAGTCATGTTGTATGCATCATGTCATGATCATGTCACCTTAAGGTTATAATTAAGAATTCCTTAAGTCCATGATGGCACTACAATGGTCAATGCAGTGTTTACGCATGAAAGTGCATGTAAGATGTCTGAGAATAGTATAAGTTACGGATTAGAAGTTAAGTATGGATATTATATGATGTTAAAGATTAAGCAGAACAAAATGCTACTATGTTATGTTGTGAAATTTTCCTTGTTTACCTACTTTCAGTTTACATTCATGCTGTGATACTTTACTTGTTAAAATGGAGACGTGCTTATTATATCTGATATTTATGGTTATTATGATCTGTCGCTCCGTCGCCCCATGTATGATCCACATGTCGTATCTAGTAGGACTACTTGCTGGGCGATTAAATTGGCTATCGCTCATACTTGCCTTATCACTTTACAAATAACAGGTACCACTATACATGCTTGTTGAGGACGGGATAGATAGACCACTGATAGTGACGAAGCATTACCGAGAGATTAGCTTTGAAGACATCAGATCTTGGTTTATGATGTACTTAAGAAGATTTCAGTATTTTGTATATTATGACTTGTACAGATTATGATGTAATGTATTGCATGTCGATCATGATTTCTTTATATTATGATGCTTCTGCTTCTCGATTCATTATTCATGTCGACATGTACATATATGGTATCAATGTCTTGTACTTCTCGTGGCAGAGCAGCAGGTCCAACGGGCTGGAATCCTTGTTTCGAGCGTGGCGCTACAGTTGGCATCAGAGCAAAGGCTCTAGATCCATTGCGGACACAGAAAGTAAACAACGACATGAACTTAAGAAATGATCTTAGAATTTAAGAGATGATCATAGACATAAGAACGATCTTAGACGAGAGTGATAGCCTTAGACTAAGAAGAATAGAACAGTATTAGACAAATACGAGTCGTAATACAATAAGTTAAGAGTAAGCAGTAAGACGTACCTTGGTCAAAGAACTCACCCTCTTTGTGGTGTTTGGCGTGATTTGCTTCGCTAAGGAAGCTTTTGGAAAGTTGATAATGCTTTAGTGTATCGCTGAAGATAACTAGAGAGCATAGCTCAATCGGAATATAAATAGGTCGTTTAGGCTTTCCAACATTTATACAAGGCAAGTCACTGGAATACCTCAATTCTAGTTTCCTGTTTGTAACATAGTAGTTATAAACTATAATTTCCACAGCTTCATGCTCATCGTCAGTATCTTCTGATTACTGATGAGGAAGTCTATCACGGGTCCTGTCTGGATTATCATGGTTGTAGATACATCAATGTTTCAGGATAACCCACCTTGTATGGTACGAAAACTAGAATAGAACACTATAGTGGAAGAACTGTATATCCATGCTTTCCACGTCTACTTTAAAGTGATTTGTATACATTTGAATATTCTGTCTCTTGGTACCTTAGCCACGCCTAGCCATCGGAACACTAAGCTTCTCTTGACATTTTTAGGTTCAGCTTTATATGGGGTAATATTTGGAGATAATGTTAGAATTTCGTAGGTTGATTAAGATATGATATGTAGTGGAACTATAAGCAGTGATTTATAAGAATTATGACAAAAAAGTGTTTGGTAAAATAGATTGCACAAATAGCACGAGCAGCATTAAGACGATGAATTTAGCAATTTTTAGAAATAAGGATATGACGAGTCATGCCATATCGGAAGTTAAATTATGAATTCTGAAGTATGTCGGATGATCTAGTTCGAATTATTAGGCGTAAGTTGAATCCTGATATGCATGGATAAGTAGAAGGTGATATGATATAAGATTTAATCGGATTAGGATTAGCGGCTGAAATTAGATTGGTATTTAAGTTAGTATACCACACAGAAATACGTGGCTGTAGAATACCTAAGCAGATAAATGGGAGGTATGCAGTAATAAGAAGTAAAGAGAATCTTGTTATAAGTTGGTGAATGCTAAGTTGAATGATATACCATTAAGCGATGATGCTAGAAATTAAGTGTTTAAATCCTTAAGGGCTAAATCTATACAAACCCTAAGTTTCAAGGACAAAAATTTTATAAGGCGGGGAGAATGTTACGACCCGCATTTCCGGATCAGTGGAAAATGAAATAGGATAATGGAAAATCGAACACAAATGCGATGTTGATAAAATTTTGGTGGAGTTTAAATTTTATTTAGGATTAATAAAGTCATTGACATCATATATCGGGGTTGAAAACGCTTGAAAAGAATCGAACAATAAGTTAACGGATACAGCGAGACTTGATGGGACTAGATAACGAACATTTCTGACATATGATACGATTTAACTAAATAGTCGGCAGCAACCTAAGTCGATAGATATAAATTAAACCAAATAAAAATACTCGACACGATAATTCCACTACACAACAAAATCCTACACACTTTTACCCTAATTATCACATTTTCACTCACTTTACCCTACATAGCACAAAAGACAAATTCCCCCCCCCTCAAGCCTATAGGCCACCCCTCTCTAGTCAAAAGAAGACAATATGTCTTCTTTTCTTTATCTTCTTACACACTTCACCCTACCCCATCATAAACCAATATCTAATACTTCCAAACCCATTAATTTCCAAGAAAACATATCCCTCCCTCTCTCATGAAACTTTGGCTGAAGACAATAAAAAAAGGAGGGAAAGTCCTACTTTTTTCACTACCACACTCTTCTTCTTACACAACTCAAATCACTCCACTCATTTCACTTTTCCCCTTTTCTCCCTCTTCCTCACAATTCCAGCGTACACTCACTCTCTCTCTCTCTCTCATTTTCATTTTTCAACACACCTCATCTTCTACCCTCTCATCTTCTTACACTCTCTTTCCTTCTCCAAACAACAAGTTTTCCAAACTCCTCCCTTCTCCTCTTTAAAACGTGAGTTGCAACAAGCAAAGGAGGAAGATTTTCTTTTCTTCATCTCATTCCAACATCATCCAAGCCAAGAACCAAACAAGTCTTCCATCTTCTTCTTCTCCATTCCACACTTCAATATATTCATTTTCCAACAAAACCCTCTCTCTCTTCCAAGAAACAAACAAAGTTCTCCAACACCCTCTTTTCTTTGTTCATGGTCGTGAGCCTCATTAAGGGTGAATGGGAGATTTTTTTTCTCTTTTCTTCACTTCATCTACACACATATAAGGCTTGGTTTCAACACCTCTTCCATTACAAGCATTAATGCTGAATTTTTGCGAGATGAAAACCAAAATGAAGCAAGGTAAGAACACCCTTAAGATAAGTTATATTTCTATTATTTTTCCATTTTCATGAGTTGACCACTAAATCATCACTATTTTTTTTCAAAACCATGGCTTGAAGGGGGCAAGGAGGAGGAGTTTACTTCCAATCTAAGTGAAGAAAAGCTTCACTTTAAAGTCTAAGAAAGTGGTAAAGGCAAGTATTCTTCTTAGATCCTACATGGATTTTCAAAGATTAAGAATATGTGGTTATATTAAAGTTGGATCATCCATGAGTTATGATCAAGATTTCTTTGCAAGAATATGAAAATACATGTTTTTGTGAAAAATACATTTTCACAATACTCTTATACATGGCCATATAGGGCCTTTTAATGCAAAAATGTATTTAGCATGTACTATACATATACATATGTATAATGTATTAAAATATTTTGATGTAAATATACATACATATCATACGCATATATGTGTTAGAATAGGAGAAAAATATATAGATGAAGATATATACCTACATACGGTTATAGCATAGTTTTTGGGTTAAAACGAGTTATTTACATATTATAAATACATATATGTATATGGTATGAAATAGAAATAAGTGGATATATATATATGTATATATACAAGACACGGCCATGAGGCCTTCTAATGTTAAAATAATTTAATATATTTTATATACACATATACGTATAATATATATATATTAGGATATGAAGATGGCTGAGTAATGTATATTATTTAATATGTCAAAATTTGTACATATATATGTAATAATATACATTATATGTTTCAGCCATAAGGCCTTCATTCGATAAAAAATGGTTTAAACCCCCGTTATGAATATAATTATGTATTGAATATAAATTAATATATAAAAGTGACCAAGACATGTATATTAAATAATATGGAAAGAAAGTGTATAAATATAAGCATACGTATACACTTTTCGGCCATAAAGTACGTAACATTAAAATGATTTTAAAATATTTATATACACATATATATGTTAAGATATGAAAATGAGTAAGTTTTGGGTACTATATAATATATCATAAAATTATTATATATATGTATACACACTACATATATTTCGGTCATTAAGCCTTCTATGATAAAATGGATTTATTATATTTTAAACACATGTATATATGTATGTTAGATATGTTAAGATATGAAAAGAATGAATTTTGATATTTTATTGTACATATTTATTAAATATGAACAAATATATATATTTATTGTACATATTTATTAAATATGAGCAAATATATATATTTATTGTACATATACACACTTATGGCTATATGGATTATAATTGTGTATATGGAGGGTTTTATTGTATATTAAGTATAATAAATGTATTATATACACTAAGGTATGAAACATGAATAAGTTATGTACTATACGTGATAAGTAGGAAAATGCAATTCCAAGTATACATATATGTAACAAACGGCCATTTATGCCTTTTTATGAGGAAAATAATTTTAACATGTATAATGAACACTCATATGTATGAAAGAACATATTTGTATGTACATAAAATATATATACACGACTAAACAAGTCTTTTGTGACATAAATGAATTTATTTCATACAAACAAACTAACAAATCATACCCAGTATTTTCCAACGACAGCATAAGCTATCGTTAGGGTCTGGGGTTATGAATTATGATTACATGTATGAGTATATGCTTATAAAGGATGGTTGGTGGAAAATGACCAAAAAGGGGTTGTTATGATGTTGGTAGATTGGTACCCTTATAGGGGTAAAAATGGTATTCTCCTTAAGTTACGATATGTAGAATGTAGATATTTAAGTAAGGTTGTTTATAAGTTGTAGTATGGCCAAGATACCCTCATTTAACCGATTCTCATATTCCATGAACTGAAAGTTTGAAAAGTTATTTTTTTTGCAATACATGTTTTAAATGTTCATATGCATGTGAATAATAAACACGAGACAATTGATTCCATCGACACACGATATGTTATGTTATGTTCATGATTATGTTATGTTTCGCCAGTGTGACAATGGTACCCGGGGGGTGATAGGTGTTAGAGACATATGATTATGTTTATAGCCGAGTGTAACACGGGTCTAGTACACAGGATCTTTGTCATAGTGCTTCACCGTTAGTACATGTACATATATTTATGAAGTTTTATGTCGTACATGTACTATATATGGAATCAGTTGGTTCGTCGTGCGTTCTTATTCCTAGGAAGTGCTATAGCCATTATGAAATGTTATGTTTTCGGTTTATGAAATGCAAGTCATCTTATGATTTATGAAATGCCAAGTTATTTATGTTTCAGAAGAAAATGATGATATGTTTATGAAAAGTCATGTTTTATGCCACATTTCAGGATGTGTTAATGAAACTCATGTTGTATGCATCATGTCATGATCATGTCACCTTAGGGTATGATTAAGTATTCCTTAAGTCCATGATGGCACTACAATGGTCAATGTAGTCTTTACACATGAAAGTGTAGTACATGTAAGACATGCAAAAATAGTATATGTTACATATTAGAAGTTAAATATGGATACTATATAATGTTGAGGATTAAGAAGAACGAAATGCTGCTCTGTTACGTTGTGAGATTTTCCTTGTTTACCTGATTTCAAATTAAATTCATGCTGTGATACTTTACTTGTTAAAATGGAGACGTGCTTATTATATTCGATATTTATGGTTATTATGATCTATCACTTCGTCTCCCCATGTATGATCCACATGTCGTATCTAGTAGGACTACTTGATGGGCTATTAAATTGGTTATGGCTCATACTTGCCTTATCACTTTACAGATAACAGGTACCATTATACAGGCTTGAGGACATGCTAGATAGACCACTGATAGCAACGAACCATACCGAGAGATTAGCTTTGAAGACATCAGGTCTTGGTTTATGATGTATTTAAGAAGATTTCAGTATTCTGTATATTATGACTTGTACAGATTATGATGTAATGTATTGCATGTCGATCATGATTTCTTTATATTATGTTGCTTCCGCTTCTCGATTAATTATTCATGTCGACATGTACATGTATGGTATCGATGCCTTGTACTTCTCGTATCAGAGCACGCCGGGTGCACCGACCCCAGAATCTTAGTTTCGGGTAGGGCGCTACAAAATCTGAGATGTCTGCCCCTCCGCCATCATCATGGGTAATGCGTTCTACTGCTAGGTCTTCTTCAAGATTTTCATCCTTACCACCTCAATGAATTGTATGTTCTGGAATGTTGGCGGTTTACGGACTTCGCTAGTCTGTCTAAGAAGCTGATGAAACGACACAAGCTGACTTTGTTGATTATCAGTGAGCCAAAGCAAAATGTCACTCGGTTACTTCGGCATCAATTTCCGGTTATCTTTTTTACACTCTCTTTCAACTTGTCGCGATAAAGTTTGGGTGTTTTGGCAAACTCAGTTTTGAGGTTTATTGATATTTCTCATTGTGAGCAATCTTCCCACAATCCGTTATTCACTTGTAACTCCACATATACTCACAGTAAGTCCAGTGTATGATATGTACACGATCATCGATCAACTACGCTTATGGTTGGAGCTTCAAATAACTATTCTCAGCCTGCACCCCTTTGGTTGATTGGCGAAGATTTCAATAAATATCTTTCTGTTAATGAACATTATGGTACGGCTATGCCTCACATGTCTTCCCTTGAGGAATTGCAAATTTTGTCACGCATTGTGAGTTGGTGGATTTGCCTTACGAGGGAACCCCTGATACATGGGCGGGTGCCTGTGGCTTAGGTGTGGTCAAGCATCGCCTTGATTGGATCTCAAAGTTCAGCACTTGTCTCGGGTATCTTCCGATCATGCACCGTTACTTCTTACAAAGGTAAATCCCATCCGGTGGGACCTAAATCATTTTGTTTCTTAATATTTGGAAGGAACATTCGACATTTAAACGTCTTCGTTCGGGCTAAGTGGTCCGCATACCCCATGATGGGTGGCATGCACAACATCTATGATAAATTACATCGACTAAAAAAGATCTACAACATTGGAATATCCATATATTTGGCAACCTTTTTGATCACTTGGCAGTAGTTGAGTGAGATGTTCAAAGGCTTGAGACTACATATGACAGACAACCGACCCTGGATTTGCGTACACAATGTCATGCTGCCCAGGCTGCGTACAGTCGGGCAGCAAACATAGAGCTGGCGATTCTGGTAGCAAAAAGCATGAGTCAAGTGGTGTTAAAAGATGGTGATGCAAATAGCAAATACTTTCATAATATTGCCCGAGATAGATGGCAACGACAAACAATCTCACATATATATATGACTTCTGGCCTCTTTTGTGCAACAGAGACTGACATTCAGGCAGAAGCAATTTCCTTCTATTTGCGCCTTTTTACACATCGGAGCCTTCACTACTGCAGTTGATGAGTTTACTATGATATACTCCAGGTCTGGTTGCTCCGGAGATGAACACATCGGTTTATACATATGACCACTATGGAGGAAACTAAGGATGCGATATGGTCTCTTGACCCACATAGTGCAGTAGGTCCGGATGGATTCAATGGTTATTTTTTAGACATTGTTGGGATATTGTGCTGTTTAATGTCTTCAAGGCAGTCCAGGAATATTTTGTGGGGTTCAGGATTCCTCATGCTATAGGGAGCACTTTGATCACATTGATTCCAAAGATACCTTCCCCCATCACTTTTGTAGATTTTAGGCCTATCAGTCTTTCATATTTCTAGCAAAAGTAGGTACCAGAATCTTAACTACAAGATTAACATCATTATTTTTTGACCATATATCGCGTGACCAGGCTGGACTTCTACGTGGCTGTGACATTGCGGAGCATATACTTCTTGCACAAAAAATGACATAGCGGCTGGATAAAAAAGTACGTGGTGGAAATGTGATGATTAAACTTAATATAATGAAGGCATTTGACCAAGTGAATTGGGCATCCTTAAAGAATTGCTTACCAAAATGGGTTTTCATCCTCGATTTTTGCATCTTATCTTTAATCACTTGAAAGGCACATATATGTCCATTCTCATTAATGGTAAGCCATGCGGGTTTTTCCAGCCCACACGAGCAGTGAAACAAGGAGATCCTCTTTCACCACTATTATTTATCTTGGCATCGGAAGCCTTTACTCGAGGGATAAATTATTTGATCCTTGATGGCACGCTAAAAGGCTTTTCTCTTAGCAGAACGCGGTCTATCATCTCTCATCTAGCCTTCGCGGAGGATTTATTAATTTTTCTTAATGGCTCGGTGCATAATTTGAGACGCTTTCGGTCATTTCTAGATGCTTATTAGGCTGCCTCCGGGCAGCAGTGTAATTTTCACAAGAGTCATTTTATCATTCTTCGTATATACAACCACACATATCTAGGCAAATGTTGCAGGCACTGAGCATGACTACGACATCTCTGCCCATTAAATATCGGTGTTAATCTATATAAGGGGCGGCCACGACCAATTTACTGTATGGATTTATCGACACGAGTGGATAAGCGCCTTATTTGTTGGCAGAATAAGTTTCTTTCAGCGACGGGTAAGTTGATTTTAATTAAGCATGTTCTTAATGCCCTTTCGATTCATACACTTGCTGTTATCTCCTTGCCGAGGAGTATTATGCATGACATTCAACTCCGAATATGTAACTTTTTTTTGTGGGAATATGACTGATGGAGGTAGACATCATAGGGTAAAATGGCAGACACTCTTCACGCCATTGGAAGAGGGTGGCCTTGGCCTACAGCATCTAGGCCTCTTGACCTTAGCTTATTCAGGTAAGTTATGGTGGTCTTGTCATCAGAAGAGTTTGCTCTAGGTGGAGTTTATGCGTTCTAAATATGGAGGCTGAACAGATTATGTCCAGCGTCTAACGGACTCTAGCTGCTGGAAACGTATTTGTGCTGCTCATTCTACTTGCATTTCACAGGCTAATGGTACCCCAGGTACTTATGTGTGGAGGTCGACCTTGCATGGTGATTTTGCTCTTCGTACATCATATCACGTCTCACGCTCGATTAGGGTGCAGCTTTTCTCACATGGTTTCATTTGGCACCAACTTCAGCTGCCAACCATCCGAGTTTTTCTTGTGGAAACTATACCACGGAGCCTTACCAGTCCAAGATAATTTACATCGGCTAATGGTTGACGGAACCACTTATTGCCACTTCTGTCAAACGGCCTCAGCAACAATTGATCATCTATTTTTTGTTGTGTTCTTATTCGCCAAATTTGGAACTCTTATGCTGCTATTTTGGAAGGTCCTCCACCTCTTACAAATACATTGAGGCAATTTGTACTCGCTTGGTGGACATCAACACGTGGCAGTACTTTTAGAGGATGTCTGCATATTGTCGCACCCGGTATAATTCTTTGGAGTATTTGGCGTATTTACACATCACTTATTTTTGGAGATGAACGATGGTCGTTGACACGGTTGCAAGAAATGATACGGCGTGAAATCTATGTATGGTGTCAGGGTCAAGCTGGAACCAAACATGCTTCAGTAGATCCGCATTTAATTGCTCATGGACTTTCTCCTTGACTTCGCACTCAGCGGCCGACAGTTGTGCGATGGCTAGCCCATCCGTCTAGACGCTTTAAATTAAATGTTGATGTAGCACTTGGTTCTTTCTCATCCTCGGGTGGTGCCGTGATCCAGAATTCGGGAGGGCGTTTTTGTGGTGCTACTATTTTTTATCTTCCCCTCTCTTCTCCGTTTCAGGCAAAACTGTAGGCTGCTACCTTAGTACTAATTTATTTTGTACAGCGTTTTCACGATATTGATTTGAAGGTAGATTCGATTGGGGTTGTTGACTTCACTCGCACTCATGACGCAGCGGTGCTCTGTACATTTTTTAGGATGTGTGATGGTACTATCACACACATCCCATGGCAGGCTAATATGGCTGCACATTTCTTGGCTCAGCATAGACAACTTCATCCTAGTTTCTCTACATTTCAGATACCTGGAGACTTATCACCTATTGTTACAGCTTGATACGGATGCTTCCACCTCCTATCTGCGGACATAACGGCTGGGATATTGTCCCACGCATCAGTTTTTGTGTAGTTGCTTGTGTCATGCACTGACGCGGGAAACTCAGGTAATTACTTTTACTAAGCTTTTTGTTGATCCCTTTGAGATTTGTAGGGTGTTTTTTACTGCCATGTCTTTCTTGTGCTGGTGGTTGCCTGTATCAGTGGATACATGCAATAAGGGTAGTTTTCTCTTCACGTTAGGCTCACTCTCTTGTTCATATTTGGTCTATGAACTTACTCACTTTCCCACCTTGTGTTTTTTGCATGGGTCACTGATCACTGCTGTGAGTTTCCCTTGAGGGCTTCATGCTTCAGAAGCGGATTCCCTACCTTCGACCGCTTACATTTCTGGACTATTTCTGTATTTTCATCTACGCGCTATCATGGGCTTTACATTCTCTACGCAAATTGAATTCTCCTGGACGTCCAACTTTCCCTTTCCGGCTCACTTTCTATAGATTATTTTTACGTGTTTTTCCCTTTGCTTATAGATTCCTATTGTATTAAACATTTCAACCTTAGAAAAATGTATGCTTTTCCTTTCGACCAAAGTTTTATCCACAAGGATGGTTCTTCTTGACAAGGTTGTAATGCGGCATATCATATATGGTTGAATGTTGCATTTTCTGTTTTGAATCTTAGAATAGCGATTGTACTTTGGCACAACATTAGTTGTAGTTTCACCAGTAGCTCATATATTCATTTATTGTACAACGGCTTCCCTCTACAACAAATGAGGTTTTCTAAAGAAAATATTTGATTTTTCCACGCAAAAAAGAAAAAAGAAAATATGATTACCATATGTATATTCTTGTGAAATATGGAAATATGTGTAAATGAAAATGAATTAGGATTTTTTGGCCTTTTTAGCTAAGTGTACTATGTGTATTTTAAGGAAATATTGATGAATAAAATAAAGGAAAAGTGGGGTATTTTTGGGTATGTTGGCTGAGAGGTTGGGGAATGGAAAAGAGGGTGTGTTTTCATGATTTTAGGCATGGATTAGGTATATATATGTTGGGTTTTATGACTTGATGATATCAGAAGGTTTTAGAGTGTGAATAGTGTAGAATAGCCAAGTAGGAAATTGTATCCATGTTCATCTCATGAAATTTTTTAAAATTTCACCCTTGTTCGTAGAATTATATCGTATAGACGGATATCCTATTACATGTTTACAGGTATGTATATGTTTATTTCATGCGCTGTCATGACACCGAATTCGAGGTGGTTGATGTCATGGGCATACAGTATGTTATCGATGATTGGAGCGCTGCATGATATCAGAATCCTAGGGGTTGATGTCATGGGCATACAGTATTTACAGGCCCCGAATCTAACACCTTGTCACGGGTAAGGGATCTCCGACATATCAAGTTACCATTAGTAATATGTACGTAGGATGTAACACTATGTGGACTCATCGAGATTCATATGTGTACATATTTCTATATGAAGGATTATTCCGTCTCTATGACAATATCATTTGCATGCAAGGTAAAGGGTCACAGTATCATATAAAAAAGGTCATGTTTATGAAAATGTCATGTTTTGACATATTACAGAAAAATGGATATTGTATATGATTTACATTTTTATGTTAAGATATTGTTTTAAAAACAACGTATCATAAGAGTATCGCCTTTACATGTCCTTGTATAGGGACTTGATGCATCTAGATGATAAGACTAAGTATGATGACATCTTAGACCCTTGATTGAGATTCTAAGATTGGATTTACATGATAGTGGCATTTCTAGGAACTTGATAGTATAGAATGTTTACTTGATAGAGATATATGTGTAATGTTGAGAAATATGTTTGGATAATTTTCAAGGTCATGATTTTAAGTTGTGAATGCTTAAAATGTCACATATGGTGTTATAAATGATTAAATTTGAAAAAGTGAGAAGAATGATGTCGATCGCTCAGGTAGAGACACATGGATCAATCGATGTACATCATCCCCTAACATGGATCGATCAATGTTGGACAGAATAGAACCAAAACTTACTGTGAGACGTCGATCTCTCACGTGGATCGGACGTACACAGCCCCTCATATGGATCGATGACGTACATCAGCCCCTCCACATGGATCGATCCATATCTCACAGAATCAAAAACAAAACTCACTGTGAGACATCGATCTCTGAAGCTGAGGCACTTCGATCGATCAATGTCCAGGGTTTTTAGGAAATATTTTCTAACATGTGATAAAGTGGTTGTTTTCATTTTTACATGATTTGTATATGTTTCATTATGTTGATATTATGTGTTTTTGATGATTATAAATGACTTGTGGACTAATGTGTCTTGGAAGTTTCTACAACTTACCAAAAAAACACAAAATGGGTATTTTGAGTTTTGGTAGGAACATGATATGGGAGAAATATTTCAAGGACTATTCTCATGTTATTGTATCATGACAAAGGTGTCATTATATCTATTTCTGACCATCCGAGTCATTTCTAGAGTTCTCTCTCACTAAGGGCATTTTGGTCATTTTACCCATGAGGGCAGTTTTGGTATTTTTACGAAAAGAACCTCTGAGTATATTATTATGTTCATTCTGGCGTTGATTTATAATTATCTTGAAGATTATTTGGTGGTTCTCTATCTTATTTCTCTATTTGATGATATTATCGACAGTAAGCGGGATATGTGACGAGTTGTGATGTCACATTCTAATTTTTTCATTGAAGACTTTCTTCTATATATTATTGGAGGATATTAATCATCATTTTTAAGAAAATGTAAAGGTGTTAAAGGTGTGAAATTGATCACAACATACTAGGAGAAAAAATAGAATTTTGATGTATATGTTGACATAATCTTGTCAACTATTATTTGTTAATTTCTCCTTCAAAAATCTGAGTTGATTTGCATATATACATCCTCAAAAACGTGTATACACAGGTGTAAATTATGGTGTACTCATTTTATGACTTGGTGACAAGTGGACCAACCAAGAAGAAGCTAGTTGGCAAAATTGCCAACTTGCAAATTCAAAGTTCAAAACAAACGGCTAATAGGCTGTTTTGGTGCAGATTTTTGTTTTAAATTTTCCAGCTCCTACATGCCTATTCTCATGGAAAAAATTTGAGGGGATAGTGGACTTGTTATGCCATTTTATCCTTCTACATTATCTTCAACATTTTCAAGACAAAATGAAGTGTAAAAATCGGCCAAGGTGATTTCCAAGATGGACCAATTATATTGTTTCATTTTGTCAAGTGTACAAGGTGTTTTTGTGGCCAACTAATGATGTGAAGACACTTAAGCATTGATGATGAAGATGGTGACACATAAAAGTTCTTATCTTCAAGAGCCATTTCACACTATAAATAGGAGGCAAAGGTGAAGAAGAAGAACACACACTTGAAAAGCAAAAGTTGAATTGTCTTGCTATCTTCTCCTCTTCATTATTGTTTCATTGTTTGTAGCTAAGGTATGGTCGTGATATTTGTTGTAGAGCTACAAGCCTCTTGTGTCTCATTTGTAAGATTGATTAGCCAAATCTATAAGGCTACATCAATAGGAGATTTAGGTGTTCATCCAAGTCTTGAATAGCGTTGGTGTTGACCCAAGGATCAAGCTTGGTTCTTGTTGTAATTGGTTCATACCATAGTGAAATCCAAGGAAAGGTGTTCCTTGGGACTGGAGTATGTCACATTGATCGAACCAGGATACATCCTTGGTGTTCTTGTCTTCTTTACATTTTTCTATTTTCTGCCCGTTTTTCATTGCAGATTTCACACAAATTCTAACGTTTTTGAAAAAATAGCCAAACACTTTCAAAATTCGTGATTTTTGGTGGAGTTATACTTCGTACTGTTAGCTTTCATTTACAACAAGAATCACTTGATTTAAGCAGGGAAAGTTAGCCTTTCGGTCGTTGCAAGATAATTGCTCCAAACTGGCTGTAATCTGATCAGTTTTGAGGAAACTTGAATTCTGTTTTAACCACGAATTGTTTATGTAGCGCCCCGACCCGGACAGCGGAATCCGAATCGGTTCACCCGTCGTAGCTTACTGAGAAGACTACCAGACGTCTCATCTCTCGAATACGCATCATCGATGACGTAAGAGAAATAAGTGCGGAAACATATCAAATCAACCAAATCATCAGTAGTAGTACGTCAAAGACAATGTGATCACCGACAGTGTACATGGTCGCAGCCATCTAAAACCCCAAATGAAAGACCAAATAAATGAAAACAAATGGAAACAGTTGTAACTAGCCAATCAATCTCCCAACAAGGTCTAGGTATCCCATTCAGCCCACTCGCCGTCATCCTCGATAAAGATCATGTCGTAACTAGGCTCATCTGCAATGACAAAAGGTAGTACCCTTAGCGAAAACGCTAGCAAGTAACCCACTTATAAGACATACGGGATCATCACATGGCAAGACATGAGTAATATTTAAATCAAGGGGTGATGGGGCACATGTCTTGTATACTTTCAAAGGCATAGATTACCAGCATGACAACATAAGAGCAGTAACTCATAAACATTCAACAGTTCAATAACAATCAAGGTACAAGTCAATCACACCGTAACGACTCACATGATGCATGCCAAAATATGCACTACACTACACAATCACAAATGCTTATGCAATTCTTTTCAAAACAGTGCAATGCATGTCAAAATGTCCGGTCACATAACTTTATACCCTGTGATGGGCCACAGCTTGTCTTTATACCCTGTGACGCACCACAGCTCAACTTTATACCCTGTAATGTGCCACAGCTTGTCTTTATACCCTATGACACATTACAGCTCACTTTATACCCTGTGATGGTTACAGATTGTCTTTATACCCTGTAACGCATGACAGCTCATTTCGCAAACTTTATACCCTGTGCTGAGGCACAGCTCTTTTCAAATCATAATGCAAATGCAAGTGCCATGATGCAAGGCTCCTCAATTCATTCTCCTTTCTCGTATGCAATTCACATTCATATAAGTCATTCATGTACACATGCGCAAGTACAAACACACACGAGTTTTTGCTAACTTACACATCATCACTTAGGCTTCGACTATCGTGTCAACACTTAGGCATGATACTAAGATCCATAACCTAAGACAGATATCCCTAACCATTCTTCGTCGAACTCTCAAGTACCTCGTGCCTTCATCTCCTAACCCGCCTAAGTCCTTCCCGTTGAAACTCGATTCGAGGATCCGTTGAAAACACCAAGATTGATTCACCATCCTAAGGCATGCTCCCAGGACTTAGACTAACTTTAATCAGGTCTTAAGAAGTCATTAAGGTCACTCAAGGGTTTCCCGAACGCCCCTCTTTCTTCCTCTACTTTCCACAAAATTTCAGGACTTCATCCCCTATACATCGATCGATCGATGTCCAACTGGGGACATCGATCTCTCACTTCGATCGATCGATGTCCTTCTGAGGACATCGATCTCTCAGGCTCAACCTACATCGATCGATCGATGTCCTTCTGTGGACATCGATCTCTCAGCCATCAGCACATCGATCGATCGATGTCCTTCTGAGGACATCGATCTCTCAGCTTCCTAGACATCGATCGATCGATGTCCTTCTGAGGACATCGATCTCTGACTTAGATCGATCGAAGCCTGCGTTTTTCCCAAACTTTCCTCTGTAATTTCTGCAGAACCATCAACCATCATCCTCCCCAATGCATACCCAATCTTTCACACCAAACCCTGACTACAATCACAGTCCTAACTACAAATCCAACGCTACAACGTATCAACTCCTGATCCATACCTAAAACACGCTCTCATCAACGACCATGAATTCAAAAATCCCACCTTTCCTCTTCCCAACCCCTTTCAACTACGAAACCACATCAAGAGGGAATTAGGGTAGGGATTTGCATGATTTTCACAGATTCAACAACAACAACAATCGTACTTTCATATATATTGGCCAAATCCGGAAACGAAAGCACATAGATCATAAACAAATAGTCAAAGAGCAAATCTACTGCATGGTGATCCAAGTTGATAATTAAGATAGGCCGTTTTTCTTTCGCAAAACGTAGGAACTTATAAACAGATTACTTGCCTTTGATTACTCGGAGGAGAAACGAAGAACGGATGAAGACTGGATTGATTCCTGGGGCTTTCTCCTTCTCTTGGGAAACGGCTAGGGTTAGGGGAGAGAGAGCGTCGTTGTTTTCTGTAGAAAACTGACGCTTTCTCAGTTTATATATGGTTAGGGGAAAAAGTTTGGTGTTTCTAAATTACCTTTTATTTCTTATTTATCTTAAAGGATAAATCTAAATTATTTAATTTTGAAAATTAAATACAATTTAATTCCTAATATTTAATCCTTCATTTAATTCTCATTCATCCTATATTTATTTCGTCATTAGTTACCGTTGACCGTCATTAATTCTCGTAAAATTCTTCTTTGTCTTTTAAGTTACCCTACGGAGGGTGCGGGGCATAACATCCCTCCCCCCCTTATAAGAAGTTTCGTCCTCGAAACTGGCGTACCTTATTGGAAGAGGTGTGGATATAACTCCTTCATTTGCTCTTCAAGCTCCCACGTGGCTTCGCGCTCCGTATGGTTACTCCACTGAACCTTGACATACGGAATGACGCGTCGGCGTAGGACTTGATCCTTTCTGTCCACAATCCTCATTGGATGTTCTTCGTAAGTGACGTCTTCTTTCACATCTAAGGGTTGGGCTTCAAGGACATGGCCCGGATCCGATACGTATTTCCGTAGTTGCGACACGTGGAATACGTTATGGACTTGTGATAAACTGGGAGGTAAGGCTAGTCGGTATGCTCTTTCACCAACTTTACCGAGAACTTCGTAAGGGCCAATATATCTCGGGCTTAACTTGCCCTTTACTCCAAATCTAGCAACTCCCTTAGTTGGTGAAACTCGTAGGTAAACCTTATCGCCCTCCTCAAACTCCAACGGTCGTCTTTTGGAGTCAGCCCAACTTTTACTGCGATCTTGGGCCACCTTGAGTTTCTCTCTTATCACCTTAACCTTATCCACCGTTTGCTCAACCAACTCTGGTGCTGTGATTGTCCTTTCCCCAACTTCGTCCCAACAAACCGGGGATCTGCACTTACGTCCGTATAAGGCTTCAAATGGCGCCATGCCAATTGCACTGTGATAGCTGTTGTTATATGAAAACTCCCATCAACTTCAACATGCTATCCCAGTTCCCTTTGAAGTCTAAGGCGCATGCTCTCAGCATGTCTTCCAATGTTTGGATGGTCCTCTCGGATTGCCCATCCGTTTGCGGGTGATATGCTGTGCTCATTCTCAACTCCGTACCCATAGCTTTCTGGAATGCTCTCCAGAACTTAGAGGTGAACTTGGGGTCACGGTCTGATACGATGCTAACTGGGACTCCATGTAGACTTACAATGTTATCCACATAGATATTGGATAACCTTTCATACGAAGTACCATGAGGCATGGCAATGAAATGAGCTGTCTTCGTCAGTCTGTCTACGATTACCCAAATCATCTCGTTCCCATTGCGGGTCTTGGGTAGTCCCATTACGAAATCCATCGTCACATGCTCCCACTTCCATTCTGGAATCTCTAGTGGCTTCATCAAGCCACCAGGTCGTTGATGTTCCGCTTTGACTTGTTGGCATACCAAACATCTCTCAACATATGTCGCTATTGACTTTTTCATCCCTATCCACCAATAGTTTCTTTTGAGGTCCTTATACATCTTAGTACTTCCGGGGTGGATAGACATTCTTGAGTTATGCGCCTCTCGAAGTAATTCCATTCGAAGCTCGTCGTTAGCGGGTACGCATAACCGATTCTGGAACCATAGACTCCCATCTTCTCGCAACTGGAAGTCTTTTACCGGTCCCGTGGATAATTGGTCGCGGATCTCTTTCAGTGCTAGGTCCTCATACTGTGCCTCTTTGATTCGGTCTACCAAGTTTGGGCTGATAGACAAAGCTGTGAGGACATTTGCCACTGAATCCACCATTTCAAGATCAAACTCCTCAATCTCTCTTTCCAATGGAGACTGTCTTGCGTGGCTAGACTTCCTGCTCAATGCGTCTGCCACTCTATTGGCTTTACCCGGATGGTAGTTGATGGTCAAGTCATAGTCCTTGAGTAACTCTAACCATCTTCTTTGTCTCATATTCAACTCTTTCTGCGAAAATAGATACTTTAAGCTCTTATGGTCCGTGAAGACTGCACATTTCTCTCCATATAGGTAGTGTCTCCAGATCTTAAGGGCAAATACCACAGCTGCGAGTTCCAAGTCATGCGTCGGGTAGTTCTGCTCATATGGTTTCAATTGTCTTGACGCGTACGATATGACTCGTTCATTTTGCATCAAAACACAACCTATAAACAGAACGTTAGTTTAAGACTAGCATATGTATATACACTGCATCAATTGTACTGATGTACATACCTAGTCCTTTCTTAGACGCGTCGCTATAGATCACGAAACCGTCGGTGCCGGAAGGTTGTGCCAACACCGGGGCTGTGGTCAATCTCTTCTTGAGCTCGGTAAAGCTCTGCTCGCATTCCGCAGTCCATTCGAATTTAGTCTTCTTCTGCGTAAGTCGACTCAAGGGTACTGCTATCGTTGAGAATCCCTCAACAAACTTCCTATAGTAGCCTGCCTAAGCCTAGGAAGCTTCTGACTTCGGTCACATTAGTGGGTCTTGGCCATTCGGTGATGGCCTCTATCTTCTTAGGATCTACAGAGATCCCATCTTCGGAAATCACGTGACCAAGGAAGGCTACACTCCTTAGCCAAAACTCACACTTACTGAATTTGGCATACAGCCTTTGTTGCCTCAGAATTTGCAACACCACTCTCAAATGTTCAGCATGAGCTTGTTCGTCGGGGGAATAGACCAAAATGTCATCGATGAACACTACTACAAATTGATCTAACTGTTCTCGGAACACAGTGTTCATCAAATCCATGAAAGCAGCTGGGGCATTAGTTAGTCCAAAAGGCATCACTAAGAATTCATAATGCCCGTATCGAGTTCGGAAAGCTGTTTTAGGTACGTCTCCGGCTTTCACAAGTAACTGATGGTATCCTTGACGGAGGTCAATCTTGGAAAACCATCTAGCTCCCTTCAGTTGATCAAATAGATCCTCAATCCTTGGTAAAGGATATTTATTCTTAATGGTGATCTTGTTCAACTCTCGATAGTCGATGCACAGCCTCATGCTGCCATCTTTCTTCTTTACGAATAGGACTGGGGCTCCCCAAGGTGATACACTGGGGCGAATTAACTTCTTGTCCAGCAACTCCTGAAGTTGCCCCTTTAGCTCTTTAAGTTCAGCTGGAGCCATTCTGTAGGGTGCCTTAGATATAGGCTCGGCTCCGGGTATCAAATTGATCTCAAACTCCACTTCTCTTGATGGCGGTACTCCCGGTAAGTCGTCCGGAAATACGTCCTTAAATTCATTGATTACCGGTATTTGATCCATGGAGGGAACTTCTTGCTGAGCATCTACAGCATACACCATATATCCCTCTGCTCCTTTTTGCAAAGCCTTAAACGCCTTAATTGCCGTCATGTATATCTTCTTGGGAGCTTTAGTTATCTTGCAATTTCCTTGTACCGTGATGTCATTCATCTCAGGGTCCTTGAGGGTCACTTGCTTCAATTTACAATCAATACTGGCATGATTTTTGGTCAGCCAATCCATGCCCAATATGACATCAAAGTCCTTCATCGGGATTGGAACTAAGGTCACCGAGAATAACTTCCCATCCAACTCCATCTCACAATCTTTGTACTGGTGGTGGGATACCAGCACTTGCTCGCCGGCTGCTTGCACTCTAAATGGGTTCTCAAGCCATTCGGGTAAACAGTCGATCCCTTTGGCAAATCGCTTAGAAATGAAGGAGTGACTAGCTCCACTATCAAACAACACGTTCGCAGGTACTTTGTTAATTAAGATCACACCTAATCATAAGAGGGTAACACATAGAGGTTTTCACATAACACATATTCAATCATCAACTTAAATGACTAAAGTTTCAACTTAAACGACTATTATTTAACTTAGGTCATACCTGTCACCACATTTGCGTCCTCTTGGACTTCCGCGTCTGTCATGGCGTGGACTCTAGCATTGGGCCTGCCTCTCTGCTGCTGAGTCGGCCCTGCACCTGTTTGTGGCTTAGGGTTCAAGTCTGGGCAGTCCTTGATCCTATGGCCTGACTTTCCACATCTGAAGCACGTACCTGATACTTTCCAACATTCACCCACGTGTCTTTTATGGCAGTGCGGGCATTCTGCAGGTGCTTGCCGGTCAGGTTGGTTTGGCTGTGGTGTCCTTTGCACTGGCCCCGTTTGCCCCTTTCTGGGGATCTTGACCCAACGTCCGGGCCTACTCCCACTTTGCTCAACTCTCGGCCTCTTGCTCGATTCTTCACGAGCCTCTCTGTTCTGTGACCTACGCATGTCACTCTCCACTCGATAACATGCGTCCAACATCTCCTCGAACGTTTTCAAGCTTGACCCCGCTATGGCAGTCCGAATGCGGGGGTTCAGTCCTTCCTCAAATTTTAGCATCTTCATTCGGTTGTTTTCCAGTACCAAGGGTGTGAACTTACCCAAGGCATGGAACCGATCTGCGTAATCAGAGACAGACATCCTTCCCTGTTCGAACTTGTCAAACTGTCTCATTTTCTCCAAAATGGCAGTCTCTGGCACATAATAGTCCTTGTAGGCCTTTACAAATTGACTCCACTGGATGGGAGAAGTCATCTTGGGCGAAATGCCGTTCCACCATGCATTCGCTCTGCCAGTTAGGAAAGGCGTGGCCACATCCACCTTGTGTTCTTCTGGTACTTGCACTAGCCTGAAGCATTTTTCTACTTCGTCCAGCCAAAACCCAGCCACCTCTGGGTCAGTTGTCCCTTCAAAGTTTGGGGTATGCATCTTTCGCATCTCCCCAATGTAGTACCTTATGCCGTGCTGCGGTGGTGCTGGCGCAGGGGGTTGTTGCGGTTGTTGCTGCTGCTGAGCAACTCCCTGGGCTATCACCGTGATAGCATCAATCAGCGCTTGTGGGACTAGAACTGGTGGTGGTGGAGGAGGGTCATTGCTCTCATTGCCACCGTTACCTTGGTTATCACGTCTAGGAGGCATCTTCTGCAATATCACGTCATTAGTGTCGAGCAGTTCCAAAATAAACGTGAAATCCATAAAGGGGTACAAGGCGTAGTTCATAGGTTAAAACGATTACATCTATTTGACTTCACTAATCGCGCTCGTACACACACCCATCCCAGATCAAGCTTAAATCTGAAATTGCATACTTAGATCTAAAGATCAACTTAAGGTGAAGGTCATAACTTAAGACTCTACATGTCATAACCTAGGTCTCCGAGGTAGATCTGAAGCCTAGTCTCTGATACCACCTGTAGCGCCCCGACCCGGACAGCGGAATCCGAATCGGTTCACCCGTCGTAGCTTACTGAGAAGACTACCAGACGTCTCATCTCTCGAATACGCATCATCGATGACGTAAGAGAAATAAGTGCGGAAACATATCAAATCAACCAAATCATCAGAGTAGTACGTCAAAGACAATGTGATCACCGACAGTGTACATGGTCGCAGCCATCTAAAACCCCAAATGAAAGACCAAATAAATGAAACAAATGGAAACAGTTGTAACTAGCCAATCAATCTCCCCAACAAGGTCTAGGTATCCCATTCAGCCCACTCGCCGTCATCCTCGATAAAGATCATGTCGTAACTAGGCTCATCTGCAATGACAAAAGGTAGTACCCTTAGCGAAAACGCTAGCAAGTAACCCACTTATAAGACATACGGGATCATCACATGGCAAGACATGAGTAATATTTAAATCAAGGGGTGATGGGGCACATGTCTTGTATACTTTCAAAGGCATAGATTACCAGCATGACAACATAAGAGCAGTAACTCATAAACATTCAACAGTTCAATAACAATCAAGGTACAAGTCAATCACACCGTAACGACTCACATGATGCATGCCAAAATATGCACTACACTACACAATCACAAATGCTTATGCAATTCTTTTCAAAACAGTGCAATGCATGTCAAAATGTCCGGTCACATAACTTTATACCCTGTGATGGGCCACAGCTTGTCTTTATACCCTGTGACGCACCACAGCTCAACTTTATACCCTGTAATGTGCCACAGCTTGTCTTTATACCCTATGACACATTACAGCTCACTTTATACCCTGTGATGGTTACAGATTGTCTTTATACCCTGTAACGCATGACAGCTCATTTCGCAAACTTTATACCCTGTGCTGAGGCACAGCTCTTTTCAAATCATAATGCAAATGCAAGTGCCATGATGCAAGGCTCCTCAATTCATTCTCCTTTCTCGTATGCAATTCACATTCATATAAGTCATTCATGTACACATGCGCAAGTACAAACACACACGAGTTTTTGCTAACTTACACATCATCACTTAGGCTTCGACTATCGTGTCAACACTTAGGCATGATACTAAGATCCATAACCTAAGACAGATATCCCTAACCATTCTTCGTCGAACTCTCAAGTACCTCGTGCCTTCATCTCCTAACCCGCCTAAGTCCTTCCCGTTGAAACTCGATTCGAGGATCCGTTGAAAACACCAAGATTGATTCACCATCCTAAGGCATGCTCCCAGGACTTAGACTAACTTTAATCAGGTCTTAAGAAGTCATTAAGGTCACTCAAGGGTTTCCCGAACGCCCCTCTTTCTTCCTCTACTTTCCACAAAATTTCAGGACTTCATCCCCTATACATCGATCGATCGATGTCCAACTGGGGACATCGATCTCTCACTTCGATCGATCGATGTCCTTCTGAGGACATCGATCTCTCAGGCTCAACCTACATCGATCGATCGATGTCCTTCTGTGGACATCGATCTCTCAGCCATCAGCACATCGATCGATCGATGTCCTTCTGAGGACATCGATCTCTCAGCTTCCTAGACATCGATCGATCGATGTCCTTCTGAGGACATCGATCTCTGACTTAGATCGATCGAAGCCTGCGTTTTTCCCAAACTTTCCTCTGTAATTTCTGCAGAACCATCAACCATCATCCTCCCCAATGCATACCCAATCTTTCACACCAAACCCTGACTACAATCACAGTCCTAACTACAAATCCAACGCTACAACGTATCAACTCCTGATCCATACCTAAAACACGCTCTCATCAACGACCATGAATTCAAAAATCCCACCTTTCCTCTTCCCAACCCCTTTCAACTACGAAACCACATCAAGAGGGAATTAGGGTAGGGATTTGCATGATTTTCACAGATTCAACAACAACAACAATCGTACTTTCATATATATTGGCCAAATCCGGAAACGAAAGCACATAGATCATAAACAAATAGTCAAAGAGCAAATCTACTGCATGGTGATCCAAGTTGATAATTAAGATAGGCCGTTTTTCTTTCGCAAAACGTAGGAACTTATAAACAGATTACTTGCCTTTGATTACTCGGAGGAGAAACGAAGAACGGATGAAGACTGGATTGATTCCTGGGGCTTTCTCCTTCTCTTGGGAAACGGCTAGGGTTAGGGGAGAGAGAGCGTCGTTGTTTTCTGTAGAAAACTGACGCTTTCTCAGTTTATATATGGTTAGGGGAAAAAGTTTGGTGTTTCTAAATTACCTTTTATTTCTTATTTATCTTAAAGGATAAATCTAAATTATTTAATTTTGAAAATTAAATACAATTTAATTCCTAATATTTAATCCTTCATTTAATTCTCATTCATCCTATATTTATTTCGTCATTAGTTACCGTTGACCGTCATTAATTCTCGTAAAATTCTTCTTTGTCTTTTAAGTTACCCTACGGAGGGTGCGGGGCATAACAGTTTAAGGTCATAGCCTTTTGCAAACGTAAACTAGAAATCCTAAGGAGTTTTTTGACATAAGGATCAACCTTTTTGGTTGAGTATTCAAAGAGAAACACGTTTTTAAAGTTAAGCAACATTCTGTCCAATTCTGTCTAGATTGACCATCTGAATCTTTTCATTTGTTTGAAAGGCCAAACGATCTTATTTCTATCTGATTTTTGGATAGAGTCTTGTCAAGACATTCAAGTTAAATTCTGGAAATTTTCATAATTTCCGAAGTTGTGTACAAGGAGTTTTGAATTTTTCCAAAACGGGTTCTGAATCTGAGGTGGTGTCAGATTCTGTTTTCAAAGAGGATTTTTAATCAAATGTAGTAGTGTAATTTCTGCTAACCACTATTCACCTCCACCTCTAGTGGTGTTTATTGCAGGTGTACGGTCCAACAACATATTATTTATTTACCTTTATTTTATGCACTTTATTTCTTAAAGTTGGAGGCATGAAATGTTATATTCTTTAATTACATACTATTATTTCATTACTCTGTCTCCCATGCATGATCCGCATGACGTATCTAGACGGATTACTTGCTGGACGATTAGTGTTATCGCTCATACTTGCCTTTCAGAGAACAGGGACCCTGACGCCTTGTACATTATGATTTGTACGCACTTATGATGACTTGTATTGACATGCATGTTGTATATTTATTTTATTTTGCTTCTGCTATCTCGATTTTGCGATTCATGTCAGCATGTACATGTATAGTATTGACGCCTTGTCCTTCTCGTAGCAGAGTACGGCGGATGTATCATGTCAAAACCCTAGTTCCGGGCAAGGCGCTACATGTGGTGTTAGAGCCAAGGCTCTATATCCACGGCAGAAACGGTAAAGTAAACAACTTTAAAAAATCATGTTTCTAGAACTTAAGTTATGATCGTAGACTGAGAGTGACAGCCTTAGATTAAGTCCACTAGAACGGTTTAGGGATAACTAGATCAAAAGGATTGTGCCTTCACCTAATTTGTAAAATGTTTATTTAGAAACACTAACGGTAAACCCTAAATTTAGGAATTATGAACGAATAACTTGAACTAAATTTAAATTATGACATATAACGGTTATATTGCTAATAAATGCTTCCAATAGGATGTCTTCGCGACCGAGAGGAAGACCTCATGCCAACAGTGTAGCGCCCCAGCCCGATACCGTCATCGGAACCAGTGCACCCGCCGTAGCCTACTATGAGAACTACGAAGCGTCAAGCAGATCAAGCGTACATCCTTCATAATGTAAGATAAAAACCAGCGGAAACGTCATAAAATTTAAACCTTCATCGTCATTAAAACATCCATAAAATGCAGCGGAATTAAAAGATGTTTGTTCCTCTTGCCAACATAAGTTTTAGATCAACATAACAACAAATGAGTTTTCCAAACTGAAATAAAGTAGTCCAGCATCTATCTATTCCCATGTCCATCATCCCATTGAGCCCACTCGCCGTCGTCTTCAACAAATATCAACTCATATTCAGGCTCACCTGAAAAGGAGCAGAGTAATTGTTCTTAGCGAAATTATCGCTAGCAAGTAACCCGTCTATACACCTTACGGAATCACACACGTCGAGTCACCAGTGTATAAAACATTGCCCAAAAATAAGGTGCTCGGGTTAGCAAATAGCATCTTAATAAGAATTCCTCAAAGCAGATAAAGCACATATGTGTACACAGATATGAGAACCAACATGTATTAAAACAACGTATCACATAGCAAGTCATAAACTAGTCACGTTTCTTGCATGTCAATTCTTATGCTCCGTGTATCATGATGCATGTACTTCTGTAAAATCACACACAACACCCATGCATATGTCTTCTTTCTTAAACATGTCATGCATGTCATTTCACAAAACATTTCATCACTTTACATATCATATTCTTCGCGTAGCAGAACTTTATACCCTGTGGGTGATCAGTCCACAGCAAACATTACTTTATACCCCGTGCTGAAAGGTCCACGGCCCCATAACATATAACTTTATACCCCGTGCTGAAAGGTCCACGGCCCCATAACATATAACTTTATACCCCGTGCTGAAAGGTCCACGGCCCCATAACATATAACTTTATACCCCGTGCTGAAAGGTCCACGGCCCCATTACATATATCATATATCCGTGCTGATAGGTCCACGGCCCCATTACATACATCATATATCCGTGCTGAAAGGTCCACGGCCCCATAAAATAACTTTGTTTTCCGTGCTGATAGGTCCACGGCCCCATAAAATACTTTATACCCTGCTGTTGATTCACAGATCACGCTTTTATACCCTGCTTCCGCAGGCGTGACTTTTATACCCTGTGATCAACCAGCAGCCATTTCGTCTTTCGAAAACTTTAACTTTTCTTGTAAATACTTCTTTCGCAAAGCAAATCTCAAATCAAATGCAAGTGCCCATGTCATGATGCAGGATGCACATGTAACTTCGTATCAAACATGTATCACACACATTCATATATCGTACCTATCAAGTATACAGTCTTGCACCTCAAACACTCCGTGGTCGTATCTTTCCAAGTCCATTCTTCTTACGAATTCACTCAAGATTCAATCTTATTCTAACTTGATCAAACTTACCGTCTACACCTCAATTACCACTCAGACACCTTTGCATTTTATGCTCAAAAGAAGTGTATAAGGTTACAACACATACATAGGGCACCTAAAGGGTCAAAGAGACTTCCAGTATAGTTGGAACGCTACATGAAGCGCCTATAGTGACTTAGAGCGCCTATACTAGGCGTTCGAAGTGTTCGGGGATGTTCCGTAGACATTGAACGCCTACATGAAGCGCCTAATGTGACATAGAGCGCTTTATGTAGGTGTTCGAAGTGTTCGGGAATGATTCAGGACACATTGAACGCTACATTAGGCGCCTAATGTGACATAGAGCGCCTAATGTAGGCGTTCGAAGTGTTCTGACGGTTTTAAATTGCAGTTTTTCTGTACGGGAAAGCTTCAGGACACATTGAACGCTACATTAGGCGCCTAATGTGTCATAGAGCGCCTAATGTAGGCGTTCGAAGTGTTCTGACGATGCCAAACTGCAGTTTTTCTGCAGTAACTTCCTCTCCAACACCCTCCTTCTTCAACCCTTTCATTTTCAACACTTAAAGATCCATCTTAACATCTAGATTCATCTTACTTAACACACATCTAAACATGAATTGATGCCTAGCCATGCCTAACAATATCTACTCTAGCCTTCAATCATTCACAACCTTCAAAAGATCTCATCAACTTTCCCAACACAACAAGACTACAGCAATGTCATCACTCATCTCTCAATTTCCTGCACTTACTCTCAACATCTAAGTGTAGACAATCAACATAAGAGTAGAGCAAGACTATAAGCACGTCAAACTATACACTTTTATGGGCATGCTTGACAACAACAAAGCACCACACAACTATTTTCATAAATACGGCCCAAAGAACAAGACTTTACACAATTAACAACAAGACTTACGTATAACAAAGCATTTAAGATAGACAAGACAAGAATACTAATGTGTGATTCATGTTTTCTCTTTGTAAGAACATAGGGCCTAAAGTATCAAAATTTGCGTAAAGCGTATAGAAAGATTACTTGCCTTGGAATCTAGATAAGCTTACGGATTTACTGCAGAATTTCTGTAAGAATTGAACCTAGGTTGCTCGTTCTTCCTTCCTTTCCTTCTTCTTCTCTCCTTCTTCTTTCCTCTTTCTTTTCTCTCTCTTTTCTCAGAATTTTCCTTCTCCCTTTGCTGTCAAAACCGCCCCTCATGCTGAGAAGGGGGAAGTTATACTAGATTTTGTAACTCCCCTAACTCCTAGTAGGGACTATTTTGATAATTTACTATGATTTCTTTTAATTCTACTTTTAATCCCTTTCTTTTGTTCTTCTATGTTTTGTGTAACTAAGTCACATTACCTACATAATTAATTAAGTTTCATTTAAGGTTGACCTAAGTATTGAAAGTTGCGCTTAAAAATCCCGGGGTGTAACATTCCACCCCCCTTACAAAAAGTTTCGTCCTCGAAACTTACGTACCTTAGTCAAAGAGCTAAGGATACTTCTCCCGCATTTGTTCTTCGAGCTCCCAAGTGGCTTCACGTTCCGTGTGATTGCTCCACTGAACCTTTACATAAGGGATCACTCGCTTCCTCAACACTTGATCCTTTCGATCCACAACTTTCACGGGTACTTCCTCATATGTAACATCGTCCTTGAGTTCCAAAGGTTGAGCTTCAAGTACATGACTTGGATCCGCCGCGTACTTTCTTAATTGTGACACGTGGAAAACATTGTGTACTTGCGCCAACACCGGAGGTAATGCCAACTTATATGCCAAGTCCCCTACCTTCTCAAGTATTTCATAGGGACCAATGAATCGAGGGCTTAGCTTGCCTTTTACTCCAAACCTCATGACGCCCTTCGTAGGTGATACCTTCAAATAAACTTTTTCTCCCACGTCAAAATCCAATGGTCATCGTTTGGAATCTGCCCAACTCTTGCTACGGTCCTGAGCCGTCTTGAGTCTTTCCCGAATGACCTTCACCTTCTCTAACGTTTTCTCTAATAGCTCAGGTCCAGTAATCGTCCTCACGCCCACTTCGTCCCAATAAATCGGAGACCTACATTTCCTTCCATACAAAGCCTCAAAAGAAGCCATATCAATTGCGCTGTGGTAACTATTGTTATAAGAAAACTCCATCAGCTTTACCATTCCGTCCCAACTCCCTTTGAAATCTAGCACGCAAGCTCTTAGCATATCTTCCAAGGTTTGAATTGTCCGCTCGGACTGTCCATCAGTTTGGGGATGATACGCCATACTCAACCTTAATTCCGTACCCATGGCTTCTTGGACTGTTGTTCAAAACTTAGATGTGAACCGTGAATCTCGGTCAGATACTATACTTACTGGGACACCATGTAAGCTCACAATGTTCTCCATATACACATTCACTAGCTTGTCGAGAGGTGTTTCACTTGAAACGGGTAAGAAATGGGCAGACTTTGTTAAACGATCCACGATAACCCAAATCATGTCACATCCACTTCTTGTCTTTGGTAAACCAGCTACAAAATCCATTGTGATATGTTCCCATTTCCATTCGGGAATCTCCAACGGCATGAACAATCCACCGGGCCGTTGGTGTTCCGCCTTGACTTGTTGACACACCAAACACCTCTCTATGAATTCCGCAATATGTCTTTTCATCCCAGACCACCAATAGTAACGCTTGAGATCTCTATACATCTTGGTGCTACCGGGGTGTATTGATAACCTCGAATTATGAGCTTCTTGCAAAACTTCTTTCCTAAGTTCGTCAACATCCGGGACGCATAATCTTTCCCTAAACCATAAGCTCCCATCCTCTTTGGTCCGAAATCCTTCAACTTGACTGTATTTCACCCTTTCCATTATCTCACTTAAAGCCTTATCTTTCTTCTGAGCCTCCTTTATCCTATCAATCAAACTCGGTGTGATGGTCAATGCTGTCAGGACGTTCACCGTGGATTCTACCAAATCCAAACCAAATTCCTCCATCTCTCTTTCCAATGGTGATTGTCGTGCATGGCTGGACTTTCTACTTAAGGCGTCGGCTACCTTGTTAGCCTTTCCCGGGTGATAATGAATAGTTAGGTCGTAGTCTTTTAGCAACTCCAACCACCTCCGCTGCCTCATATTCAATTCCTTCTGAGAGAACAAATATTTTAGACTCTTATGATCCGTGAATACCGCGCACTTCTCTCCATACAAATAATGCCGCCAGATCTTCAAGGCGAACACAACCGCGGCAAGTTCAAGATCATGTGTGGGATAGTTTTGCTCATAAGGCTTTAGCTGTCTTGAGGCATACGCGATGACTCGTTCGTTTTGCATTAAAACACAACCTACAAACAAGGTGTTAGTCTAAACTTAATGGGTATACAAGATCATAACCTTATACTATAATTTACGTACCTAACCCGTTCTTTGACGCATCACTATAAATCACAAATCCATCCGTTCCAGAGGGTTGAGCCAATACTGGAGCTGTCGTTAATCTCTTCTTAAGCTCCGTGAAACTTTGCTCGCATTCCGCCGTCCACTCAAACTTGGATTTCTTTTGAGTAAGGCGACTGAGAGGTACGGCAATTCTTGAGAATCCCTCAACAAATTTTCTGTAATAACCTGCTAGACCCAAGAAACTTCGCACTTCGGTGACATTGGTAGGTCTAAGTCATTCAGTTATGGCTTCCACCTTCTTCGGGTCAACAGCAATCCCCTCTTCTGATATCACATGACCCAAGAAAGCCACACTTCTTAACCAAAACTCACACTTGCTAAACTTTGCATAAAGTTGTTTCTGCCTCAAAATGCTTAGTACGGTTCTCAAATGCTCAGTGTGAGTTTGCTCGTCAGGAGAGTACACAAGAATATCATCTAGGAATACCACTACAAACTTATCCAACTGTTCTCGAAAGACGGTATTCATAAGATCCATAAAAGCCGCAGGGGCATTTGTCAATACAAATGGCATCACTAAAAATTCATAGTGGCCATACCTTGTGCGGAAAGCTGTCTTTGCGATGTCCTCGGCCTTCACTCGCAACTGATTATATTCTGATCGGAGATCGATTTTCGAGAAGATCTTGGCACCTTTGAGCTGATCAAATAAATCTTCGATTCGCGGAAGGGGATACTTATTCTTGATGGTAACTTTATTCAACTCTCTATAATCGATACAAAGCCTCATGCTACCATCCTTCTTCTTTACAAACAAAACAGGTGCTCCCCAAGGCGATACGCTAGGGCGGACAAACTTCTTGTCCAGTAACTCCTGCAGCTGTTCCTTCAACTCTCTCAGTTCTGCCGGAGCCATTCTATAAGGAGCTTTAGAAATAGGTTCTGTTCCTGGAATCAAGTTGATCTCGAACTCAACTTCTCTCGGGGGTGGTACTCCTGGTAAATCTTCCGGAAACACATCAAGGAATTCATTGACCACCGGAATTTGCTCAATAGATGGTACCTCCTGAGTAACATCCATGGCATACACTAGGAATCCCTCGGCACCCTTCCTTAATGCTTTGCATGCTTGCGCGACAGACACATATACCTTCTTGGGAACTTTCTTTCGTTCCGCATCTCCTTGAAATATTACCTCCTCCATCTTAGCATTCTTGATTGTCACTTGCTTCAACCGACAATTAATATTGGCGTGATTCTTGGCTAGCCAGTCCATTCCTAATATGACGTCAAAGTCATACATCTGAATAGAGATCAGTGTGGCGGGGAATGTTTGTCCTTCAAACTCCAATTCACAATCCCGGTACCGATGATACGAAACCATAATTTGATCTCCGGCCGCTTGAACACGATACGGAGTTTCTAACCATTCAGGCAGACTACTCAGGTGTTTAGTGAATCTCTTTGCTACAAAGGAGTGGCTTGCGCCGCTATCAAAGAGCACGTTGGCAGGTACCTTATTTACTAATATCGCACCTAAAGCCATATCAAGTTATACACGGAAAATTAAGCACATAATACTCAATTCATTAAATATTTAAACTTAGTTTAAACGGTACCTGCTACTACGTCGGTAGCCTCCTGCACATCCGTATCCGTCATGAGATGTACACGGGCATTTGCTCTAGGCTTCGCTCTCGGCTGCTGAGCCGCCTCTCCAGGATTATTTTTCTTCATCTCCGGGCAATCTCTAATTATATGGCCCACTTGACCACATCGAAAACATGCCCCAGCCACTTTCCTACACTCTCCAACATGGTTCCTGCCGCAATGTGGACAAACTCCTATAGCCTGCTGAGCTACTTGATTCTGGGGTGGCAGTCTCTGAAAATTCCCAACTGGCCCTCTCTTCGGAATCTTGACCCAACGTCCGGGTCTTCCACCAACTCTCACATCCTCCCTTGGTCTCTTGCCTCTTTCAGCTCCTCCTGTGCTAGCTGCTCTTGCCGCCACTCGGCGAAAATCACTCTCAACACGGTAACACGCATCTAGCATATCCTCATAAGTTTTCATCCCTGCATTCACTATCGCCGATTGTATCCTCGAGTCCAAACCCCTCTCAAACTTTGTCATCTTAAGACGATTATCAGTCATGATTGCAGGGGCAAACTTACCCAAAGCATGGAAACGATCTGCATACTCCGACACCGTCATCCTTCCTTGCTCCAATCTGTCAAATGCTCTTATCTTGTCCAATATTGCACTCTCCGGTACATAGTACTTAAGGAACACATCACAAAACTGAGTCCACGAGATCGGTGGGGTCATTCTTAACACCATTCCTTCCCACCATTCACCGGCCTTGCCACTTAGAAGAGGTGTGGCCACCTCAACTTTTATCTCATTCGGAACTTGCACCAGCCGGAAACATTTCTCAACCTCAGCCAACCAATGCTGAGCCTCTTCAGGATCCGTACATCCACCGAACTCCGGCACCCTCATCTTCCTCATCTCTCCATAAAAGAACCTGATGTTATGCTGTGGCGGTGGTGGAGGCGGAGGCTGATGCTGCTGCACATACCCTTGTGCAATGACCGTCAGCGCATCAGTGAGTACTTGGGGTAAAACCACTTGTGGTGGCTGGTTCTCCTGTCCATTGCCAGAGTTGCCTGTGTTATCTCTTCTTGGAGGCATATTTCGCTGAAAGGTTAACATTTCATTAGCATTCAGTAAATATAAAAAAAAAGGTTACTGAAGGCTCGAATGCGTACTAATAGGTGAGGTGTGTAGAATAACTATTAATACAAAATTAGATGATAAACGCGCTCGCACACACCCAACCCGTATCATACTTAACCACTAAAGAGATCAGTACTTATAACTAAGGATCAACCTTAAGGGAGAATCATAGCTTAAGAGTCTAAAAGATCATGACTTAAGTTTCCGAAATAGATCTGAAGCCTGGTCTCTGATACCACCTGTAGCGCCCCAGCCCGATACCGTCATCGGAACCAGTGCACCTGCCGTAGCCTACTATGAGAACTACGAAGCGTCAAGCAGATCAAGCGTACATCCTTCATAATGTAAGATAAAAACCAGCGGAAACGTCATAAAATTTAAACCTTCATCGTCATTAAAACATCCATAAAATGCAGCGGAATTAAAAGATGTTTGTTCCTCTTGCCAACATAAGTTTTAGATCAACATAACAACAAATGAGTTTTCCAAACTGAAATAAAGTAGTCCAGCATCTATCTATTCCCATGTCCATCATCCCATTGAGCCCACTCGCCGTCGTCTTCAACAAATATCAACTCATATTCAGGCTCACCTGAAAAGGAGCAGAGTAATTGTTCTTAGCGAAATTATCGCTAGCAAGTAACCCGTCTATACACCTTACGGAATCACACACGTCGAGTCACCAGTGTATAAAACATTGCCCAAAAATAAGGTGCTCGGGTTAGCAAATAGCATCTTAATAAGAATTCCTCAAAGCAGATAAAGCACATATGTGTACACAGATATGAGAACCAACATGTATTAAAACAACGTATCACATAGCAAGTCATAAACTAGTCACGTTTCTTGCATGTCAATTCTTATGCTCCGTGTATCATGATGCATGTACTTCTTTAAAATCACACACAACACCCATGCATATGTCTTCTTTCTTAAACATGTCATGCATGTCATTTCACAAAACATTTCATCACTTTACATATCATATTCTTCGCGTAGCAGAACTTTATACCCTGTGGGTGATCAGTCCACAGCAAACATTACTTTATACCCCGTGCTGAAAGGTCCACGGCCCCATAACATATAACTTTATACCCCGTGCTGAAAGGTCCACGGCCCCATAACATATAACTTTATACCCCGTGCTGAAAGGTCCACGGCCCCATTACATATATCATATATCCGTGCTGATAGGTCCACGGCCCCATTACATACATCATATATCCGTGCTGAAAGGTCCACGGCCCCATAAAATAACTTTGTTTTCCGTGCTGATAGGTCCACGGCCCCATAAAATACTTTATACCCTGCTGTTGATTCACAGATCACGCTTTTATACCCTGCTTCCGCAGGCGTGACTTTTATACCCTGTGATCAACCAGCAGCCATTTTGTCTTTCGAAAACTTTAACTTTTCTTGTAAATACTTCTTTCGCAAAGCAAATCTCAAATCAAATGCAAGTGCCCATGTCATGATGCAGGATGCACATGTAACTTCGTATCAAACATGTATCACACACATTCATATATCGTACCTATCAAGTATACAGTCTTGCACCTCAAACACTCCGTGGTCGTATCTTTCCAAGTCCATTCTTCTTACGAATTCACTCAAGATTCAATATTATTCTAACTTGATCAAACTTACCGTCTACACCTCAATTACCACTCAGACACCTTTGCATTTTATGCTCAAAAGAAGTGTATAAGGTTACAACACATACATAGGGCACCTAAAGGGTCAAAGAGACTTCCAGTATAGTTGGAACGCTACATGAAGCGCCTATAGTGACTTAGAGCGCCTATACTAGGCGTTCGAAGTGTTCGGGGATGTTCCGTAGACATTGAACGCCTACATGAAGCGCCTAATGTGACATAGAGCGCTTTATGTAGGTGTTCGAAGTGTTCGGGAATGATTCAGGACACATTGAACGCTACATTAGGCGCCTAATGTGACATAGAGCGCCTAATGTAGGCGTTCGAAGTGTTCTGACGGTTCTAAATTGCAGTTTTTCTGTACGGGAAAGCTTCAGGACACATTGAACGCTACATTAGGCGCCTAATGTGTCATAGAGCGCCTAATGTAGGCGTTCGAAGTGTTCTGACGATGCCAAACTGCAGTTTTTCTGCAGTAACTTCCTCTCCAACACCCTCCTTCTTCAACCCTTTCATTTTCAACACTTAAAGATCCATCTTAACATCTAGATTCATCTTACTTAACACACATCTAAACATGAATTGATGCCTAGCCATGCCTAACAATATCTACTCTAGCCTTCAATCATTCACAACCTTCAAAAGATCTCATCAACTTTCCCAACACAACAAGACTACAGCAATGTCATCACTCATCTCTCAATTTCCTGCACTTACTCTCAACATCTAAGTGTAGACAATCAACATAAGAGTAGAGCAAGACTATAAGCACGTCAAACTATACACTTTTATGGGCATGCTTGACAACAACAAAGCACCACACAACTATTTTCATAAATACGGCCCAAAGAACAAGACTTTACACAATTAACAACAAGACTTACGTATAACAAAGCATTTAAGATAGACAAGACAAGAATACTAATGTGTGATTCATGTTTTCTCTTTGTAAGAACATAGGGCCTAAAGTATCAAAATTTGCGTAAAGCGTATAGAAAGATTACTTGCCTTGGAATCTAGATAAGCTTACGGATTTACTGCAGAATTTCTGTAAGAATTGAACCTAGGTTGCTCGTTCTTCCTTCCTTTCCTTCTTCTTCTCTCCTTCTTCTTTCCTCTTTCTTTTCTCTCTCTTTTCTCAGAATTTTCCTTCTCCCTTTGCTGTCAAAACCGCCCCTCATGCTGAGAAGGGGGAAGTTATACTAGATTTTGTAACTCCCCTAACTCCTAGTAGGGACTATTTTGATAATTTACTATGATTTCTTTTAATTCTACTTTTAATCCCTTTCTTTTGTTCTTCTATGTTTTGTGTAACTAAGTCGCATTACCTACATAATTAATTAAGTTTCATTTAAGGTTGACCTAAGTATTGAAAGTTGCGCTTAAAAATCCCGGGGTGTAACAAACAGACCGTCACAGGTACCCCGTCCTTCACCGCCCCAGGTACCTGCGCCTGTTGTGTCGGTACCACCATATGCTGAGCTAGTACCTCCAGTTCAGCAGCTTCAGCATCATGGAAATTTTCAATAGGCTGTACTTAATGCCTTAGTACAGATTAGGCAGGCCGTTAGGAATAACAGTCATCAAAATCGGGCTACACCTCTGTTGCCGCCGCTGCTGCCGCAGCAGGTGCTTGCTTCTTTTTTGGGGAACTGAAGAGGGCCAGAGTTCCGAATTTAAGGGCGGATCAGATCTAGACGTAGCCGAGAAATCGTTAGATGAGGTAAAGAATAACTTTGACCTGATCCAGGTACCTGATGATATGAAGACTCAGGTGATCCGACTTTTTCTGATTGGTCAGTGGTGGAATGCGAGTCTACAACATTTTCCTGCACCGGTTACTTGGGCACGATTTCTGATGGAGTTCCATAAGTTTTGCATCCCACCCTCAGTTACTTTACAAAGATAGGGATGTTTGAGTCTTTGGTACAGGCGCCCGGCGTAACAGTAGCAGACTATACCAATCAGTTTACCGCTCTAGGGACATATTTCTAAGATGTTATGGGGGGTGAGCAGCTCAAGATGATTAAGTTCGAGAGGGGTCTAAACTCACGCATTCGCACTTGGACTATGAATGCAAATCCGAGAGATTTTGGAGAACTACTGGTGCATGCTATCATGTTGGGCGTGATAATCTAAGGAGAGATGAGGAGTTAAAGAACAAGAGGCCACGAGACATAGAGGTGATTGGTTCGGATAGTGGACCAATATACATATGGGAACTAGTGGTACACCTCAGCCAAGACAGCAGTCTCAGTGTCCGACATAGTTTTAGAGGCAGTCGCAGTTTCAGCGGGCCCCACAGTCACCGAATCAGCAGTCACAACAGTACGTAGCGAGACCACATATAGCCATTCCCCCTTGCCTCACTTGTCATAGAGTACACACCAGAGAGTGTCGACTGGCGATCGGTGCTTGTTTCAGATGTGGTAAGACCAGTCATATGATGAAGGACTATCCAATGCCGAGGGATGGACAGTAGAGGAATGCACCGCAGCAGAGAGGTGGTCCATTGGCCAATGCCCAAGTGCCATTACGACTGATGCCAAGGTCGAGGACACCCCTGATGTATTGATAGGTATATTTATTACGGAATTTAAGTGCCATTTTTCTATATCTATTTTAGAAATGGCCTACTTGAATTACAAACTATCTCAGGTGCTATATTAGTATACAACATACTTGCCAACGTGTTTGTGTCCAAGAGGTTCTCGAAGAACTTTAGCAACTATCTGACATGGTTGGACATGCCCTATCGTGTTCAGGCAGCTGGTGATCAGGTGATCATTTCCCACCATTTGTATAAGGATTGTGAGATCGAGATGAAAGGGCAAAATTTTGAGGCTACCATGATTCCAATAAAAATTGGGGACTTCGACATCATTTTAGGTATGGATTGGCTTTTCAAGCACCATGCCTACATCGATTGTTGTGGTAAGCGTGTGATGATTAAGGATCTGATCTGAGAAGAAGTTATCTATCAGGGAAACTCCAAGTTGAAGAAACTACCATAGAATGTTTAACTGACAGGGGCATTCCGAGCACTGAAGAAAGGAAATGAAGTTTTTCTCGTATATGCTCTCAGTGACGAGTCAGAAACGCCTTCGGTTGACATTATTCAGGTGGTCAGTGAATTTGCATATGTCTTTCTGAATGACTTGCCAGGTTTACCTCTGGACAAGGAGATCGAATTTGAGATAAATGTTGTTTTCGGAGCTGAACCGATCTCAAATGCGCTGTATCGGATGGCCCCAGTAGAGTTGAAGGAATCGAAGGCACAGTTGCAGGAACTGATAGAGAAGAAATCCATACGGGCTAGCATATCGCCTTGGGGAGCTCGAGTGTTATTCGTCAAGAAAAAGGTGACTGTATGAGGCCCTACATTGACTATCACGAGCTGAACAAGATTACCATCAAGAATAAATACCTACTGCCCAGCATCGACAATTTTTTCGATCAGTGGAGAGTTAATAAATTAAGTACGTGAATAATGAAATTATAATTGTGTTTATCTATATGAACATAACCTAGTGTGCAGGGTGCTAAAATGTTCAGCAAGATCAATCTTCCCTCAGGATATCATTAGCTTAAGATCAAGCCAGAGGATGTTGATAAGACTGCTATTCGTACGAGATATGGACATTATGAGTTCTTGGTGATGCCGTTCAGTTTGACTAATGCCCATGCAGTGTTTATAGATCTGATGAACACGGTGTTTTGAGATCAATTGGACAAGTTTGTGGTTGTCTTCATCGATGATATTCTTATATATTCACCAGATGAGGAGACCCGTGCGGAGAATTTGAGGATAGCATTGAACGTCTTGGGGAAGAAGCAAATGTATGCTAAGATTAGAAAGTGCGAGTTATGGCTATGTAGTGTTGCATTTTTGGGTCATATTGTTTCTGAGCATGGTATATCAGTCGACCCAAAGAAGATTGAGGCTATCACGGAATGGCCGAGACCGAAGAATGTGAGAGAGGTCAGAATTTTTTTGGGACTTGCAAGTTATTACAAGGAGTTTTTCAAAAAATTATCTTGAATTGCAGTTCCACTGACCCAACTGACGCAGAAGAAAGCGCGATTTGATTGGACGTCAGCCTGCGAGAAAAGATTTGCCAAACTTAAGAAAAGATTGGCATCAGCACCAGTGTTAGCACATCCAATCTGTAGAGAAGGATTCGTGGTGTATAGTGACGCTTCCAAAAATGGACTAGGTTGTGTGTTGATGCAAAAAGATCGAGCAATCACTTACGTGCCGAGGCAGTTGAAACCCTACGAAATAACTCACCCATTACTTGGAGCTAACAGCAGTCGTCTTTGCGCTGAAGATTTGGAAACAATATTTATACGGTGAGAGATGTGAGATCTACACAGATCGTAAGAGTTTGAAGTATCTCTTCACCCAGAAAGAGCTGAACATGAGACATCAGAGATGTCTTGACTTGATGAAAGACTACAATCTTGTGATTCATTATCATCCGGGTAAGGCAAATAAGGTGGCAGATGCATTGAGTAGAATATCGAGTCACGCCTGGCTGACATCACTTGAGAGAGAGATCGCCGAGTTTGAGTTAGACATGATTGATTCGGCCTTGAATGTTCTGACTACAATGATGATCAGACCGACATTGATTGATCGGATTAAAGAGGCCCAGAAAACTGATACTGAGTTGATGAAGATCGTCGAGGGTTTGAAAGAGGAATCAGACAAGAACTTTGAGATTCAAAGTGATGGTAGTCTACGGTTCCATGGCAGATTGAGCGTACCGAGTGTTAATGAGCTTAAGAAGGAAATTATGATTGAGGCACACAGTTCGGGATTATTGATTCAGAGCTATGAAGATGTATCAGGATCTTAAGAGGAATTATTGGTAGAACGGGATGAAGAGGCAGATTGCAGAGTTTGTTGGACTTGTCTTGTATGTCAACTGGTCAAAGCAGAGCATCAGTGCCCAGTCGGTTTATTGCAGCTGCTTGAGATTCTAGAGTGGAAGTGTGAGCACATCACGATGATTTTCATTACCGGACTTCCTAAGACCCGCAGCGGGAATGACACTATTTGGGTGATTGTTGATCGGCTCACTAAGTCAGCGCATTTTCTACCCATGTCAATTCAGGCTTCGATGGAGAAGTTGATAAATATGTATATGGATGATATCGTGAGTTTACATGGGACACCAGTGAACATTGTTTGCGATAGGGATCCGCGTTTTACAACGAGATTTTGGAAGGCATATCAGCAAGCTATGGGCACTGAGATTAGAATGAGCACAGCATTTCATCTGCAGATATATGGACAGTCGGAGTGCACCATACAGACTGTGGAGGACATGTTGCATGTGTGCGTGTTAGACTTTAATGATAACTAGGATAAATCCATGAAGTTGATTGAGATTTCATATAATTACAGTTACACAGTTCCATCGGTATGGCACCGTTTGAGGCATTGTATGGTCGTAAGTGTCAATCGCCACCCTACGAGGATGAGATTGGAGAGAGAGCCATCATGGGTTCAGAGTTAGTGGAGAATACCTTAGATAATGTTAAGTTAATACGCGATCGATTGAATGAAGCTCAGGATCGGAGTAAGAGTAGGGAAGACTGTAAGAGGCGATTGATTTAGTTTGATGTCAGAGAGAATGTATATTTGAGAGTTTCTCCGATAAAGGGCATCATGAGATACGGTATCAAGGGGAAGCTGAGCCCTCGATTTATTGGTCCTTACGAGATATTGGAGCGAGTTGGAGTAGTTGCGTATCGGCTAGCAATACCCCCTGACACTGTCGCAGGTACATGACATGTTCCATGTATCACAGTTGTGACGATATATATATGACCCGAACCACATTCTCGAGCAACATCCAGGGACGATTCGAGAGGATGCTACCTACGAGGAGGTACCAACACGTATTGTGGACCGTAAGGAGAAAACACTGAGAAAGAGGTCGATCCCGTTCTTAAAGGTGTAGTGGAGTAATTATACTGAACGAGAAGTGACATGAGAGCCAGAGCAGCAAATGCAGAAGCAATATCCGTAGCTCTTCATATAAGGTACATAATTTTCAAGGACGAAACTTTTTATAAGGAGAAGAATGTTACGACATGAATTTTCCCGTTACGTTGTAATGCTTTCAATGCCGTAAATTTATTTGCATGATATGTGCCTTATAAATTCTTTGGTATGTCGATACACTAGCGAATTCAATAGCGCATGTTATCGAACATACGATAAAACATAAATAAATTTCGTCGTAACAACTTCAGTATTACACTAAATTAAATCAAATAGAAATACATGGCACAATAATTTTCACCACTAGAAGGCAGGACATAATAAATATCTTAGAAAAGAAGAAAAAGAAATATATATATATATATATATATATTATAAAAACATGTTGTTATTATTATCCCTCACTTCTGGCGGAGGAAAACCTTATTACAAAGCATAAAAGTATGACGATAGTAGCAGCAGATGATTACCAACATCCAAATGTATATGATATGCCGCATTAAAACCTTGCCAAGAAAAACCACCCTTGTGGATAAAACCTTGGCGAAGGAAAAAACGTACATATTTATATAGATGGAGTGTTGATAGGCGCTACCGTATAAAATGTAATAATGTACAATCCGAGAAGAGTACAAAAATAACAAAAAGATAATAAGACATAAAGATGTCCACAGTTGATGTGTTGCCCTCGTCCCGTCAGAAAAAGCAAAGCCGTCGTTGAGGAAGCAGATAAATGTGAATCGTAGTCCCGTCCATGCACAAGGTAAATGTATGACTGAGTGAAATAGATATAGCTGACATATTGAAAATTGGAAGGCAAATGAAATGAAGATCATACCAGTTCTGCTGACACCCAATAAGGGACCGACAGAAATAATAATGAAATGCCAATCCATTTGGAAGACATACAACAGTGAGGATCCGTTTGTTTGTATAGGGGGCCGGTCGTCTCAGCGGAAAGACCAACATCGCCGTCACAGGCAACAAATTTGAGTTGTAAGACATTCCATGCAGAAGAAACATTAAAAGCTGAGTGAAGCCGACATACTAAATATAGAGAAAGGTCTGTGACAAAACGAAAATATGCCATACCAGGTCTGCCTGCCCCGAGAAAAGGACAGGCAGAGACCGGGAGAAGTTGCCAATCCATTTGGAAGACATAATTTGGGGACGTGAAGACAATGCAATGGCAGCATCCCAGCTGGATTCCACTTGGAAATGACATGAAAATGTCCAATCCATGCACAAAGACATAAAACCACGACGTTATCAATAATCAACCAGCATAGGCTAAGAAAGAAAAACAGTAGGTAACAAAGCATACCAAGCCTGCCTGAACCCCGAAGGACACAGGCAGGAAAATTTTGTTTAAGCCAATCTATATGGAAGACCTGAATATATCAAGGAACCCGCAAATGTACTGAAGAGAGATCCAAGGAGACTGAACTCCGCACTAATGGCGGAAGAGAGCGAGCACCGTAGACTTGAGTGCATGGGTTTAACATGGCATGCTGTGCAAGGTAATGTGCTGACATGTTTGCTTCCCTATAAATGTGATGGAAATCCAGGTGATGAAGACGCACTAACGTGTGTAGCAACTGAAGGCAATAGTTTCCGTGAATCAGCTGAGGGCGTGACAGCCGCGATATCAGCAACGCACAATCTGATTCGAGAATAATCGATCGATATAGAGGCAGAAAATACAACAGACCAAAAACCGCAGCCTATATCTCTGCATGAATAGGGGAACTTGGGGGTCATCGAAAAGAAAGTGCTCCCACACATGTATCAGTATGGTCTCTCAAAATAGAACCACCTGCACTATAATGTCTTCCAACTGCAGCATATGTATTTAATTTAAATCTACCGGATGGTGGTAACCGCCAGCGCACCAAAATTGGACGTGGGTTCTGAAGCGGAGGAAGCCAAGGAAATGGTTGTCGAGGACCCATCAGTATCTTGGATCCAGCTAATGACTTACACCAAATGATGATATCATACTGTATGGTGAACTTTAAAGACTGTATGGAAAAAATGCATGGTTCACCATAGACTAGGGATGCATATGCACGCCACACATTGTAAGCGATGATAGCCGGGATAATGATGCGCAAAACCCCAAGGAAAGATGAAAAGGTTGATCGATACCACCAAGAGAGTAAATATTGTCGGAGCCTCAAAGAGGTGGGGAGCGGACAGTGTAACTTGCTGGCAAAATAACTCCAGATCGATCGAATGCCCAAGCAATATAAAAATATATGATCCACCGTAGCTGACTCCTGCTTGCAAAAAGGGCATTGGGATGGACATGCTGTAAAATACTTACGAGTATAGTCTTCAAAAGGCAATGCCGAATGAAACGTGCGCCATAGAAATATCTGAATGGTGGGTGAATGATGCTTGAACCAAATAAATTTTGCCGAAAGAAGTGTTGGACTGGAAGATCGGCATATATCATATGCACTCCGCAATGAGAACTCCCCTGTCGGCGTTGGAGTCCATGTAAGATGCTCCATCTGACCATCGGCGTGTGCAAGACAAATAGGATGAATCCTACAAATAAGTTTCCACACAGGTGAATCAGGTAACCTAGGCAAATAATCCCCCCAGTGACCATATTTGTCGTACATGTATTTACTCCAAAGTGTAGTTTGTCTGTGATACGACCACCAGATACGACAATGATATTCTTGTTGTAACATGTAGAGGTTACGAAGTCCCAGTCCGCCCTCCTCTCGGGGCGTTGTAATAGTAGCCCAAGATACCCAATGATGCCTACGTCCCCAATAGAACGTTGACATTTTGCGATGTATTATCTTGATGACCGATTTGGGCAGGCCCCCTACTGCGAGAATATGTAAAGGTAGCGAGGATACAACTGAACGTAGCAAAACAAGCCGACCAGCAGAAGATAATAATTTAGAATGCCAACCTTGGAGGCGATCATCGATATGCTGTAATAATGAAACACAGTATCTTGATCGGTTGATGCCCTTATGTAAATAGGACCCAAGATATCGAAATGGCAGGTGCGATTCCCGCATTCCCATGATAGTCTCATAGTCTCGCCGTTGTTGTAAAGTTACCGTGGCCGATGGAATAAAACTGCTTTTCTGAAAATTAATCTTTTGACCAGAGGCATTTTCATACTGTGCTAAGAAGGAGTGGAAACGTCAAAGATTACGCTGAGTTCCCCGTAAAAACACCAACAGATTGTCTGCATAGGCTAGATGGGTGACATTAAAAGAGACTCTGCCAAGACGAAAAGGATGTAGTGCTCCCGATGCTACTAATGATTTTAATCCCCTGCTAAAACCTTCAGATGAAATAATAAAAAGCAGAGGGGATAAAGGATCCCCTTGCTTAACACCCCTGTATGGTCGAAAGGAAGCTGAAGGATGGCCGTTTACTAAAACCGATAACGTGGTGGCACGCAAATGATTTAAAATGAGGTGAATGAAAAACTCAGAGAAGCCAAAAGCACGAAATAACCTCTCTAGATATTCCCAGCTGACTCTGTCAAAAGCCTTCATCATATCTAGTTTCGAGCATAACTGGGAACCACCTTTATCCAACATATGAATCATCTCTCGAGCCATTAGAACTTGTGTTGAAATATCAGAGCCCGGGAGAAATCCAGTCTGCTCTGGCGAAATGATTCGTGGTAGCAAATTATTGAGTCTAGTAGCAATGATTCTCGTGCAGACTTTGCTTAAAAAATTCGTGAGGCAGATGGGCCGAAAATCACTAAAAGTGTCAGGCGAAGGTTTTTTAGGGATCAAAGTGATAAGTGCACTAGCCATGACAGCATGCTGTGGGATACCCAAGAAAAATTTCTGCACTGCTTTAACCACGTCAGTATGAATAAATGACCAGCAAGACCAATAAAAGTTATCGTTGAAGCCATCAGGGCCTGCTGCACTATGGGGGTCTAAATGCCAGACTGATGTCTTAATTTCCTCCACAGTAGGCATCGCTGTAAGCATTAAGTTGTCATCCACGGTGACTAGGGTTGGTATATTATTGAGCACGGCATCATAATTGTGCGTATGTTCTTGCGTAAAAAGTGATTTGTAAAAGGCTAATGTTTCATCCTGAATAGTGGCAAAATCAGTGCATAGTCTGCCATCAGATGTACGGATTTGCTGGACACGCAGTTGAGATCACCGACCTTTGACAATGGAATGGAAATAGTGGGTGTTTGCGTCCCATCTTGTAACCATCGAACTCGTGCCTTCTGTTTCCAATAATGAAACTCATATAAGGAAGCTTGAATATACTCCGCTTTGGCTTTGTGGTACGCCTCACGGTTTGCATCAGAGGAGTCAGTGTCCCACGCATGTTCAGCAAGGGTAAGAACTGATTCAGCATTCTTGACATTTGAAAAGATGTTACCAAAAATTTCCTTATTCCAACGCTGTATATCCTTCTTCAGTCGGAACAACTTTGCATAAAAGCCATACATACCTCCTGTTGTGGGATAGGATGTCCAAGCATTTTCTACATAACTATGAAAATCTGGATGAAGCAACCAGGAGTCTAAAAAACGGAAAGATTTGCGTCCCTCTGGATTACCCAATCGGCATATAAATAATAAAGGAGTATGGTCCGAAGAAACACGAGGAAGATATGAAAGGCGTGTGTCATTAAAAATATCTTGAAAAGCGGAATTATAGAACAACCAGTCTAACCTTCGACGAACACGGCCAAGGCCTCTACCATCTGTCCAAGTATAACGTGACCCATGATACTGTGGAGACATTAAGAACATACTTCGATACAATCATTAAAATCCTGCAATGAAGAAAGCGACGGTTGAGAGCGTCCTGTATGATCCTTGAGAGAACGAAAAGTATTAAAATCACCCCCAACAATCCATGGCATATCATTTGAGTCAGAGAAAGTAGATAGTGAATGCCATAATGAGCGACACAAAGATAATGTATGATTGCCGTAGACCACTGATAAGACAAAATTTTGTTGAAGACGGCGAAATGAGAAAGTGAAATGAACCACCTGATTTTGGTCCTGTGAACCAACCAAATGATAATTTGTGTCACGCCAAAACAACCAAATATGTTCTGATTGGGAAGAGAAATGATTTGAAAAGCCAAGATCCATAGCAAAACGAATAATGTGAGATGGTGAGTGCTTCGGTTCAATCACAGCTACTATATGTAAATGATGTTCATGTATCAAGTTATGCAATCTAGGCAAAGAGGCACGCATGCCTCGTATATTCCAGAATAAAATATTCATTGAGCAAAGGTAGAACCACTTCCCTGAATTGCATGAGACGCACTACGAGTTAAAATCATGGAGGGTGGTAATGGTGGGAGATCCTTTCTTGCACGACGTTTGCGACGAGGAACAACTGGAATAAAATCTGCATTCGCAGTGGAATCCTGCAGGCGAGATAATAAAACATCGTCCTCCGGCGATGTAGGAATCAACTCCATTTGCCTGACCACATCGTCCGGGACCGTTGATACCTCCGGTTGCTGATCGTGTTCTGGCAACTCATTGTCAGAACAGTGGCCAATGTCAAAATTTTCGGATATATCTTGCGGTGCTGTTGAGTCACCAGCGGGCAGTAAATCATCAACCACATGTATTGGATGGTCACTACCTGGAACATCTTGCCTTTGGACTTCTACCGGCTGCGCCTGTTTGTTCATGGAAGTATTATTCACAGGTGCATCTGCTGCGTGTGGGTTCCCTTCTTTACGTTTAACAGGTGTCCAGCGTTGTGCACGTGGTCGGGGTGGTGGAGGCGGTGGCGGAGGTGGCACAGTGCCCTTCTCTTTTGGATGACAATCTGGCAATGCATGGCCAAGTCTTCTACATGAGATACAAAATTGTGGCAAATCCTCGTAAACCACAGTTTGTAGGATCAGTCGATTTTTTGCCTGTAAATATATCTTTTGAGGCAATTCTTGAGAGATATCCACTTCTACGCATACTCGTGCAACAGACGGCCGTAACCCGTCCGCCGTCACAACATCAAGTTTTATCGGCGTGCCTATGGTGCGGACTATTTCAAACAACGCTTCCTGGTAATGGAGATGAATCGGTAAGCCTGGAAATGCAATCCAAACCAGAACTATTGGAACATCAGCAGTGGGATCGAAATCAACAGTCCATTTCGTGATACGCATATGACATCCGGAAATGTGCTATGAACGGCGATAAAAACATCGTAAATAATCTGCTTCATTGCGAAAGTTCAAAAGAATATGCGTTTGATCGATAAGCGTGATGCGTAAGTCCTGATGAAAGCCAATTTTTTCAAATACCTCGCGTATAGCCTTTAATGGTGGTCGGCCGTTCCAGAAAGTGCAGACTAATGAATGCTTGAATGGAGCAGCAAGGGCATCAATTTCGGAATCGAGGAATGAAATCATTAGGATGCCCTCATATCGTGATACTGTCTTTGGCGATATAGTAATACGCTAGGAAGAACCTTCGCCTGCAACCACCGCTGCGAAGGATGGCAATGCTGCAGAAGACATTGCGGCTGATTAAAAAAATTGCAGCTTCAAATACTATAATGATCGAAACGGAAGATATGTGCGAAATTGAGATGAGAAAGAATGATTGTGGAGCGTTTGGATCAGCGGCGGCAGCAGAGCCGCAATGTCGGCGACGATCGCCTAAGCGGAGCGGCAGTCATTTCCTATATATATATATGTATGTATGTATATATATATATATATATATATATATATATATATATATATATATATCTGTGTGTATGTATGTATGTATGTATTATAGTTGGCGTCAAATAGGAGAAAAAGGAAGAAAAAATTCTAGTTAGTAACCCCAACAAGATACCAAGTGTAGAAAATCTGGTAGAAACTAAATGATGGTATTTTGTCCTATTTTACCCACTAAAACCCTCTAGTGGCCAAATTTTTCCATACAAGTGGGAAGGAAAAGTTTCTTCTCTTTTGGCTTCCACTACACAAAAAATCTCTACACACATTGATCTCAATCATCACATTTTCTCCCACTTATCCTACATGGCAACAACACAAGCCACCCTCCCCATTCTTCCCCCCATTGGCCAGCCACCTATCCCCATGAAAATAAGGCTTCTTCTCTTTCTTACACACCTCTTCCATTCAAGCACAAACTATATCCTAATACTCCCAAACCCCTCATCATTTCAACAAGAAAAATCTCCCTCTCCCCCTCCCCTTCACACTCGGCCGAGATTAGCAAAAAGGGAGAACCCATATTTTTTTCTTCATTTCACTCTCCAACATATTCTTACACATTAACAAACACTCTCTTCTCTCTCTATTTCATGACAAAAAGTTTCCAAACTTCTTCTTCCTCTCCATTTTGGCCGAGAGTTCCTCCACATAGCACAGGAAGAATTTTTCTTCTCTTCACCCCATCTACACACATCTAAGGCTATGTTCCAACACCTTCTTCATCCAAGTGTGATTCAAAAAGGGTGTAGAGTTTAGATTCAAGGGAAAACAAGGTAAGAAACTCTATGTAGCTTAAGCTAAATTCTACTATTTGCCTACCTTTATAAATTGCTCACTGACACTGCCATTTTTGGCTTCAAAAACGTGGGCTCCAAGGAAGGAAGGAGAGGTATTTTTTACCGAAGCAAGTGAAGAGCCATCACTTTATGTTGTAAGAAAAGTCAAGAAGACAATTATTCTTCCTAGATACTTCATAGATTTTCAAATATTTAAGTATATATGCCATATAAAGTTGAATCACCCATGATGTATGTTCAATGTTTTAGTATCAAGAATAGGTAAAAGTTATGTTCTTAAGTGATGTATAAAGTGTGATATACCATATATATACACACGACCACTGTAGCACCCTATCCTATACTACGTCTACGGAACAGTTTGCCCGTCGTACTCTGCTACGAGTATTACAAGGCGTTGATTGTTAGAGAAATTGAAATGGGTGAATGAGAAATTAATGCTCAAATTAGGGATAAAATAATTTGAAAGTCGATTACTTAACCATAATTCAAATTTGAGAATCAGTTACTTAACCGTAATTCAAATTTGGAAAATCAGTTTCTTAACCGTAATTCAAATTTGAAAAGCAATTGTCTGTTATCTGATCTAATGGTGGCAATCTGATCTGACTGCTGTGGTTAAACTGTCAATTAATCACCCTAATCAAATTTTTCCCTATAAATAGTGGCTTAGCTGACCTCTCTGGTCACTCATTCAGAATCTGATTTCCTCCTCCTCTCCTCCTCTGCATATATGTTCTCGTCTCCTCTCTTCTCCTTCTACATTTGAATCAATGCTGAGAAGTTCAGGGCATCTTACAGGTTTGTAGAGTTCATACGCTGCAGTGCCGCTCGTCCAAACTGATTTCCGTTGTATCCTGGGAGACGATTGCTCCATCCGGTTGGGCACAGTATATCGAAGCAATACGTCTTAAGGACAGAGTCCTGGACTCACCTCGGATCTCTACTCAGTTAAGCTGTGAAGGTTATTGCCAAGCTGAGCTCTGCTTTGTGCTGAGCCCAGTTGACGGGGAAATCACAGCACTGTTGTTGTATAGTGTTGCTGTGCTGAGCTCTTCTATATGCTGAGCTCTATTGTTTGGCTGAGAACATTCGTTGTTCTGCAACATTGCTGTGCTAAGCTCTGCTCGGCTGAAGTGGCTGAAAGCTCAATTTTCGTAGTTGTGCTGAAGTGTCGAGCTCAGCAGATCGGTGATCAGCCCAGAACACAAATACAATTGCGCTGACTGGACTGATTAGATGATCTTATCAGACTGATTTAGTTTAGCTCGGCTGGAAGGCTAATAGCACAGTACTACTATTCTGAAGTGTTGTTCAGTTCAGGTCGGCAGGTCAGGTGACTGTTCAGGACGTAAACTCAATTGTGCTATTTGAACTATCTTGACTCTGCAGATCAATCCAGCCTACCCTGAGCTCGGTAAGTCGGCCATTACTGTACAAAAGTCAATTTTGTCTAACTTGAATTATTCTCAACAATTCTTAAGACGTATTCATTCCTGTTTGTTTCTGATCTTACAGAAACCTAATAGAGAACGCAAGCTCTAGCTCAGTTCAAGGCGCAGACATACACAGTTCTGCCCCAACAACACCAAATGCTGAGGTGCCGAGACATACTCCTCCTGCACAGGGTCCTGCAGTGGCCCAAGTTGAGAAACCTGAGAAGTTCAGTGGGAGCTTCTTCAAGCGTTGGCAGCAGAAGATGTTGTTCTTCTTGACTACCATGGGGTTGGCATCGTTCCTGACTGAGGGACCAAACCGAGAATATGTAAAACAAACTTTCTGTTCAAGCATGGAACTTCAACGATTATGTTTGTTTAAGCCATATTCTGAGTTGTTTGAACAACTCCTTGTACGGCTTGTACTGCACGTACAAAACCGCAGTCTTTACGGCAGGCTTTGGAAAAGAAATATCATACGGAAGATGCTGGCACTAAGGAATTTAATGTCAGCAAATTCCTGGATTTCAAAATGTCTGACTTTCGCACTGGTTTTCTCAAGTTGAGAAACTTCAGACGTTGGTAGCTGAGATGGAAGAGTAGCGCATGTTGCTCAGTGAATCTTTCGTGGTGGCTACAGTGATTGAAAAGCTACCACTTGAGGGAATTTAGAAGCTATCTCAAGCATAAGCGAAAGGAGATGACATTGAAACATCTGATTGTCCAACTTCACATAGAGGAAGACAACCGCAGATATGAACGTAAGCTACAGATGAGTGCTGGTCAGGCCAAGGCCCATGTTGCAGAGGCCAAGAAAAAGAAGGGCCAACTCAGGGTGAACAAGAAAGGCAAGCAGATCGCAAAAAAGTTCACCAGAAAATGCTACAATTGTGGCATTCAGGGGCATGTCAGTAATGAATGCAAAAAGCCCAAGAAGAAGCAGACTAAGGCAAAGGCCAACATAGTTGATGCCGTGGATGATCTGAACCTCTGTGCGGTGGTCTCATAGTGCAACGTTATGGGGAACATGCGCGAATGGTGACTTGATACTAGTGTCACTAGACATGTCTGCTCTAGCAGAGAGATGTTCACGGAATACCAGCCCAGGAACAACGAGCAACTTTACATGGGGAACTCAGCCTCATCGAAGGTCGAAGGCAAGGTAAAGTTGTTTTGAAGCTCACCTCAGGGAAGCATATGACTTTAAAGAATGTGATGCACGTCCCCGACATTCGGAAGAATACAGTATCCAGACCTCTCCTATCCATGCATGGTTTTAGACTAGTGTTAGAATCCAATAAAGTTATCCTTTCAAAAAATGGCACGTATTTGGAGAAGGGATACTTGTCGAATAGGATGTTTAAACTGAATGTCATCACTATTGTACCCAAAATAGATTTGCCCACATAGGGAACATGCACGAATGGTGGTTTGATACGGGTGCCACTAGACATGTCTGCTCTAGCAGAGAGATATTCACAGAATACCAGCCCGGGAACTACGAACATCTTTACATGGGGAACTCGGCCTCATCCAAGATCGAAGGCAAGGGCAAAGTTGTTCTGAAGCTCACCTTAGGGAAGCATCTGATTCTAAAGAATGTGCTGCACATGCCCGACATTCGAAAGAATTTAGTATCTAGACCTTTTCTATTCATGCATGGTTTTAGACTAGTGTTAGAATCCAATAAAGTTATCCTTTCGAAAAATGACATGTATTTGGGGAAGGGATACTTGTCGAATGGGATGTTTAAACTGAATGTCATCACTATTGTACTCAAAAGAGATTTGCCCATAGAGGCTAATGAGAATGTTTCCTCTTCTGTTTACATGCTTGAGTCTTTTTTATTATGGCATTTCATTTGGGACAAGTTAATTATAAGTCAATACAACGAATGGTTAATCTTGACTTGTTGACCAAATTAAATTTTGATAATAAAAAATGCCAAATATGTGTTGAAGCAAAGATGGCAAAGGCGCCATTTTCTTCAATAGAAAGGAACACTCAACATTTGGATTTAATTCATACCGATGTGTGTGATTTAGAATTTGTGCAAACAAGAGGTGGTAAAAAGTATTTCGTAACTTTTATCGACGATTGCACACGATACTGTTATGTCTATTTGCTAAGTAGCAAAGACAAGGCCCTTGATGCTTTCAAGGACTATAAAAATGAAGTTGAGAATCAACTTAGCAAACGAATTAAAGCAATTCGTAGTGATATAGGTGGCGAATATGATACACCATTTAATGAATTCTGTTCAGAACATAGCATTATTCATCAAACAAATGTACGATATTCACCTCAATCGATTGGTATTGTTGAACGCAAAAACCGTACTCTAAAAGAGATGATGAATGCTATGTTGATAAGTTCAGGTTTACCTCAAAACTTGTGGACGGAAGCCTTTCTCTCAGCTAACGTCATTTTGAATAGAATTCCATCCAAGCAGATGGATGAAACCCCATACGAACTTTGGAAAGGCCACAAGCCTAGTTACAAATACTTGACAGTGTGGGGGTTTCAGGAAAAGGTTTTTCTACCTAAACCAATACAAGTTAAAATCGGGCCTAAAAAGGTTGACTACATATTTATAGGATATGTGACTAACAGTACTGCATATCGGTTCTTGGTGCACAAATTGGATATTCCCGACATACATGAAAACTTTGTCATTGAGTCAAGGAATGAAGTGTTCTTCGAAGATGTCTTTCTAAGGAAAGACAAAAATCAAGAAGAAATAAGATCTGGTAAGCGAATGCGTGAGGCGACTCCTCAAGGAATTGAGGATCTTCGTCAAAGCAAGCGTGCCAGAATTCCAATTTTGTTTGGACCAGATTTTCTAACCTATATGGTAGAAAATGAGACAAGGAACTTTTCTGAGGCAATGTCAACTCCAGAAGCTCCATTCTGGAAAGAGGCAATTAATAGTGAGATAGGCTCGATTCTTCAAAATCACACTTAGGAGTTGGTTGACCTTCCACCTGGAAGTAAACCACTTGGTTGCAAGTGGATTTTCAAGAAGAAACTGAAAGAGGATGAGTCTATTGAATAGTATAAAGACGGATTGGTAGCTAAAGCCTATCAACAAAAGGAAGGCTTTGACTTTTTCAACACCTACTCACCAGTAACCAAGATCACTTCTATAAGGGTGCTAGTTACTATTGCTGCAGTCTATAACTTGAAAATTCATCAGATGGATGTGAAGACTACTTTTCTGAATGGTGAGTTGGATGAAGAAATCTATATGGAACAACCCGAAGGGTTTGTAGTTCTAGGACAAGAGTTGAAAGTCTATGGACTTTTTAAGTCATTGTACAGACTTAAGCAAGCGCCTAAACAGTGGCACTTGAAATTTGATCAAGCTATACTAGCTAATGGTTTCAGGATCAATGAGTGTAACAAGTGTGTCTACATTAAGAACACACAGAATGCATATATGATAGTATGTCTCTACGTAGACAACATGCTAATCATGGAGAGTACCCGGGACATCATCTTAAACACAAAGAAGATGTTGACAAGAAACTTCAATATGAAAGATATGGAAGTTGCCAATGTTATTTTAGGAATTAAAATTTCTATGATAACCGAGGGACTCGTACTGTCATAAACTCACTATATTGAATCTGTTCTAAAATGTTTCAATATGCTTGATGTGAAACCGATGAAGACTTCACTCAACTTAAGTATACACTTAAGGAAGAATCGAGGCAAGCTAGTAGCTCCATTGGAGTACACACAAGTAATCGGAACTCTAATGTACATAACGAACTGTACAAGGCCAGACTTGGCGTGTTCGGTAAACAAATTAAGCAGGTTTACCAGTAATCCAAGTGATGAACATTGGAATGCTCTGAATAGAGTAATGAGATACTTGAAGTATACAATGAATCTTGAATTACATTACTCAAGATATCCAGCAGTATTGGAAGGCTATTGTGATGCTAATTGGATATCTGATAGTAAAGATTCTAAGTCCACCAGTGGATATTTATTTATTCTTGATGGAGGTGCTGTGTCGTAGAAATCCACGAAGCAAACGTGCATAGCTCGTTCCACGATGGAACCAGAGTTTATAGCACTAGATAAAGCCGAAAAAGAAGCTGAATGGCTTCAAAATTTTCTGGAAGATGTGCCCTACTGGCCTAAGTCAATCGCTCCTATCAGCATACATTGTGATAGTCAGTCGGCTATAAGACGAGCACAAAGCAGCATCTATAATGGTAACTCTCGACACATACATAAGATACACAATACCATTAAGCAGCTGATCTCTAATGGCGTGATTTCCATTGATTATATAAAATCAAAGGAGAATCTTGTGGATCCGCTTACAAAAGGCTTGTCTAGAGATCGCATGTCAATTTTGACAAACAGAATCGGACTAAAACCTATAATGCATGAATCATTGTAACGGTAACCCAACCTTATCGACTAGAGATCCCAGAATCTTGGTTCAATGGGACAACTAAGTTATGAAGTTCAGTAAGCACTTAGCCATTCTGTTAAATTAAAGTGTAGTCTGCAAAGGAATAAGTGTAAGCTGAGGCTTTTAATGGTTCCTATATCTTGATATGTCAAGTGGGGTATGGCGGAATACTCTTGATAGAAAACACCAATGTAAGAGTGAAGTGTGGCCAATTTTAGGAGAAATTTGTAAGGCCAAAGTTCTCTACCACACTTTCTGAAACCAGGTGGTTCATGGCCAAAACAAACACAATCATGAGAACCAAAAAAGGTGTTAAAGTAAATGTTGTGTGAGTACTATTGTCTAGGTTCACACTAAAGGCCGGTTAGTTGAAGACATTAAGTTCACTAATTAGCCGAGTAGATCCGATATTATATCATTAAGAAAGGTTCAAAGCTAGAAGCTACCTCTTCTGAGACAACATTTTCTTGTCCGACTTCTCGGTAGAGTCTGCATAAACACTTGCATTAATTCCCATTCATGTGGGGGATTGTTGGAGAAATTGAAATGGGTGAATGAGAAATTAATGCCCAAAGTATGGATAAAATAATTTGAAAGTCGATTACTTAACCATAATTCAAATTTGAGAATCGGTTACTTAACCGTAATTCAAATTTGGAAAATCAGTTACTTAACTGTAATTCAAATTTGAAAAGCGATTGTCTGTTATCTGATCTAACGGTAGCAATCTGATCTGACGGATGTGGTTAAACTGTCAATTAATCACCCTAATCAAAATTTTCCCTATAAATAGTGGCTTAGCTAACCTCTCTGGTCACTTATTCAGAATCTGATTTTCTCATCCTCTCCTCCTCTGCACACGCATGCTCTTCACCTTCTATATTTGCATCAAGTCTGAGAAGTTCAGGGCATCTTATAGGTTCGTAGAGTTCATACGCTGCAGTGCAGCTCGTCAGAACTGACTTTCGTTGTATCCTGGGAGACAATTGCTCCATCCGGTTGGGCATAGTATATCGGAGTAATACGTCTTAAGGATAGAGTCATGGACTCACCTCGGATCTCTACTCAGTTGAGCTGTGAAGGTTATTGCCAAGCTGAGCTCTGCTTTGTGATGAGCCCAGTTGATGGGGAAATCGCAGCACTGTTGTTGTACAGTGTTGTTCTACTGAGCTCTGCTGTATGCTGAGCTCTGCTATTTGGCTGAGAACATTCGTCGTTCTACAGCATTGTCGTGCTGAGCTCTACTCCGCTGAAGTGGCTGAAAGCTCAACTTTCAGAATTGTGCTGAAGTGCCGAGGTCGGCAGATTGGTGATCAGCCCAGAACGCAAATACAGTTGTGCTGAATGGACTGATCTGATCTGTCTGATCAGAATGATTTAGTTCAGCTCGACTGGAAGGCTGATAGCACAGAACTACTGTTCTGAAGTGTTGTTCAGTTCAGGTTGGCAGGTAGGCTGACTATTCAGGACGCAAACTCAATTGAGCTATCTGAACTGTGTTGACTCTGCAGATCAATCCAGCCTACCCTGAGCTCGGCAGGTTGGCCATTACTGTACAGAAGTCAATTTTGTCTAACTTGAATTATTCTCAACATCGATACCATTCATAAACGCATCTCATACAAGACATAGATCGGTATATCGGAAGCATAAAAACTTAAACATAAAAGGTTCAACAGATAACATCATCCGAAATAGAGTATACAGCTGTCCAACAAAATCAAGAAGTCCATAGTACAATCATCAGTCATAAGGTAAAGTCATCATCTTGAGGCCTATATCGCTCGCTCACTAGTCGTCTCTCTTGGCTCGTTCTCGATGTACTCAACCTCAAAAGTCCTGTCCTCTACAAAGTTTATATATAAACGACTGTTAGGCAATACATAAATCACGTAGCAAGTCCAACCCTTAGATCCGCCATGCCAAATCAAGCAAGATGAGACATGATAGTAAAAACATAAGAACATATATTCATTTTCATGTCTCAATTAAGGAAAATAATTAATATCACACACATCGTATATATAATAGCTTAATAAATAAAATAAGACAGTCATAATATCATCACATACGGAAACTAAATATATTCTACCTATTTCCGTAAAAGTTCAACCGGAACATGTTCATTCCTAGCTTATGAATTCATGTCTTAAGTCGTCATGGTTCCATAATTCCTTAATTGTCCCTCCTAGCATGATCATCATCTTATACCCAAAAGGTTAACATTTTTGTTATCTTAAATTTAAAAGTCTTCTTTAGTTATAACTTAAAACTTCATAAAAACCTGATCTTGAAAATGCATGACATGAACTTTCTTTAACATGCAAAGCATGACATAACATATGAATGCCATCTCCACATAAGAACAATATCAACGACATACAAAATAATCTCCCGAATAGTCATAAGTACAAACATGGCCTCCTTTGGTCCAACTGAGGTATTATGCCATATGTACATATCACTAATGGTGATGTGATGCCCGAGACCCCTTAGGTACAACCCAGGTGTTACACTCGACTTATAAACATGAACATATCAAAAACATAACTTATGCCCATGACACCAACCACCCCGGTCCTGGTGTCATGCCGGCCACTAACATGTCGTACAAGACGTAATCATAACATAGAGAAACATAACATGTCTTGGAATCATCCGTTTCGTTGATAAGTTCATTTCGTGGCTTTAACTTTATTTTGAAAACATGATTTTCATAACGTGACACCGAAAACATAGTCTTTATTTCAAAACATTGTACTTGATGCACATGTAACTTTTCTTAATTCGTAAACATAGGTTTTTCTTTAAAAAACATGAATGTGATGCAAAACACTTTATTCATGGGTTCATTTATACATTAAGTGTCTGTTTAGTCCCGTTTGGTGTATTAAACTTATGCTTAGCGATTCCATAATTTATGGCCTTGAATATGTCAAATAAGTCATAAAATCTCCATTTTGCCCTTTTCCTTTAGGTTTTCAGCTAATAGCCCAAAACAGCCCCTATTTGGGGTAATTTCATACTTATCCATATCTTGAAATTCACCTTGCATCTTCATCCTAAAATCATTGAAAAATCATTAACAATATCAAAGAATTCAAAACTTTTAATAGTAGTAAAACCTAAGGCATAACATATCATATATGTAACAAGAGAATAGTTTTTCACATAACATACGTAATACACATATCATGGAAATTGAGTTTAAATGAAGCAAGTCAGGTGTGTCACACCCCAAAGCCATGGGGTAGGGGGTGTTCTACACCTTCAAAAGTCTTCACTTTTTATTATTTCCTTCATTACTTGTCTTATGAATTTTTTTATGATCACTTTATGTCATGTATATGATAATGTATATGTGATCAAAACATAAAGCAAGGTGTCATAAACTTGTGATAGTTAATCTAATATAAACATGCTCTCTTATACACCAAAACTACATGCGTGAAAACTAACATATAAAGAGAACAGATAGGGTGAGAGAGAGCATAAAAATACATCTTCCTTGGCCTTCAAATGCAAGATTAAACACCTTTGAATAGGTAAAAACCCGTGCTAAAAAGGGTTGCTAAAAACAGCCCCATTTTGTATGAGTTTCACATATATAGCTTAAAGAAAAGAGATGATTATCATACACTTAAGAATGGTGCTCAAGAACTAAAACTTAACATGATGTTTTGTTTCAAAGGTAGTCAAATTCATGAGAAATCATTAAAATGGTAAATAAATAGGTCAAGAAAACAAGATAATCATCTCATGGTAAATATGTTCAAAAGAGAACAAAAAGGTCTAGTTTAAATAGCATGCAACACACGTTTTGCTAAAACTCAACGCTATATTCAAGTACTGCACATGCATGTACATATGAGATTTGAATTCAAGAACATCTTCACATGCATAACCATATTGATTAAAATTCAAGTCTCTAATCAGGATTAATTGCACCTGGTATTCATACTTTTCCACAAAGTTTTAAGTGGCATCCATACTTCCATCTAATTCGCTTAGTAGCTTTACTTATTGGTGAAATATACACCTGGCATCCGGCAACCGGGAATTAACCTACTGTAGACGGTGTTTATCAAAATTCCTTTTATTTTTCACTTTTCTCCCACTTGGGACCAAACTTTTCCCGACCATGGTTAAATCCAATTCCCTCCATTATTCCAACCGATTCCTCCCTCCAAAATAAACCTAGACCCAATTCTTTATCCTCCAATTCTTCTACAAGTTTTCTCTACAACTGAAGATATATGTATTGCAATATCCACTGAGACCAATTTGGCGGCCATATGAACTGGAGGGGAGATGCCAAGAGGAAATCAAATTTATAATTGTGTAAACTATGAAAATGAACAATACCAGTAAACTGATTATCCCTCAGCTGCAAATCAAACAGATTTGTACATCTTGAAAAATCTGGAATCCTTCCAGTAAATACATTCCCATGTAACCAGACTAGAGACAACTATGTCATTGAAGCTAAAACATCAATAGACCCTGATAATCCATCTCTCTAATTGTTCAACCATAAGTTCTGCACTTCAGACCCACCAAGACTTTATGGCAGACCTCCAGTCAGATTATTATATGAGAATCTCAAGTTATGAAGATTAGGAAACCAATCAAAAAATCAGGTATTAGACCTTTAATACTAGCATTACTAGCGGTAAACTTCTGAAGATTGGAACTTTCAGTCAGGTAAAGAGGAATCTGCTATGGATTCAGGTGGTAATTCTGACTAATACTGAAACTCCTCAAACTAGAAAGACCCAGAAGGAAATTATCCGACACGGCAGTGAATGAGTTGAAATCAAGAAAAATGGTGGCTAAATTCCACATGTTTGCAAAATAAGGGAGAGGCCCAGTAGCGAGTTTGACTGAAGAGATAAAGAATTAAGTTGGGAGAGCTGGGAAATCTCAGCTAGAGTTCCAGAGACATATTGGAAACCAAGATTTATTGAAGTTACAAACTTTTCAGTGGAATCACACTTAACGTTAGTCCAGCTGCAGAAGGGCTTAGAATTAGACCAGCCAGGTGGGGTGGGGGAAAAAGCAGCTAAGTGAGTAGACATAACTACAACATCATCAGAGAAGGATAAAGGGAGGTGGTTAAGTAGGCTGACGAGGAGGAGGAGATGGGTGGTGATGAGATGGAGAGGGCCACGGTGGATGGACACAGATGAAGAGAATGAGGAGGATGAAAATGGATAAATGGAAATAAAATATGAGAAAAAGTGAAAGATAAATAAGAAAATGGAAGAAAGAATTATGGAACACGGCGGACAACACTGTATACAGAGAGTATTTTGTTATTTTCCTTTATTATTGAAAGTAGTGATACACAACCTTGGTTAAAGTCGTGTTAAAAGTGAGGTTAAATTCGGTCAACGGCCGATTTGAGCAGTCAACAGTAAACTAGCGAGTCATCCGGATGCCAGGTGATAATTTACCCAATAAGTATGGCTGCTAAGCAAATTAGATGAAAGTATGGATGCTACTTATAACTTTGTGAAAAAGTTTGGATACCAGGTGCAATTAACTCTCTCTAATCATAACTCTTATCATAAGACACAAGATTTAACATTCAACTACACATGCAAACATAATCTTGATAGAATTATGATAAGAAAATGACTTGAAACTAGTCTTGAATGATCCTATTTTATATGAACATAATTTTATAGATTTCAAAAATAACATGATTGATCTAAGTGAAGGACTTGCCTTATCAACCTTGGTTTGAGCTTGTTCTTGGACTAAATTTGAAGATGCCAACCTCCCTCCTTCACCTGGGGGGACGGTTTTGACATGGAGTGGGTGAGGGAGAGATTCAAGTTTAGAAAAGGTTAAACATAAGGATTCTAAGAATATTTGTTAAGGAAAATCTTACCTTTTCTTGGCTTAGATTATGTGCTTGATAAATTGCCTATTTGCTCCAACCTTGAAGAGTTTTCTTCACTCATCCTTGGTCTACATGGAACACGGTTTTGATGTTGGAGGAAGAGATTAGGTTGAGCTAATTGAAAAGAAAATTAATGGAAGAACACTTGCTAACTCTTACCTTGAATGTTTGTAGGGAGATTAAGCTTCTTGTTTCACTTGAGTTTGAAAGAATTTTTCTTCCTTCTCTCCTATGAGCCACGGCTGTGAGGCAAGAGGAAGGAAAATGAAGTCTTGAGATAAAACTAAGAGAAAGAGGAAGGTCTTTGTAGCGCCCCAGCCCGATACCATTATCGGAACCAGTGCACCCGCCGTAGCCTACTATGAGAACTACGAAGCGTCAAGCAGATCAAGCATACATTCTTCATAATGTAAGTTAAAACCGGCGGAAACGTCATAAAATCTAAACCTTCGTTGTCAATATTACAACCAGAAAACTGCAGCGGAAATAAAACTGTTTGATCATCTAGCCGACATAAGTTTTAGAACAACATAATAACAATGAGTTTCAAACTCAAACAAAATAGTCCAGCATCTATCTATTCCCTTGTCCATCATCCCACTGAGCCCACTCGCCGTCGTCTTCGATAAATATCAACTCATAATCAGGCTCACCTGAAAAGGAGACAGAATGATTGTTCTTAGCGAAAACTTCGCCAGCAAGTAACCCGTCTATACACCCTACGGAATCACACACGTCGAGTCACCAGTGTATAAAACATTGCCCAAAAATAAGGTGCTCGGGTTAACAAATAGCATCTTAATAAGAATTACTCAAAACAGATAAAGCACATATGTGAACACAGCTACGAGAACCAACATGTATTAAAACAACGAATCACATAAGCAAGTCATAGACTAACCACGTTTCTTGCATGTCAAGTCTTATGCTTCGTGTATCATGATGCATGTACTTCTTTAAAATCACACACAACACCCATGCATATGCCTTCTTTCATAAACATGTCATGCATGTCATTTCACAAACATTTCATCACTTTACATATCATATTCTTCGCGTAGCAGAACTTTATACCCTGTGGGTGATCAGTCCACAGCCATCATAACTTTATACCCCGTGCTGAAAGGTCCACGGCCCCATTACATATATCATATATCCGTGCTGAAAGGTCCACGGCCCCATTACATATATCATATATCCGTGCTGATAGGTCCACGGCCCCATAAAATACTTCATTTTCCGTGCTGATAGGTCCACGGCCCCATAACATACTTTATACCCTGCTGTTGATTCACAGATCACGCTCTTTATACCCTGCTTTCGCAGACGTGACTTTTATACCCTGTGATCAACCAGCAGCCATTTTGTCTTTCGCAACTTTACCTTTCTTGTTCTTTTGCAAAACATATCTCAAATCAAATGCAAGTGCCCATGTCATGATGCAGGATGCACAGATAGCTTCATATCAACATGTAGCACACACACACATACATCTTGTCTATCAAGGATATGGTCTTGCACCTCAAACACTCCCTAAACGTGTTTTACCAAGTCCATTTGTCTCACTTATTCACTAGAATTTAATCTTATGCTTACTTAATCAAACTTACCATCTACACCTCAAATATACCTCAAATACCCTTGCATTTTATGTTCAAAAGAAGTGTATAAAGTTACTACACTTACATAGGGCGCTTAAAGGGTCAAAAAGACTTCCAGTACAGTTGGAACGCTACATGAAGCGCCTATAGTGACTTCAAGCGCCTATACTAGGTGTTCGAAGTGTTCGGGGATGTTCCGTAAACATTGAACGCCTACATGAAGCGCCTAATGTGACATGAAGCGCTTCAAGTAGGTGTTCGAAGTGTTCGGACGGTTCTAAACTGCACTTTTTCTGTACGGGAAAGTTCCAGGACACTTGGAACGCTACATGAAGCGCCTCATGTAGGCGTTCGAAGTGTTCTGACGATGCCAAACTGCAGTTTTTCTGCAGTAACTTCCACCCAACTCCTTTCTCCTTCAACCCTTCCAGATTCAACACTTAAAGATCCATCTTAGCAACTAGGTTCATCATACTTAACATACATCTAATCATGAATTGATGCTTAGTGAATGTCTAACAAGATCCACTCTAAATCTTCAATCATTCACCACCTTCAAGAGTTATCATCAACAATACCCAACCAACAAGACTACAACAATGTCATCACTCATCCCTCAATTTCCTGCACTTACTCTCAACATCTAAGTGTATACAATCAACACAAGAGTAGAGCAAGACAAGAAACACATCAACATATATACTCTCATGGGCATGGTTGACTAACAACAAATACTGCACAACTATTTCAGAAATATGGCCCAAAGAACAAGTCTTTACACAATTAGCAACAAGACTTACATATAACAAAGCATGTATGATAAACATGACAAGAATACTAATGTGTGATTCATATTTTCTCTTTGTAAGAACATAGGGCCAAAGGTACAAAATTTACATAAAGCGTATAGAAAGATTACTTGCCTTTGTTTCTAGTTAAGCTTACGGATTTACTGCAGAACTTTGATGAGAATTGAACCTAGAATGGCCTTTTCCTTCCTTCTCTTTCCTTTCTTCTTCTTCTTCCTCTCCTTTTCTCTTCTCTCTCTTTTTCTCAGAATTTTTCCTTCTTCTTTTGTGGTATAACCGTCCAATATGGCTGAGATGGGCAGGTTATACCAACTTTTGTAACTCCCTCAACTTCTAGTAGGGGCCTTTCAAGTAATTTCTATGAATTACCTTTAACTCTATTTTGAACCCTTCTTTCTTATTCTCCTATGTTTTAGGTGACTAAGTTTTATAATCTTACATAATTAATTAAATTGCATTCAAGGTTAACCTCTAAGTATTGAAAGTTGCGCTTAAAAGACACGGGGTGTAACATTCCACCCCCCTTACAAAAAGTTTCGTCCTCGAAACTTACGTACCTTAGTCAAAGAGCTGAGGATACTTCTCCCGCATTTGTTCTTCAAGCTCCCAAGTGGCTTCACGTTCCGTGTGATTGCTCCATTGAACCTTTACATACGGGATCACTCGCTTCCTCAACACTTGATCCTTTCGGTCCACAATTTTCACGGGTACTTCCTCATATGTAACATCGTCCTTGAGTTCCAAAGGTTGAGCTTCAAGTACATGACTTGGATCCGCCACGTACTTTCTTAATTGTGACACGTGGAATACATTGTGAACTTGTGCCAACACCGGGGGTAATGCCAACCTATATGCCAAGGCTCCTACCTTCTCAAGTATTTCATAAGGACCAATAAAACGAGGGCTTAGCTTGCCTTTTACTCCAAACCTCATGACGCCCTTCGTAGGTGATACCTTCAAATAAACTTTTTCACCCACATCAAAGTCCAATGGTCGTCGTTTGGAATCTGCCCAACTTTTGCTGCGGTCCTGAGCCGTCTTGAGTCTTTCCCGGATGACTTTCACCTTCTCTAATGTTTTCTCTAATAGCTCAGGCCCAGTGATGGTCCTCACGCCCACTTCGTCCCAATAAATCGGAGACCTACATTTCCTTCCATACAAAGCCTCAAAAGGAGCCATATCAATTGCGCTGTGGTAACTATTGTTATAAGAAAACTCCATCAGCTTTACCATTCCATCCCAACTCCCTTTGAAATCCAGCACGCAAGCTCTTAGCATATCTTCCAAGGTTTGAATTGTCCGCTCGGACTGTCCATCAGTTTGGGGATGATATGCCGTACTCAACCTTAATTCTGTACCCATGGCTTCTTGAAATGCTGTCCAAAACTTAGATGTGAACCGTGAGTCTCGGTCGGATACTATACTTACCGGAACACCATGTAAGCTCACTATGTTCTCCATATACACATTCACTAGTTTGTCGAGAGGTGTCTCACTTGAAACGGGTAGGAAATGGGCAGACTTTGTTAAACGGTCCACGATAACCCAAATCATATCACATCCACTTCTTGTCTTTGGTAATCCGGCTACAAAATCCATTGTGACATGTTCCCATTTCCATTCCGGAATTTCCAACGGCATCAACAATCCACCGGGCCGCTGGTGTTCCGCTTTGACTTGTTGACACACTAAACACCTCTCTATGAATTCCGCAATATGTCTTTTCATCCCGGACCACCAATAGTATCGCTTGAGATCTCTATACATCTTGGTGCTACCGGGGTGTATCGATAACCTTGAATTATGAGCTTCTTGCAAAACTTCTTTCCTAAGTTCGTCAACATCCGGCACGCATAATCTTTCCCTAAACCATAAGCTCCCATCATCCTTAGTCCGAAATCCTTCAACTAGACTATGTTTCACCCTTTCCATTATCTCACTTAAAGCCTTATCTCTCTTCTGTGCCTCCTTTATCCGATCAATCAAACTTGGGGTGATAGTCAAGGCTGTCAAAACATTCACCGTGGATTCAATCAAATCTAAACCAAACTCCTCCATCTCTCTTTCCAGTGGTGATTGTCGTGCATGGCTGGACTTCCTACTTAAGGCATCGGCTACCTTGTTAGCCTTTCCCGGGTGATAATGAATAGTTAGGTCGTAGTCTTTTAGCAACTCCAACCACCTCCGCTGCCTCATATTCAATTCCTTCTGTGAGAACAAATACTTTAGACTCTTATGATCCGTGAATACCGCGCACTTCTCTCCATACAAATAATGCCGCCAAATCTTCAAGGCGAACACAACCGCGGCAAGTTCAAGATCATGTGTGGGATAGTTTTGTTCATAAGGCTTTAGCTGTCTTGAGGCATACGCGATGACTCGTTCGTTTGCATTAAAACACAACCTACAAACAAGGTGTTAGTCTAAACTTTAGGGATATATATAAGATCATAACCTTATACTATAATTTACGTACCTAACCCGTTCTTTGACGCATCATTATAAATCACAAATCCATCCGTTCCAGAGGGTTGAGCCAATACTGGAGCTGTCGTTAATCTCTTCTTAAGCTCCGTGAAACTTTGCTCGCATTCCGCCGTCCACTCAAACTTGGACTTCTTTTGAGTAAGGCGACTAAGAGGTACGGCAATTCTCGAGAATCCCTCAACAAATTTCTGTAATAACCTGCTAGACCCAAGAAACTTCGCACTTCGGTGACATTGGTAGGTCTAGGCCATTCAGTTATGGCTTCCACCTTCTTCGGGTCAACAGCAATCCCCTCTTCTGATATCACATGACCCAAGAAAGCCACACTTCTTAACCAAAACTCACACTTGCTAAACTTTGCATAAAGTTGTTTTCTGCCTCAAAATGCCTAGTACGGTTCTCAAATGCTCAGTGTGAGTTTGCTCGTCAGAAGAGTACACAAGAATATCATCTATGAATACCACTACAAACTTATCCAACTGTTCTCGAAGACGGTATTCATAAGATCCATAAAAGCCGCAGGGGCATTTGTCAATCCAAATGGCATCACTAAAAATTCATAGTGGCCATACCTTGTGCGGAAAGCTGTCTTTGCGATGTCCTCGGCCTTCACTCGTAATTGATGATATCCTGATTGGAGGTCAATCTTAGAGAAGATTTTTAGCGCCCTTGAGTTGGTCAAACAAGTCCTCAATTCGTGGAAGGGGATACTTATTCTTGATGGTAACTTTATTCAACTCTCTATAATCGATACACAGCCTCATGCTACCATCTTTCTTCTTTACAAACAACACAGGTGCTCCCCAAGGCGACACACTAGGTCGGATAAACTTCTTGTCCAATAACTCTTGCAATTGTTCCTTCAACTCTCTCAATTCCGCCGGAGCCATTCTATAAGGAGCTTTAGAAATAGGTTCAGTACCGGGGATCAAGTTAATCTCAAACTCAACTTCTCTCGGAGGTGGCACTCCTGGTAAATCTTCCAGAAACACGTCAGGAAATTCATTGACCACTCGAATTTTCTCCATCGACGACACCTCCTGAGTAACATCCATGGCATACACTAAGAATCCCTCAGCACCCTTCCTCAATGCTTTGCGTGCTTGTGCGACAGGACACATATACTTTCTTGGGGACTTTCTTTCGTTCTGCATCTCCCTGAAATATTACCTCCTCCATCTTATCATTCTTGATTGTCACTTGCTTCAACCGACAATCAATATTGGCGTGATTCTTAGCCAACCAGTCCATTCCTAATATAACATCGAAGTCATACATCTGGATAGGGATCAGTGTGGCAGAGAATGCTTGTCCTTCAAACTCCAATTCGCAATCTCGATACAGCTGGTATGAAACCATAATCTGATCTCCGGCCGCTTGTACGCGATACGGAGTCTCTAACCATTCAGGCAAACTACCCAAGTGCTTAGTGAATCTCTTCGCTACAAAGGAATGGCTTGCGCCGCTATCGAAAAGTACATTGGCAGGCATCTTATTTACTAAAACCGCACCTAAAGCCACATAAAGTTTTGCACACAAAAGTTACGCACATAGACACTTAACTCAATATGAATTCAAACTTAGTTTAGAGGATACCTGCTACTACATCGGTAGCCTCCTGCACATCTGTGTCCGTCATTAGATGTACACGGGCATTTGCTCGAGGCTTCACTCTCGGCTGCTGAGCCGCCTCTCCAGGGTTATTCTTCTTCATCTCCGGACAGTCTCTAATCAAGTGACCCACTTGGCCACATCGGAAACATGCTCCGACTACTTTCCTACACTCTCCAACATGGTTCCTGCCGCAATGTGGACAAACTCCTATAGCCTGCTGAGCTACTTGATTCTGGGGTGGCAGTCTCTGAAAATTCCCAACTGGCCCTCTCTTCGGAATCTTGACCCAACGTCCGGGTCTTCCACCCACTCTCACATCCTCCCTTGGTCTCTTGCCTCTATCAGACCCTCCAGCACTAGCTGCTCTCGCCGCCACTCGGCGAAAATCACTTTCAACACGGTAACACGCATCTAGCATATCCTCATAAGTTTTCATCCCTGCATTCACTATCGCCGATTGTATCCTCGAATCCAAACCCCTCTCAAACTTTGTCATCTTAAGACGATTATCAGACATAATCGCAGGGGCAAACTTACCTAAGGCATGAAAACGATCTGCATACTCCGACACCGTCATCCTTCCTTGCTCCAGTCTGTCAAATGCTCTTATCTTGTCCAATATTGCAGTCTCCGGTACATAGTACTTAAGGAACACATCACAGAACTGAGTCCACGAGATCGGTGGAGTCATTCTTAACACCATTCCTTCCCACCATTCGCCAGCCTTGCCACTTAGAAGGGGTGTGGCTACCTCAACTTTTATCTCATTCGGAACTTGCACCAGCCGGAAACATTTCTCAACCTCAGCCAACCAATGCTGAGCCTCTTCAGGATCCGTACATCCACCGAACTCCGGCACCCTCATCTTCCTCATCTCTCCATAAAAGAACCTGATGTTATGTTGCGGCGGTGGTGGAGGCGGAGGCTGATGCTGCTGCACATACCCTTGTGCAATGACCGTCAGCGCATCGGTGAGTACTTGGGGTAAAACCACTTGTGGTGGCTGGTTCTCCTGTCCATTGCCAGAGTTGCCTGTGTTATCTCTTCTTGAGGCATATTTCGCTGAAAGGTTAACATTTCATTAGTATTCAATAAATACAAAGATTACTGAAAGCTCGAACGCGTGCTACTCGGTAAGGTGTGTAGTACAACGATTAATACAAAGTTAGATAATAAGACGCGCTCGCACACACCCAACCCATATCATACTTAACCACTAAGAGATTAGTACTTATAACTAAGGATCAACCTTAAGGGAGAATCATAGCTTAAGTGTCTAAAAATCATGAACCTAAGTTTCCGAGATAGATCTAAGCCTAGCTCTGATACCACCTGTAGCGCCCCAGCCCGATACCATTATCGGAACCAGTGCACCCGCCGTAGCCTACTATGAGAACTACGAAGCGTCAAGCAGATCAAGCATACATTCTTCATAATGTAAGTTAAAAACCGGCGGAAACGTCATAAAATCTAAACCTTCGTTGTCAATATTACAACCAGAAAACTGCAGCGGAAATAAAACTGTTTGATCATCTAGCCGACATAAGTTTTAGAACAACATAATAACAATGAGTTTCAAACTCAAACAAAATAGTCCAGCATCTATCTATTCCCTTGTCCATCATCCCACTGAGCCCACTCGCCGTCGTCTTCGATAAATATCAACTCATAATCAGGCTCACCTGAAAAGGAGACAGAATGATTGTTCTTAGCGAAAACTTCGCCAGCAAGTAACCCGTCTATACACCCTACGGAATCACACACGTCGAGTCACCAGTGTATAAAACATTGCCCAAAAATAAGGTGCTCGGGTTAACAAATAGCATCTTAATAAGAATACTCAAAACAGATAAAGCACATATGTGAACACAGCTACGAGAACCAACATGTATTAAAACAACGAATCACATAAGCAAGTCATAGACTAACCACGTTTCTTGCATGTCAAGTCTTATGCTTCGTGTATCATGATGCATGTACTTCTTTAAAATCACACACAACACCCATGCATATGCCTTCTTTCATAAACAGTCATGCATGTCATTTCACAAACATTTCATCACTTTACATATCATATCTTCGCGTAGCAGAACTTTATACCCTGTGGGTGATCAGTCCACAGCCATCATAACTTATATACCCCGTGCTGAAAGGTCCACGGCCCCATTACATATATCATATATCCGTGCTGAAAGGTCCACGGCCCCATTACATATATCATATATCCGTGCTGATAGGTCCACGGCCCCATAAAATACTTCATTTTCCGTGCTGATAGGTCCACGGCCCCATAACATACTTTATACCCTGCTGTTGATTCACAGATCCGCTCTTTATACCCTGCTTTCGCAGACGTGACTTTTATACCCTGTGATCAACCAGCAGCCATTTTGTCTTTCGCAACTTTACCTTTCTTGTTCTTTTGCAAAACATATCTCAAATCAAATGCAAGTGCCCATGTCATGATGCAGGATGCACAGATAGCTTCATATCAACATGTAGCACACACACACATACATCTTGTCTATCAAGGATATGGTCTTGCACCTCAAACACTCCCTAAACGTGTTTTACCAAGTCCATTTGTCTCACTTTTCACTAGAATTCAATCTTATGCTTACTTAATCAAACTTACCATCTACACCTCAAATATACCTCAAATACCCTTGCATTTTATGTTCAAAAGAAGTGTATAAAGTTACTACACTTACATAGGGCGCTTAAAGGGTCAAAAATACTTCCAGAATACTTGGAACGCCACTTCGAGCGCCTGTGGACATGGAAGCGCCTCTACTAGGCGTTCGAAGTGTTCGGGGATGATTCAGGACACATTGAACACCACATGAAGCGCCTAATGTGACATGAAGCGCCTCATGTAGGCGTTCGAAGTGTTCTGACGGTTCTAAATTGCAGTTTTTCTGTACGGGAAAGCTCCAGGACACATGGAACGCTACATGAAGCGCCTATAGTGACATGAAGCGCCTCATGTAGGCGTTCGAAGTGTTCTGACGATGCCAAACTGCAGTTTTTC
>AP025067.1:10232044-10244361 GCA_036186865.1 Eustoma russellianum | reverse complement strand
ATTTTAGTTTCCTTGTATGTATTTGAGACTAGGCTATACATATATATACCAAAGGAGTGAAATATACATGCATGAAAATACACAGAAATTTTCTACTTCTCTGTCTTCTACTTGGTGCTTTTACATGGTATCAAAGGAGACTACAATCTCTTTGGACCTGTTGTGATTTTAAAATTGGCTCAGAGCTTGGTCTCATCATTGCCAAACACCAATCTCTGATCAAGTACCATATCTGTCCGAAGGTGAAGTTCTGATCAGGCTCAGAACCGTATCCTCATTGCCTTACTTACTTATCTCGACTTGATCCCAGATCACGGTATCTGCCCTATCTGAGGCTCAGATCGTTTCGTTCCTCATTGCCTCTACCCAACTAGTACCAGTTTTTTACCTGCAAAACATAGCAAAAATGTCTCAGATTCCAGAAACTGCCAAAAGAGTGCCAGGACCATCAGAAAATAAACCTAACTTCCCTTCCAATTTTGACTTGTCTGAGCAATTTGCTAAATTTCTGCAGCAAAGCATGAGCATGCAATCACCCATGCCATCTGCGAACCTGTCACTGTAAGTGAAATTAACAAGAACCAATTACCCGCTTTGGAATAGGCTGATGAAAATTGCATTGGGAGGCAGGGGGAGGAGCTCCCTCATTACTGGGGTCCCTCCACCCTCCTGCCAACAGATCCATCTTACTCTACTTGGGAGCAGAGTGACCAGTTGGTTTTTCACCTGGTTGATTGACAACATTGATGACAGCCTTGTCAACAATGTCCCCAAATACTCGACAGCCAAGTTCTATGGGACGGATTGGCTGTCACATATGGGTCTGAAAGCGACCCTTTACAGATATTCGATTTGCACAAATAGTGTTACACCATCAAGCAAGGAGGTCGACCGATTGAGGCCCTCTGGAATCAGTTCCAAGGCCTATGGATGACCATAGACTCTATGGACCCTGATCCCATGGAGTCCCCTAAAGACATAACAACCTATACACCAAAGATCCAAGAGTAAAGTCTGTACCAGTTGGTCCTGGCAGTCGATGAACGGTATGCTGATGCCAAGAAGAAGATATTAAAACGAGAGTCCAGACCAACTGTGGAAAACATCATACAATGAAATGCGCAGGTCAGAGGTCAGAATGGAGTACTAACCGAAGCCCCATCAGATCTGAGATCATCCCTTGGGGTTGGACATGGACTAGCAGTGAAAGAACCACCAGAACACATACAGAAAGGAGCACCACCACGATCAGGCTAGCCATCACGGCGTGATGGTGAAGAAAAAAATCAAGAGTGCAGCCACTGTAAGCGCAAGGGGCACCACCGAAATAAGTGTTTCAAACTGCATGGATACCCAGATTGGTAGGCTGATTTTAAGAAAAAGGGACAGGCTTCGGTGGCTCAGGCCTCTGGAAGTGGAGACTCAGAGACCACGAAGGAGTGCAGAGGATAGAAAGGCGGAGAAGATGAGGGAAACTCAGACGCAAGAAAGGACTGGCAGCGGCAGGGTAAAAAGGTTAGGATAAAACCTAACCCTTTATCTTTAAATACCCATGTTATTACATATGTAGCCCATCACGTTTTCGGTTGCTCATTCAAGAACCTGAATATTCCAGAAATAAGTCCCAGTGCCTCCCAAACCCTCAAATTATGCCTGAGTCCCCTAAAATAACCCATCCGCCATCCAGGTCCTCAGACTACTTCCAATCGGAACTTCAGTCCACTAATTCGTCTAAATTGCCACCCCAGGCCAGGACTTGCACCTCAAATTTTGAGAACACCCCTGGGATAGATCCAATGACCATTTTACCCTATACAAATTCTAAAACCCAAAATTCACAGTGGATATTCGATTGTGGAGCCACTGACACAATGACACCTAATGTAACCCTTCAAAATTGTCGTTACGTTCCGTCTCTATCTACCAAGTTATTGTCCATTAGCCAATTGAATAAAGAAATGGATTGTCGTGTTATTATGTATCCTAATTTTTGCCTTGTGCAAGACATTCATACGGGAGCGATCATTGGGCGTGGTACTGAGCGCCAAGGATTGTATTTTGTTGATACGGTGGCACCACAGGGTCAATCTAATCTTGCCACTCAGACAGTCAATCGGCAGATGTGGTTGTGGCATCGCTGGTTAGGTCATCCATCATTTTCTTATTTACAACATCTATTCCCTACCTTATTTACATCTACACCAAAGAACTTTACTTCTGACACGTGACCTCCGGGCCAAAAGAACTCGGACAACCTATTTACCCAACAATACTCGGGTCGAACACATGTTTGCTTCAGTACATTCTGATGTTTGGGATCCTTCTCCATATACAACGCCTCTTGGTTTTCGCTATTATGTAATTTTCATTGATGATTGATCCCAAATGACATGGCTATATATTATAAAACATAAATCTGAAGTGTACAAAAAATTTGTTCACTTCTCCAATATGGTCAAACTTAATTTAACACAAAAATCAAATTCTCCGTTCAGATAATAGGGGTGAATACCTTACAGGGGAATTTGATCAATACTGTCATGATAATCGTATCATACATCAAACTTCCCGTCCTTATACACCAGAGCAAAATGGGGCAGCAGAACGACGAAATCGTACTATATTGGAAATGACACGAGCCATGATGCTTGATTCTCATGTCCTAATGAGTCTTTGGCCAGAGGCCGTAACCACCGCCACATATCTCATCAATCGTCTTCCCACTAAACCTCTCGACTACAAAACACCACTCCAAGTCTTATCCTCCCAACATGCAGTGCTTTCTTTCTTCACCCTACCTCCGCGAGTGTTTGGGTGTAGGTTTTTTCTTCATACTCCCAAACACGAACGGACAAAACCGATCCATGTGCCGAAAAGTGTGTTTTTGTTGGCTATTGACACTACCCAGAAAGGCTATCGATGCTATAACCCCCTAGTACCCACTGAATTTCCATTACCATGAATTGTATCTTCTTGAAACCGAGTATTACTATTCTTCTCACTCTCAGGTTCAAGGGGAGATTCCAGATGATGGAACCCTATAGACTGGTTAATGTCGCCACCTACCTCTCTGACGACTGTTCCAACACGGCAAGTAGATGGCACCGACTGTGCCGATGCTCCCAACATAATACATCTCACGGCTCCAGAACCATCACATGATCTGCCACCAATGAGTGAAGTGCCATAGGTAACAAATTCTGATACAATTAATATGCATCCTTTTGTCTCTGAATCACTCAATTCTGACGTCACCCCTGTTCTTGAAGCCATTGATTCATCCTGTTCCACCCACAGATAATAGCTCCACAGAGACTAAACTAATCCCGGAATACATGAGGGTACTACAATTGAGCAACCAACGGGTGTGGGTCCTGCCTCCAAGGACCAAGCGGGGAGTACCTCCTGAATGGTACTCTCCAACATGAACGCCAGGTTCATCCAGGTATCCAGTCAATATATCATTTAACAAAGTATCTGACCTAGCTCGAGGATTTTTTGTGTCGCTATGTTCAGAACAGGTACAAAAAATAGTTGACTAAGCACAAGACCAACCCATGTGAAGGAAGCCATGGTAACCAAATACGAGCCCTGGAAAAGAACCAAACTTGGGAAAAGTGTGTCCTTCCTTCTGGAAAAAGATCTGTTAGATGTCAGCGGGTGTTCACGGTCAGAATATAAATCCGATGGGAGCATTCTTGAACGATACAAGACACAACTAGTGGCAAAAGGATACACCCAAACATACGGTATTGACTACTCAAGACATTTTCTCCGGGCTAGAATTGACACAATTCAGGTACTGTTCTCTATTACTGCAAATCAAAATTGGCCTCTCCATCAGTTTGACGTCAAGATGTATTTTTTCATGGAGACCTGGAAGAAGAAGTGTACATAGAGCCCCCTCTAGGTTTCTCGACAGGTTTCAAGACAAAAGAGGTGTGCAAGCTGAAAAAGGCCCTATATGGGCTAAAACAGTTTCGAGCCTGGTTTGGAAGGTTTACTGGTGTGATGAAACAAGATGGATATCGACAGATAATTCTGATCACCTTATTTTGAAGCAAAGAAAGGGTCTGGTGACGTGTCTAATTATATATGTCGATGATATGATCATAACCGGAAATGATCCTGAAGAGATGGCTCGCTTGAGAAAGCATCTATTTACCAAATTGAAATGAAGGATCTTGGACTGGGTATTAAGGTACTAAGGTCAAAATATGGAATTTACATATCTCAGCGAAAATATATCTTGGATCTACTTGCAGAAGTTGGGATGCTTGACTATAAGCCTTGTGACACACCCGTGGCCATGAATCAAAAGTTGAAGATAATAGATGGAGCAGCACCTATGGAAAAGGGACAGTATCAACGACTGGTTGTAAGTTAATTTATTTATCTCATACTCGACCTACATTGCTTTTGTAGTTAGCAGTCAGTCAGTCTATGCAAGTCCGTAAGAACAACATATGGATGCAGTCATGCAGATTCTAGTACCTAAAGTGTACACCAGGGAGGACATCTTCTTCCAAAATAATGGAAATTTGGATATTCAAGCATATACCGATGCTGATTGGGTAGGCGATGTAACGGACTGAAAATCCACTTCTGGATATTTTGTAGTTGTAGGAGGTAATCTCGTGACCTGGCGGAGCAAGAAACAAAGGGTGGTTGCTTTGTCGAGTGCTGAAGCAGAGTTCCAAGGATTGTAAAGGGAATAACCGAGATATTGTGGATTCAAAAGTTGTTCAGGGACATTGGCCTACCAGTGAACCTACCTACTCCACTGTGGTATGACAACTAGGCGTCTATTAACATATCTGAGAACTCAGTACAGCATGATCGAACCAAACATGTAGAGATTGGTCATCATTTTATCAAAGACAAGTTGGACGAAGGAGTCATCAAGCAACCATTCATTCGGTCTAAGATCAGTTAGCAGATGTTCTGACCAAGGCGATAAACGGGAGATTATTCAAAAAATTTCTATGCAAGCTGAACGTTGTTGACCCCACCGTTCAACTTGAGGGGGAGTGCTATAATATACCGAAATATTGTGACAAGAATCATTGATTTTCATACCATAAATATCAAAGTGTAAATAATTCAAAGATTGATATAGTGTAAAGGTGGAGATTTGTGATTGATTTTAGTTTCCTTGTATGTATTTGAGACTAGGCTATAGATGTATATACCAAAGGAGTGAAATATACACGCAAGAAATTACACAGAAATTTTCTACTTCTCTGTCTTCTACTTGTGTGCTTTTACAATACTCCTCCTTTCTTGCTCTTTCTTCCTCTTCAACTCCTACTTCATCACACGAAATCGAATGGTACATAAACAAAATGTGAATTGTTATACTACAAAAATTTCATAAAGTCAGGGGTTGTAGAATACATAGTAAAGATGGAGCCTATACTAACAATAACTACACATGTCTGATATATTACAATACATCTAAACCACCTTTTTTACCCTCTTGGCTTCCACAATTGAATTTTTGTGTCTTTCATCTGCATCCTGATGAAAACACGCACAAAAGCTCCTTGGGAATTTCTTATAATTCGTAGACTGTTGATTATAAACTTATAGTTATTACACAAAGATCAAGCACAGCAGACACTTTCAACACTCGAATCTTATCATCAATTGCCGACCTGTAATGTTCAAACAGTCTGTGTATTTAAAAATCAAAACTGTTAGAAAAGTACATCTAAAGTACTTTAAAATTGCTTCCAACTTACATAAAGCATGTAAGATGATTTTGGTAGATTGAAAGATGATTTGAACACTTGGAATTTATAACCAAATGAAAGCTGAAATGAAGTTGAGTGTTCTGTTGGACATAGATCGATCACGTCGATCGATCGGTGTAACACAGATCGATTAATATGGTATGGATGCAAAGTTGGAGCTCTCTGTCCAATAGATAAATGGATCGATTGATGTGACATCGATCGATCGAAGTTGGCAGGGTGCAAAGTTGGAGCTCTCTGTCCAACATCAATCGATGAAATCGTTCGATTAATGTGGACATCGATGGTCACATCGATCGATGTACCAAAAGACAGGACTTTTCACTTTGAATTGCAACTTTTGATCCAAGAATCATCTTCATTCATACATGAGCGTTATGCAACTGACATAAAGGCTAATTAATCTGCTAAAATGGGTTTTCAAAGTGGTATTTACACAACTCAAGACCTATAAATAGTAGGCGTTGCTATCTTAAATTATATACAAGAACTTTTGCAAAATTCTAAAATTTCAGCATTGTTCTTTCTCCAACTTTCTCTTCTTCTTTCTACACTATCAATCTCTTATTATCAAGTTCAAACTCTCTCTCTTAGAGCAAAAGAAAGGGAGTAAGCGATATATCCTGGAAAGCATTTGCTTGAAGACTGCCTTGCTCACCGGTAGAGGCTAAATTGCTTTAAGGACAGTGACCATCTAGTCACGTCTTTTTTATTCCATGTTGTCCGTATCCTTCTATTTTCCAACATTCTTAAATCAATTTTTTGAATATAGAAACCAGACAAGCACATGTTCTGACGTGTCTAAGATGGAGTCGTTTGATGGCAAAATTTTTCAAACATGGGCAGCCAAGGTGCTTTCTTTCTTGAGATGATCTCTGTTTCATATGTGTGACTAAAGACAAACCAACAGATGAAACAGAGTGTGTCAATATGAGGCTGACATATGACCTGTAGAGGACGTATCTTGCACTTCCTCTCAATTCTCTGTGTGACATTTATGTCAAATTCTCGTTAGCAAAGGAGATATGGACAGCACTTCAGAACAAATATAGTTCTGAAGATGTGGTAAAAGAAAGTGTGTGGTATGCGAATTTCCTAAACTTGAAATGGTGGATCACATACCAATTAATGATCAAATTCATCAATATACAATTTGTGGATAATCTGGAGTAAGAGGGCATCAAAATTGACGAAGCCCTTCAAGTGGCCTCATTGCTAGAGAAGCTTCCATCTTCTTGGAACAAATACAACAAGAGAGGAAAGCATGATGATGCTAGATTAACCATGGATGAGTCATCAAGCATATTCGTATTAAAGAAAACGATAGGCTGGATGACAAAGAAATAATGAATGAGGTTCTCAAGCTAATGTGTTGGAGCGCAAATCCAAACAGCAAAAGACTCGAAAAAATAGCAAAGGTAAGAACATTGTTCAGGACAAGAACAAAGAAACTTAAAGGAGCTTACTCGGTCTGTGGAAAGTATTATAACCGACCACCAAATGTCCAGTGGAAAGGTCAAACCAGGAATCAAGCGCATCTCGTGGAAAATACAACAGAGGATGAAGAGATCATTGCTGGTCGTCTTATCTGAGGGATACCTTGTCAGTGGTACTACAGAATAGGTAGTAAACATGAGCTACCAAGCACATTACTACTAGTAAGGATCTATTTTTTGATTATCAAGAAATAGGTGATAGCGAATAAGTCTTCTTGAGAGATGCACATGGAATCTAAGTTCTTGGAAAGGGAAAGGTGCATCTCAAGTTGACTTCGGACAAAAAGACTGGAATTAAACAATGTGCTGCATGTATGTGCCATGCGTAGGAACTTGATTTCTAGAGTGCTACTGAACAAGACTAATATCAAACTTGTCTTGAATCTAATAAGCTTGTATTTTCTAAGAATGGGGAATTTGTTGGGAAGGGTTTTTTGCTTCAGGGGTCTACTTGTTCTTGATGCCATATGTGATCAATAATAAAAATCCAGCTAGTTCTGCTTATATTGTTGATTCTCTAATGCTTGACATGCAAGACTAGACATGTTAATAAGGATGCTTTAAAAAGTTTAAAGTTTCACTAACTTGACATGTTATGCAAGTATGATGACTTTGATAAATGTGAATTCTATGTAGAAGCTAAGCACCATAAAGATGTTTAAGTCTGTTGAAAGAGTTACAGATAAATTGGAACTTATTCATAGTGCCTTAGGAGATTTTAAAGGTTATACAAGTAAGGTGGCAAGAAATATAATTACATTTATTGACGATTTTTCTAGATAAATTGGAGTTTATTTGTTGGCTCATAAAGAAGAATTGAAGGCATGTTCATCAGGTATAAAAATGAAGTGAAAATCAATTGGACAAAAAGATCAAAATGGTAAGGACAGATAGAGGTGGTGATTACAGTATATTGTCGTTACAAAAGTTTTTGTGAAGATAATGGGATCATTCATGAATTCACACCAATCTACACCCCTCAATCCAACGGAGTTGCTGAAAGGAAAAATAGAACTCTTAAGGATATGATGATTGCTAGTCAGCATGTAACATCTTAAATAGGAATTCCACATAAGAAGAGTAATAAAACTCTTTATGAGCTTTGGAAAGGCTATGCACCTAACTTGGATTACTTCAAGGTGGGGGTGTTTAGCCAAGGTTGGAATTCCAGATTTCAAAAGGTGCAAAATAGGTTATAAAACTAATGATTGTATTTTCATAGGTTATGCTCAAAATAATGTCGCATATATTCTTGTCAATAGATAATGTCTCCATTATTGAGTCTAAGAATGCTGAGTTTTTTGAGCATATTTTTCCTATGAAGAAAGAAGTAATAGTAAATTCAGGATATGAAAAAGGTGAGTCTAGTAGGTTGTAATAATGATAACATTTCACCTAGAAGAAGTACAAGAAAAAGAGTAGAAAAATCATCCGAAGATGATTTTGCTACTGTTTTTATTTTGGAAAATGATCCAAGACGTATCAAGAAGTGTTAAAGTCTATAGATTCAAAATTTTAGAAAAGAGCAATTAATAATGAACTTGACTTCATACTTAGTAATAATACTTGAGAACTTGTAGACTTGCCTAGAGGTTGTAAACTATCAGTTGTAAATAGGTATTAGAAATAAACTAAAGGCGATGGAACAATTGATAAGTAAAGCTAGGCGTTGCTAAGGGTTTTACACAACAAGAATCAATAGATTTCTTTGGCACATATTCTCCAGTTGCAGAATAACATCTGTTAGTTGTTAGTAGCATAAGCCTCCATTTATAAATTAGTTGTACATCAATGGTGTTTAAACAACATTTTAAATGGAGATTAGAAGAAGAAATTATATGAAACAACCGGAAGGAATGATTGCTAAGGGTCAAGAACATAAAGTATGTAGATTGAAGAAATCTTTGTATGGTTTAAAACAAGCTCCCAAGCAATGGCATGAGAAGTTTGACAATGCCATGTTGGCTAGTGGATTATTGTAAATGAAAGTGATAGATGATAGCAAGTTTGAAAATCTTAATGGTGTGATTGTTTGCTTATATGTGGATAATTTGTTAATCTTTGGAACAAACATTGAATTTGTAAATGATACTAAATATTCTTGTCCTCTGTCTTTGAAATAAAAGATATAGGAAATGCAGATTTAATACTTGGTCTTAAATTAGTAGAGAAATATGGGTAGATATATGAATTTCTCAATCTCACTATGCTGAAAAGATTCTAAAAAAAATTTAGTCACTATGATATTAAACCTTGTTAGCACTCTATATGATCTGTCTGTGAGATTAGAGAAGAATAAAAATGATAGTATATCTCAATGCGAATATGCTAGAATCATTGGTAGTGTAATGTATCTAATAAATTGCACCAAGCCGGATGTTGCATATTCTGTAAACAGGTTAGCAAGATATACTCATAATCCTATAAAGAACATTAAGATGCTCTAAAATGATTATTGAGATTCTATAAAAGGAACTATGGATTTAGGATGATGTTTAATGGTGGTCCAGCAGTGTTAGAAGGTTATTGTGATGCCAATTGGGTACAGATAATGATGAAATAAACTCCACTAGTGGATATGTGTTTACTTTGGCTGATGGTGCTATTTCGGAAATCTTCTAAACAAACTTGTAAGGCTAAATCAACAATGGAGTCAGAATTTGTTGCTTTAGAATTTTCATGTTCAGAAATGAAATGGTTAAAGAATTTACTTGTTGACATTCCTCTGTGGACTAAACTGTGCCTTCCGTTTATTCATTTGTTCATAGGCACGATCGCTCGAGCAAAGAATAAGATACATAATGGGAAGAGCCGTCACATCCGTTTGAGGCACAATATTGTTCATGATTTGATTAGTTCTGGGATGGTCATCTTGGAGTACATGAGGACCGAGTTGAACCTTGTAGACCACTTAACTAAAGGATTGAACGGTAAGTTGGTTCTAAGAACATCGAGCGGAATAGGACTAATTCCATCTGATGTGAACTCTCTATGACAGGAACTCGACTCACTATTATTAGAGATCCTACAAACAGAGTTCAATGTAAAACACATTGCAGAAGAGTTCTGTTAAGTACTATCATATGTCCCTTCTGTGTCGATGCCTGAGGATAGTACTCACTGCATGTTTGAAGGTGAGATTTAAATCTCTTAATGGATAATTCATAGCCATAAAGATGGTAGTGTGATGCAGTACACACTTGATGAATATCACCTATATAAGTGTGGAAGTAGGACCGCTTCCTATGAGAGCCTGGAAAACTCTCAATATCACTTATGGATCCTAGGATTGGGTGCAGGGACATTAGTGCACCACACCGTAAACTTGTAAAAAGTTAAATAATTGTACGTCATTTGTGTGTTCATATAAACAGTGGTGAGATATGTGGTTCAAGATAGTTTTGCCCTATTTCTTTATATAACTACAAATTGTACTAACAGTCAGTTCAAGAAGTTTGTCACTACTCCGTTATGTGTCATTATCTTTGTTTGATAGTGGAGAGATTGGTTTATTAACATTGGGAAATGTTGTATATGAGTTTGGACCAAGGGGGGTTTTGGAAAAGTATCTAAAGTACTTTAAATTTGCTCCAAACTTACAAAAGCATGTAAGATGTTGTTTGAGAGATTAAAAGATTATTTGAACACTTTGAACTTTTAAGAAATCATTTGGATCGATCCATGTGTAAGTTGGATCGAACCAAGTGAAAGCTGAAATGAAGATTAGTGTTTTGTTGGACATAGATCGATCACATTGATCGATCGATGTGGTACGGAACAAAGTTGGAGTTCTCTTTCCAACATGAATCGATCATATAGATTGATCGACGTAACATCGATGATCATCGATCTATCGAAGTTGGCCAGGTGTAAAGTTGGAGCTCTGTCCAACATCGATCAATCACGTCGATCAATCGATGTGCCAAAAGATAGACTTTTCACTTGAATTGCAACTTTTGATCCAAGAATCATCTCCCTTTATACATGAATGTTATGCAACTGACATGGAGGTTAATTAATCTGCTAAAATGAGTTTTCAAAGTGGTATTTACATAACCCAATGCCTATAAATAGTAGGCCTTGCTATCTTAAATTATATACAAGAACTTTTGAAAAATTATGAAATTTCAGCATTGTTCTTCCTCCAACTTTCTCTTCTTCTTTCTCCACTACCAATCTCTTCTATTAGCAAGTTCAAACTCTCTCTCTTAGGGAAAAAGAAAGGGAGTAAGCCGTTATATCCTTGGAACATTTTCTGAAGACTACCTTACTCACCGGTAAAGGCAAAATTGCTTTAAGGAGAATGACCATCTAATCATGTCTCGGCCAATTTTTTATTTGTTGTCCGTATTCCTTCTATTTTTTCCAACAAAAACTCATATCAATTATGTCTCTAAATCTGTTCAAACATTCTGTGTACTGATATCCATTATGTATCTAAAGCTGTTCAAACACTCTGTGTACTTAGAAATCAAAACTGATATTGGATATCCCTAAAGTTTTCAAAGAGCGTCAACTTAACCATGAGGCACTGAACTTCATGCTTTGAAGTGACAGTAATCTTGATCAAATGCGTAAACAAGGCATTATTAAGTAATAATATCGATTTCTTTTAAGTTAGCGACAAGGCTCTTATCTTAGTATGAAATTGATGTGGGTTATGTATTTATGGCTTCTCATTTTAAATATAAACATAATTGTATATTACGATTATGCTACGGTTGAGTACACAGGGGGTTAACCAATTTCACTAATATCCGTAGTGATGTTAAGAAGGTTTGGATGTTTTAACACACACACACAAAAAAGGATATACCTCATCCTCCTTTCGCAAGCAGCGTCGTGCAAAAAAAGGATATACTTGCTCCTTCTTCACAAGTTGAAACCCACAATAAAGGAAAAATAATACCCCGAACTCGGTTTCCTTAGATTGGTATTTCATTTATCTATTGTAATGTTAGGTTAGTTTTTCTTTTATATCGTGTAATAAAATCGTTTTTTCCTCTGCCGTAAGTGGGGATCATCAATAAAATAAAGAAGGATCTGTCTTCGTTATATAAAAAAA
>AP025067.1:10205214-10215834 GCA_036186865.1 Eustoma russellianum | reverse complement strand
TGAACGTCGATCGATCGACGTCCAGAAGGTGAGGGTTCGATGTACCTCAGAAGTACATCGATCGATCGACGTCAAATGAGTGAGGGTTCGACGTGTCTCAGTTGAACGTCGATCGATCGACGTCAGGGGAGGACATCCAACCGTTTTCTTTTCCTTTCTCTTGCATTCATGGCACGTGCATATGCATGAGGTACACTACGTCTATAGGGCGTGGGTATCGGGATGACTTACCGTGTCTATAGGGCACCGGGGTCATGAGACATAATGCGTCTACAGGGCGTGGGTGTCCAAACGGTAAGTGGTGGCTAGTAACCATGATGCCGGGGTTGCATGAGGTATACTGCGTCTATAGGGCGTGGGTATCGGGATGACTTACCGTGTCTATAGGGCACCGGGGTCATGAGACATATTGCGTCTATGGGGCGTGGGTGTCGAGAACAGCAAGTGGTGGCTAGAGACCAAGATGCTGGAATTAGGACCCGGGAGCATGCATTGCATATAGGTCTAAGGACATACTGTGTGACATGATTCTCGTTGCGCGTGACACGTTATTTGAGCATGCATCACGTACTTGCGCATGCATCTTCCGTGGTTTGTTTAGTTTTCGTATAAGTTGTATCATGCTGTGTTACGTGCTACGTGCTGATATCAGTTTGGTTATGTAAGTTTTGTATTGTTTTGAGAGGCACCTACTGGGTGATTACCATCACTCACCCCTACTATTCCATATGTATCCGAGACGGAGTATGACTATGTCTACGTTGAGGACGGGTCTGACACCGTGGAATGGGCCGAGTGACTCGTAGAGATGGCTGCAGCGAGGATGGAGACGAGATTCTTGTGATGTTATTGGGATGACACAGACATTTTAATATTCAGTATTACTTTTTGAAAACAATTTCATGCTTTTAAACTTCCGATATTTGACCTTGACTTGTAGGGCCTGGTCAGCCTAGAAATAATGTCGTTATTTTCTTGAAGTATGTTAAATTCAAACCTTTTGATGTGATTTATCGTTTCCGCGCAAAGTTAAGGAACGCTTTTCTATGTCAGCACTGATGTATGACAGGTTGATGTGACGCCTTGTATTCTCCGGAGTGAGATACGGCGGGTGCACCGTTACCGAGGATGGAGCTCGGGAGCGAGGCGCTACACGGTGTGTGCGTAAGAAAACAGTAAACAAAAGACCAAACACGGTCTGTCCTTAAGACGTATTACTCCGGTATACTGTGGCCAACCGGCGTTAGAAATCGTCTCTCAGGATACAACGGGTACCTGTTCAGTTGAGCGGCACTGCTGAACTTGAACTACAGCGAACTTCGAGTGTCCTGACTTCTCTTGGACGTGATGTAGAAAGTAGAAACCGATGAAAGGAGAAGAGGAGTGTGTGTTCTGATCGCACACCCTGTCTCTGTTTATATAGGGGAATCGGTTGGAGAATCGGTTATGCAGATGGATTTGTGACCGTCGGATCAAAACAGTAGATGAGCCAGAGCCGTCGGATGTAAACCGACACATCAACTGTTGGGCGATTTTGAACAGTTCAAATCTAAACCGTCCAATGGAACCAAAATTATATGATTCATCTTGGAGCGTTGGATGAAAACCACATTCGGTTAGGCGGTTAGGTTAGTTTGAATTTCAGCCGTTGGATCAAACCTGCCTTTTCCGCCACCGTTAGATCGAAATGTTTTGATCTTATAGATTAGGAAACCATTTGATTTAAATCATTTAATCGAAACTGATCGTTTGATTTAAACCATTTAATCAAAACTAATCAATCGTTTAAATAATTGATAACAACTATTTTGATACTGGACCGGATCGTCTGTAGGAGAGCATTTGTGCCGCTGCGCAGCTAGGCCTGAAGCCTTTAACTATTTACAAAAATTAATCAATCCAAAAACCCAAATAAATTTTCTCCAAAAAGATAGGAACCGGCCCGGCTCACGAGCCCTCGAGCCCACGTGCCCATAAGCCCGAGCCGAGCCGGCCGACCGGACGGGTGGGCGGCGACGTCGGTGCGCGCGTGTGTGTGTGCGTGTGTGGCACTTTCTAGGTCTTCCATCCGGTCAAAAGCTTCTCATGCCCTAAGGGCACATTTAAAGTGGTCATTCTAGCTATTCATAAGGTGGCTAAAATAGTTCAATTGTCTAATATAGTATTCCTCCATAAGAGTGATGTAGCCTCCTAAGAATAGGACACATCACCCACTAAATCATGTTTTCCATCTACTTTGAGCATTAATTTCTCATTCATCCGGTATTGTAATTGAGTGATTCAAAATCCTAAAATTAACTACTCGTTACGTCGATCATTAAGAGCCTATTAGTTTCCATTTTCCATTAACAGAAACTAATTATAATTAAGCTCAAAGTATGTTGCTTAACCAAGTTTGCAACAAGTCTTAATGGGCCAAAGCCCAAACTTTTAATTCCTCCAACAATCCCCCACATGAATGAAAATTAATGCAAATTCAGACGCAGACTCTAAGGAGAAGTCAAACAAGAAAATGTTGCATCAGAAGAGGTAGCTTCTGGCTTTGAACCTTTCATAGTGATGTACCATCGGATTCACTCGGCTAATTAGTGACTTGATGTCTTGAACCAGTCCGCCTTTGCTGTGAACCTAGACAACGACACTCACACAACATTTCCTTTAACACCCTTTTGGTTCTCATAGTTGTGTTCGTTTTGGCCATGAACAACCTGGTTTCAGAAAATGTTTTAGAGAAATCTTGCCTCACAGAGTTCTCATAGAAGCGGCCCCACTTCACACTGACATAGGTGATTCCTAACAGGAGCATTCTGTCGTACCCCACTTGATGTGTCAAGATATAGGACATCATTGAAAGCTATAGCTTACCCTAAATATTCTCTGTAGACAGCACTTTTATGTAACGGAATGAGCAAGGGCTATACTAAAACTTTATAACTTAGTTGTCCCACTGAACCAAGATTCCGGGATCTCCAGTCAACAAGGTTGGGTTACCATCACAAAGATTCTTGCATTATGGCTTAAGTCTCATTTCGTTTGTCAATTTTGACATCTGAACTCTAGGCAAGCCTTTTGTAAGCGGATCCGCAAGATTCTCCATTGATTTTATGTAATCAATGGAAATTACGCCATTAGAGATCAACTATTTAATGATGTTATGTCTCCGACGTATGTGTCGTGACTTACCATTGTAGATGCTGCTTTGAGCTCACCCTATAGCTGACTGACTATCACACTGTGTGCTAATAGGAGTGATTGGCTTAGGCCAGCATGGAACATCTTCTAGAAATATTTCGAAGCCATTCAGCCTCTTCCCCAGCTGTATCCAAGGCTATAAACTCAGCTTCCATCGTGGACCAATCTATGCACGTTTGTTTTGTAGATTTCTACGACACAGCAGCACCACCAACAGTGAATATGTATCCACTGATGTACTTCGAGTCTTTACTATCTAATATCCAATTTGCGTCGCAATATCCATCTAATATTGCTGGATATCTCATATAATGTAATCCAAGGTTCATTCTGTACTTCAGATACCTCATCACACTATTTAGAGCTTTTCAATGATCATTACTTGGATTACTGGTAAACCTGCTCAATTTGTTTAATAAACAAGCTAAGTCTGGTCTTGTAAAGTTTGTTATGTACATCAGACTCCCAATTACCTATGAGCACTTCAATTGAGCTACAGGTTCGCCTCGGTTTTTCTTTAAGTGTATACTTATGTCTAGTGGGGTCTTTATTGGCTTTGTATCAAAAATATTGAATCGTTTGAGAACATATTCAATATAATGAGTTTGCGACATAGCAAGACCATCACTTATCTGAGAAATTTTAATTTCTCAAATAACATTGGAAACTCTCATATCCTTCATTTCGAAATTCCGTGCTAACATCTTATTTGTATTCAAGATGATGTCATGATTACTCCCATGATTAGCATGTCGTCTACATAGAGACATACTATCACATAAGCATTTGATGTGCTCTTGATGTACACACACTTGTCACACTCATTGATCGTGAAGCTGTTTGACATCATTACCTGATCAAACTTTAAATGTCACTACTTGGGTACTTGTTTATGTCCGTATAGAGACTTAACAAGTCTACTCACTTTCGTTTCTTGTCCTGGGACGACGAACCCTTCGGTTTGTTCCATATCAATTTTTTTCTTTAACTCACCATTCAGAAAGGCAGTCTTCACATCCATTTGATGGATTTCTAAGTTGTAGACTACAGCAATAGCCACTAGCATCCTAATGGAAGTGATCCTAGTCACTGGTGAGCAGGTGTCAAAGAAGTCAAAGTCTTCTTTTTGTCTGTAGCCCTTGGCTACCAACCTGACCTTGTACTTGTTAATAGATCCATCTACTTTCAATTTTTTCCTAAAAATCCACTTCCATCCGAGTGGTTTACTTCCTGGTGGAAGATCTACCAACTTCCAAGTGTGATTTTGAAGAATAGAATCTATCTCACTATTCATTACCTCTTTCCAGAAAGGAGCTTCTGGAGTTGTCATTGCCTCAGAGAAAGATCTCGGCTCGTTTTCTACCATGTAGGTTAGAAATCTGGTCCAAAAGATGTTGGTATTTTGGCTCGTTTGTTTTGACGAGGTTCCTCACTTTCTTGAGGGGTCGTCTCATGCACTCGCTTACTAGTACTAGCTTCGTCATTGTTTTTGTCTTTCTTCGGAAAGACATTTTCGAAGAACACTGCATTCCTCGACTCCATGACAACATTTTCATGTATCTCAAGAATATCGGATTTGTGCACTAAGAAACGATATGCACTATTGTTTGTTGCTTAAACTATGAATATGCAATCAATTGTTTTAGGCCCGGTTCTCACTTGTCTTGGTTTAGGTACAACAACTTTCGCCAGACACCTCCACACCTTCAAGTATTTATAGCTAGGCCTATAGCCTTTTCAAAATTCATATGGGTCATATTTTCCGCCTCTATCACTTCGAATTGTTTTAATTCGTTTGTTAAGTTGATTCTCAACTTCATTCTTATAATCTTTAAAAGCATCAATGGCATCATCTTTGCTATTTAGCAAATAAACATAATAGTATCTAGTGCAATTGTCGATAAAATTTGCAAATTACTTTTTACCTCCTCTTGTTTGCAGAAACTTTAAATCACACAAGTCTGTATGAATTAAATCCAAGGGTTCAGTGTTTTGTTCTGTTGAAAGAAATGGCACTTTTGCCAATTTTGCTTCAACACATATTTGGCATTTTTCTTTATTATTAAAGTCCAGTTTGGGTAATAAGTCAAGATTAATCGTTCGTTGTATTAACTTGTAATTAACATGTTCCAAACGAAAATGCCATAAACCAGAAGACTCAAGCATGTAAGCAAAAGAGGAAATAATTTTATTAGCCTCATTGGGCGCAACTTTCTAAAGTACAATGGTCATAAAATTTAAATTAAACATATTACCAGTAAGGTACCCTTTTCCCAAATACAAGCCATTCTTAGAAAGAGTAAATTTGTTTGCCTCAAAAACTAGTCTGAAACCATGTCTGACTCATAGAGCACCAGATACCAAGTTCTTACGGATGTCAGGAACATGCAACACATTTTGCAGGGTCAGCTCCCTTCCTAAGGTCAGTTTCAAAACCACCTTGCCCGATCCTTCAATCTTCGAGTTGTCGGAGTTTCCCAAGAAGAGTTGTTTATTATTTGTTGTGGGTACATAGTCTTTGAACATTGCCCTGTTGGCACATACGTTTTAAGTGGCCCCTGTGTCCACCCACCATTCACGCGGATTCCCCACTGCATTGCATTCAGTCACCACTGTGCAGAGATTCAGAGCTTCCATTGCGCCGACCAGATTTGCTTTTGCTTTGGCTTTATTCTGATTCTTTTTGGGCTTGCGACAGTCACTGCTACGGTGTCCCTGTTTTTCACAGTTATAACACTTACCAGCGAACTCTTTGCAATCTCCTTGCCCTTGACGTTCACACCCACAGTGTTATTCTTCTTTTTATTCTTTGTCTCAGCAACATGAGCCTTGGCTTGACTAGTCTGAGAGGTTGGCTTTCTGTCAGCACGATGATTGTCCTCCTCTATCCGAAGCCGGACAATCAAATCTTCCACTTTCATTTACTTTTGTTTGTGCTTGAGATAGCTCTTAAATTCCCTCCATGAAGGAGGTAGCTTCTCAAACACAACCACAAGATGGAAAGATTCAGTGAGCGTCATGCCCTCCTCTTCCATTTCAGACACCAACATCTGTATTTCTTAAACCTGCAAAATTACAATTTTGGAATCTAGCATTGTATAGTCCAGAAATTTATCGACGATTAATTTTTTCGTTCCAGCATCTTCTGTGCGATATTTTTAATCTAAAGCCAACCACAACGCTTTTGCAGTTTTAAAAGTGCAAAACACGCCATAGATAGCATTATCCAGGCAACTCAAGATAAGATTCAAGCAACAAAATTTGTTATACGCCCATGCTTTAGCACCTAAGGCATTCTGCATGTTCAGATTCTGATCCTTCATAGGTTCCACAACAGGTGGATCTTTGTTCAGAATTCTCGCCAAGCCTAGTGCGGTGAGATAGAACAACATCTTTTGTTGCCACCTCTTAAAGAAACTGCCTGCAAATTTTTCAGGCTTCTTCACGTGTGCAGTTGTGGCAACAGGATTCATCTGAAGCCCTCCGTTAGGTGCCAGCGGAACTGTGTAAAATGACACATTATTCTGGGTAGTGGCAGCAACGTTATTGGTCCAGTCAGGTGTAGACACGGAGTGTGCACCGTTAAAAGCTTTCTAGGTCTTCCATCTGGTCAAAAGCTTCTCATGTCCTAAGGGCACATCTAAAGTGGCCATTCTAGCCATTTATAAGGTGGGTAAAATACTTCAATTGTCCAATGTGTGATTCCTCCATAAGAGTGATGTGGCCTCCTAAGAATAGGACACATCACCCATTAAATCATATTTTCCATCTACTTTGAGCATTAATTTCTCATTTTTTGGACCATGCACCTGCAATAAACACCACTAGAGGGGGGGTGAATAGTGGTTAGCGGAAATTACACTAGTACCCTTGATTAAAAACCCCTTTGAAAACAAAATCTGAAACTGCCTCAGATTCAGAACCTGTTTTTGAAAAATTCAAAACTAATTGTACACAACTTCAAAAATCATGAAACTTTTCAAAATTGAACTTCAATGAGTTAACAAGACTCTATCCAACAATCAGACAAAAATAAGATCGTTTGCCCCTTTAAACAAATAAAAAGATTCAGGTGGTCAATCTGGACAGAATTGGACAGAATGTTGCTGATTTTGAAAATAGTGTTTCTCTTTAAATACTCAACCAAAAAGGTTAATCTTTAGATCAAAAAACTACTTAGGATGTGCAGATAAAGTTTCCAAAAGGACATGACCTTAAACAATTCTTGATAAATATAGAATTTAAGTTTTCTCAAAACTGGTCAGATTGCATCCAGATTGGAGCAGTTATCTTGCAAAGACTGAGAGACTAACTTTCCCTTGCTCAAATCAAGTGATTCTTGTTGCAAATGAAATTTAGCAGTCTGAAGTATATCTCCACCAAAAATCACGAATTTTGAAAATGTTTAGCTATTTTTTCAAGACGTGAGAAGTTGAGTGAAATCTGCAGTAAAAGCAGACAGAAAACAGAAATGAAGAAACATGACAAGAACACCGAAGATTTATCCTGGGTCGGTCAATGTGACCTACTCCAGCCCCAAGGAACACCTTTCCTTGGATTTCACTATCAAATGAATCACCTTATAACAAGAACCAAGCTTGATCCTTGGGTTATACACCAACACTATTCAAGACTTGGATAATCACCTTCTAAGCAACACTTAGTTGCAACACCTCTACCACCTATTGATATAGTCTTATAAGAATGGCTAATCTATCTTACAAATGAAGCTCAAGAGGATTGTAGCTCAACAAAAATAACAAGAACACATTGGCTACAAAGAATGAAACAATAACAACAAGAAGATGAAGATGAAAGCTAGACAATTCAACAAATGCTTGTGAGCTTCAAGTGTGCTTCATCTTCTTCACCATTGCCTCTATTTATAGTGTGATTTGAGCCTTGGAGATAAGAAATCCAATGTGTCACCATCTTCATCATCAAATCCAAATGTCTTCTCATTATTGGTTGGCCTTGTATACTTGACAAAATAAGACAACATAATTGGTCCACCTCCATGTTGGTCGAAATTTTCAACTAAAAAATGACTTGGAATTATCTTGAGAATGTGAAGATAATAGCAAGGGATAATACTCCATTATCCCCTCAACTTCTTGGCTTGAGAATAGGCATGTGGGCTTGAACATTTTCAAACTCAAAATTCAGCTCCAAGACCAAGTAAGTAGCCGTTGGCTACTAAGGTTTTTCCAAAAAATATATTTTGGTTTTCCTTAATAAAATAAGAAAGGATAATACCACCAAATTATCCCCAACTTCAAGCACAATAATAGGACATGTGAAGTCTTCATTTGACTTCAAAAAATCTGCCAAGAAAAGCCATATACACCAAGTAGCCGTTTGGCTATATTTGAAAAATCCAAGTTGGCAATTTTTGCCAACTAGCTCCTTTTTGGTTGGTCCACTTGTCTCCAACTCATAAAATGAATAATGTATCATCTCCACCTGCTCATACTTTTTTGAGCATAAAAATATGTGTAGAAACTTAGATATTTGAAGAAGAAATAAATAGATAATAGTTGACAAGATTATGTCAACGTGTAACACCGAAATTTTCAATATTTCTTCTTATATGTCATGAACATTTTACACATTTGACACCTTCAATATCTCTGAATAATGATGATAAATGTGCTCTTATAACATATATAAGAGTGTCTTCAAGAAAAAATAGAATGTGACATCTCAAATCGTCACATATGCAGCTATAGTCAACAATATCATCATTTGAGAGAAATAAGATAAAATCGACATTTAATCTTCAAATAAATAACAAATCAGCTTCAGAATGAAGATAATAATAAGCTCAAGAGATTCCTTGAGTGAGAAATAACATCACTTGTCTTTATTATAGATGATAGTTTTGTTCTCATCATCCTATCTCTGTGCAATTCACCCAATATAATGCTTCTGTTTGTGCAGGATAACCATGCTACAGGAATACGTTAAAATTGGTGAAAGTGTCAGGAGCTTCTTGTTAAAGTTGCAGAATGATGCAGGTTGATTGTTGTCATGGTTCATGTTGAAAGTATGAGATGATCCAGGAAGATCAAGGAGGAGCTGATGGATGCTTTTTGGATTCAGCGGTTAATCATCCCAATTGAAGATCTTGAAGTTCCAATCGTGTGAAGTTGCGTGTCTACCCAGTTAAGGAAAATGGTTATGATTTAGTTGGTGCAGCAGGTGTTGTAGTGGAGGTTGAATAAGAAGACTTGTGGTCGGAGGGAATTTTAAATAGTTAATGAATTACTTTTTTGACCTTATGTAAATAAAAGAAGGTGGCAGTTACTTAGGGGCAGTTATGTAATTTTCATATGTTGTTTCCTCTCTTCTTCGTCACTAGCGTATAAATGTTGTTGATGTATTCTGTAAAGCTTAAATGAGCAATTACACAGCAATAAACAGTTATTCCATTTGCTAAAGCTTCTGCAACCTCTCAAGTTCTTCTTAATTCTTCTTTGTTTCTTAGCTTGTGCTCATCCAGTTGGTTAATATCCGAAAATTAACATGGTATCAGAGCTATTGGAATGAATTTTAGATCATTCATGGCCAATAACAACTCTTCACCGTCTACATCGAACAATAATGTTCAAAATGTGGTTGATCCTTCAGAGGATCCGTTTTATATTCACGCCAGTGATAGTCCTTCCTTGATACTAGTACAACCGCTGCTTGATGGTAATAATTACCATGGATGGAGTAGGAGTTTTAAAAGAGCTCTTGTGTCAAAGAGTAAAGTTGGTTTCATTGATGGTTCAGTAACAAAAACTGCAGAGAATGCGCGCAGATTTGGTGCCTGGATGAAAGCCAACAATATGGTGGCTTCGTGGTTGATCAATTCGACTGTTCCTGCAATTAGCCAAAGCATAATGTGGCTAGACAATGTAATTGACATCTGGAACTATCTTAAACCCAGGTATGGCACAGCTGATGCCTTTAGACTTTCTGATTTACAAGAGGAATTCTATAACGTAAAACAAAATTCCTCAACTGTAACTGAATATTGCGCCAAGTTGAAGGCTGTTTGGGAAGAATTGCTGGTGTTAAGGTCTACTCCAAACTGCATTTGTAATCGTTGCTCATGTAACATCACTGTACAGATAAACAAATTCATAGAGGATGATTGTGTAATAAAATTCCTAAAAGGTCTTAATGATGACTTTGAAGCTGTAAAATCTCAAGTGTTGCTTATGACTCCACTTCCAGATCTAAAAACTTGTTTTGCTATGGCTGTAAAGCTTGAGAGGAAACTGGCATACTTAAACTCCCAAGGACAAATTCATAATAATCCAAACACAGTTTTGAATATGAATAGTGTGCCTAGGTACAATAGTGCAGGACCTGGGCCTCAGAAAATGAATGAAAGAGGTTTATAAGAAGGAAGGACAGAGATCTGGATCTGGAGGCTCA
>AP025067.1:10185686-10201945 GCA_036186865.1 Eustoma russellianum | reverse complement strand
CTCACTTATATCTCTTCACCTCTCACTCAAATTTTGATTAACCCTAACCTTCCCTCTCTTACCCCAATTCGACAGCCTCCTCTCCCTCTCCCTCATCAACAATTTTCGGCCACAACAAGAAGACAAAAGAAGGATCCTTGATCCAAGGTCAAGAAGAGGGATTCACAACGCTAACAAGATCACCACACACTCCCGTATATCAATCACTTCTCGCTAGGAATCGAGGTAGGTGCATCTAATTATTGCCTCAAAACGGTATGAAGGTTGCATAGGCAAAAGGGTATTTTTATGTGTAGTTGTTGTCGTTTTTTCTTGTTTTCGATATTGGATCTTGATTATGTGGCCAATGTGTTTATTTTCCGTTATACGTTCTGATTTTAATATGAATCTTGTTGTTGTACGTTTCTTCGTGGTGTTGAGAAGTCGTTTATGCGTGTATGGATATGCGGGATGGGGTGAAAGGTTGAATGAGATTTGAAGAATGGACTGTTGGAATTTCAGAATGGAAATTCTGAAATACGGGGACATCGATCGATCGATGTCCAGTGGCTGAGGGTTCGATTGTGCCTCAGATGGATGTCGATCGATCGACGTCCAGAAGGTGAGGGTTCGATGTACCTCAGAAGTACATCGATAGATCGACGTCAACTGAGTGAGGGTTTCGAGTGTCTCAGTTGAACGTTGATCGATCGACGTCAGGGGATGACATCTAACCGTTTTCTTTTCCTTTCTCTTGCATTCATGGCACGTGCATATGCATGAGGTACACTACGTCTATAGGGCGTGGGTATCGGGATGACTTACCGTGTCTATAGGGCACCGGGGTCATGAGACATACTGCGTCTACAGGGCGTGGGTTTGTCCAAACGGTAAGTGGTGGCTGGTGACCATGATGCCGGAGTTGCATGAGGTATACTGCGTCTATAGGGCGTGGGTGATCGGGATGACTTACCGTGTCTATAGGGCACCGGGGTCATGAGACATACTGCGTCTATAGGGCGTGGGTGTCGAGAACAGCAAGTGGTGGCTAGAGACCAAGATGCTGGATTTAGGACCCGGGAGCATGCATTGCATATAGGTCTAAGGACATACTGTGTGACATGATTCTCGTTGCGCGTGACACGTTATTTGAGCATGCATCACGTACTTGCGCATGCATCTTCCGTGGTTTGTTTACTTTTCGTATAAGTTGTATCATGCTGTGTTACGTGCTACGTGCTGGTATCAGTTTGGTTATGTAAGTTTTGTATTGTTTTGAGAGGCACCTACTGGGTGATTACCATCACTCACCCCTACTATTCCATATGTAGCCGAGACGGAGTATGACTATGTCTACGTTGAGGATGGGTCCGACACCGTGGAATGGGCCAGTGACTCGTAGAGATGGCTGCAGCGAGGATGAGACGGGATTCTTATGATGTTATTGGGATGACACAGACATTTTAATATTCAGTATTACTTTTTGAAAACAATTTCATGCTTTTAAACTTCCGATATTTGACCTTGACTTGTAAGGCCTGGTCAGCCTAGAAATAATGTCGTTATTTTCTTGAAGTACGTTAAATTCAAACCTTTTGATGTGATTTATCGTTTCCTGCGCAAAGTTAAGGAACACTTTTCTATGTCAGCACTGATGTATGACAGGTTGATGTGACGCCTTGTATTCTCCTGAGTGAGATACGGCGGGTGCACCGTTACCGAGGATGGAGCTCGGGAGCGGGGCGCTACAGGTGGTATCAGAGCCCAGGCTTCAGATACGCCTCGGGAACGTGAGACTAGTTAATCACCCCTAGGATAAGTGATGATCTGTTTTCAAATGATTTTCTTAACTTAAATAAAAGTGAAGTAGACTTAAGCTATGATTGGGATTTTCGGGCGAGTGTCGCTAGCAAGTATACATGATAGGTTACCCCTTGTCCTCTACTTTTGCCCCTCTTCACAATACTCTTAAATCAATTTTGTCTAACGTGCTTTAACGTCCACAGACAATGCCTCCAACGTGAGCCATCAGGAAATAGTGGAAATGACGGAGACGAACGTCAGGGACAAGGGGCGATCCCCCAAAATTGCGGATACACTGGCCAATCTGACGGCCTTAATAGCCCATCAGCAGACGATGGCACAACAATATACTCAGATGGCCCAGCAGGCACAGATTGCCCAGATACTCAGCACACTCAGCAGCAACAGCAACAACAACCACCGCCACCACCCCCACCACAGCAAGGCTTAAGGTTCTATTACAGGGAGATGCAGAACTCCCGAATACCAATGTTCAGGGGTACCACTCGGCCTGAGGAAGCCGAGATTTGGCTTAAAAATGTGACTGAACAGATAAGGCTCATTCAGGTGCCCGCAAATCTGAAAGTAGAAACCACGACCCCGTTTCTGGAAGGGGAAGCAGAAAGATGGTGGAATGGAGTGAAGCGTAGACTGACTCCACCAGTGACTTGGGAGAAGTTTGTGGAAGTATAGGAATCACTACGTTCCGGGTAGTGCTATTCAGAGGAGGATGGCAGAATTCCAGATGCTGACACAAGGGTCCATGTCAATTGATCAGTATTCTGAGAAGTTTCACGAGTTGGGCCAGTACATGTCATGTATCATGGACAATGAGGAGGCCAAGATGCTAAAGTTTCATACCGGTTTGAGTTTCCGCATCTCAGCAGGATATTGTGTGTGCAGAGCCCACGAACATTTGAGGGGGCTACTAGAGGTGTGCAGACGGGTGAGAGGAATTTGGACAGGGCTGCTGCATTGGGATAGACTTAAGAGGACCCGTGAGGATTTGCATGCCGGCAGATCAGGGAGATGGCTGAAGGTGCCCCGACGCCCTCAGTCCGGGCAACCTTTCCGACCAGAGCGACAGCAAGTGTAGGGGGTCAGGCCCAATGATTGAAGGACCGACACGACTGATGCACAGCCAGTGAGAACTGTGGCACCTGTTTGTACACTGTGCGGACGCTCTCACCCGGGACAGTGCTGGAAGCTCAGCGGGTGTGTTACAACTGTGGGAAGCCAGGACATATATCTAGAGACTGCACTGCACCTGCTCAGGTAAACCCGCAGACACAAGCGCAGCAAGGAGGACGAGGTCGGACCAATGTTTCGGGTACATGCGATGACGGATGCGGAAGTCGAGGAGTCGGGCGACGTGGTGACGGGTAAATTTATTTATGTATTTAATTTCGAAGTTGGATTAAACTTTATGTGTTGTCATGGTATGTGGCATGCTAAACCTTGAATGTGGTAGGTGTAATTTTAATTAACACAAAGTGCCAGCCAACGTTCTGTTCGATAGTGGGGCGAGTCACTCGTTTTGTGGCAAAGAGGTTGCTAAGAAGCTGGATGTTCTTCCTGAATGGCTTGAGACTCCCCATCGCGTACAAGCCGCTGGCGGCCAAATACTCGTGTCACATCACCGTTACAAGGAATGTGGATTAGAGATTAACGGTCTGCAGTTCTCTGCGACCTTGATACCGATTCAATGTATGATTTCGACGTTATTTTAGGCATGGAATTCTTAGCAAGGTATCATGCAAACATTGATTGCCGGCGACTCCAAGTCAACATAAAGCAACATGAACTGGGGAAAACTATTTTTCAAGGGAACCCTAAATTTAAGAAGGCACCCCAAAAGCTTTATTTGACTGCGGCTCAGGCCTTTCAAGCACTAAAGAAAGGAAGAGAAGGATTCTTGGTCTTCTCAATGGGTGCTGTAGCAAGAGGTTCCGCAGATCGACCAAATCCCTGTGGTAAATGAATTTTACAGACGTCTTCCCCGAGGAGTTACCAGGACGACCACCAGAAAGAGAGGTGGAGTTCGAGATTAATCTCATACCTAGTGCTGAACCCATATCCAGGCACCTTACCGTATGGCTACAGCAGAGCTCAAGGAGTTGAAGGAGCAATTACAAGAACTGCTGGACCGTAAGTTTATCCGACCTAGTGTATCACACTGGGGTGCTCCAGTCCTGTTCGTGAAGAAGAAGGATGGGAGCATGAGACTATGTATAGACTACCGGGAACTCAACAAGATCACTATCAAGAACAAGTATCTGTTACTAGAATTGAGGATCTCTTTGATCAACTGCGGGTAATGATAAGTTTAAAATTATATTTGAACTTTTAATTATTCGATAACTTCACCTCTAACGAAATTTGTTCCAGGGGCTAGAGTATTTTCCAAGATCGATTTTGCGATCCGGTTATCACCAGTTAAGGATCAAATCGGGGATACGGCCAAGACCGCCTTCAGAACATGCTATGGCCATTACGAAATTCCTAGTTATGCCTTTTGGATTAACCAACGGCCCCAGCTGCCTTTTATGGATCTAAGAACATAGTATTTCGGAACAACTGGACAAGTTCGTTGTAGTGTTCATTGACGACATTCTGGTATACCTCCCCTGACGAAGAGACTCATGCGGAGCATTTGAGGGAGGTTCTAGAGACCCTTCAAAGAAGCAAATTGTACGCCAAGTTCAGTAAATGTGAGTTTTGGCTGAAAAGCGTAGCCTTTTTGGGTCATGTGGTCTCTGAAGAAGGAAGTTCGTGGATCCAAGAAGGTGGAGGCGATCACCGAGTGGCCTAGACCCACTAATGTGACTGAAGTAAGGAGCTTTCTCGGTCTGGCTGGATACTACAGGAAGTTTGTAGAAGGCTTCTCATCTATTGCAGTGCCTCTGAGCCGGTTGACGTAGAAGAAGTCGAAATTTGAATGGACCACCGAATGCGAGCAGAGCTTCGCTGAACTAAAAAGGAGACTAACCACATCCCCTATTCTTGCTCAGCCCTCCGCATCAGAAGGGTTTGTCATTTACAGTGACGCTTCTAAGAACGGGCTAGGATGCGTGTTGATGCAAAACGACAAGGTCATTGCGTATGCTTCACGACAGCTAAAGCCCTATGAAGCAAAACTACTACCCGACTCACGATCTGGAGCTAGCAGCGGTAATGTTCGCACTGAAAATCTGGCGTCACTATCTATATGGAGTGAAATGCGAGGTGTTCACTGATCATAAGAGTCCTAAGTATCTATTCACGCAAAAGGAGCTGAACATGCGCCAAAGGAGATGGTTAGAGCTGTTGAAAGATTACGACTTGACCATCAGCTATCATCCAGGGAAAGCCAATCGAGTGGCTGATGCCTTAAGTAGGAAGTCGAGCCATGCACGGCAGCCTACTCTAGAAAAAGAGATGGCGGAATTTGATTTGGATCTTGTGGATTCTACTGCCGATATCTTGGCCGCGCTAATTATCACCCCTACCTTGGTAGACCAGATTAAGGAGCCCAGAAGAATGATGCAACAATTAAAGAGACGCGAGAAAGAATGCTAACCAGCCAAGTGGATGGATTTCAAGTTCATGATGATGGCAGTATGTGGTACCAAGGAAGGTTGTGCGTACCGGATATTGAGGAACTCAGGAGAGAGTTGTTGAAGGAGGCACATAATTCGAGACTGTCTATTCACCCTGGTGCTACGAAGATGTACAATGATCTAAAGAGGCATTATTGGTGGAATGGCATGAAGAGGCATATTGCTGAGTTCGTGGAAAGGTGCCTCGTTTGCCAGCAAGTTAAGGCAGAAACACCAAAGACCGGGTGGCTAATGCGACCACTAGAGATACCCGAATAGGAAGTGGGAGCATGTGACCATGGACTTCGTGGTTGGACTCCCAAAGACAAAAATGGGAATGATGTGATATGGGGTAATCGTAGATCGATTGACTAAGTCCGCTCATTTCTTGCCTATTCCCACCGGACTTACTATGGAGAGGTTGGTAACTATGTACATTGATAACATTGTTTGCCTCCATGGAGTGCCAGCCAGCATAGTATCCGACCGTGATCCGAAGTTTACATCTCAGTTCTGGGCAGCGTGTCAGAAGAAGATGGGGACTGAGTTGCGACTGAGCACTGCTTTTCACCCACAAACCGATGGTCAATCTGAGAGGACCATACAGACCCTGGAGACATGTTGAGGGCGTGCGTATTGGATTTTAAAGGAAATTGGGACAGCATGCTCAAGTTGATAGAGTTCTCTTACAATAAACAAGCCACCACAGTGCCATAGGCATGGCACCCTTCGAGGCCTTGTATGGACGCAAGTGTAGGTCACCTGTTCACTGGGAACGAAGTTGGTGAACGTATGTTGGCGGCCCCTGAAATAACGAGCAAACTAAAGAGAAGGTGAAAACTAATTCGTGAACGTCTTAAGACGGCTAAAGATAGAAGCAAAAGTTTGGGCCGACACGAGAAGACACCTTGGAGTTCAAGGAGGGAGAAAAAGTTTATCTTAAAGTGTCACCCATGAAAGGGTGTGACACGGTTTGGAGTTAAAGGGAAGTTAACACCGCGTTATATTGGACCATACGAGATACTCGAAAAGGTTGGAAGATTTGGCATACAAGTTGGCACTACCTCCGATGTTGGCTCAAGTGCACAATGTATTTCACGTCTCCCAGTTGAGAAAGTATGTACCGGACACGAGTCATGTACTAGACGCGCAACCGCTTAAGATCAGGCCTGATGCGGTCATATGAAGAGGTACTGATACGAATTCTAGACCGGAAGGACCAAGAACTTAGGAGGAGAATTATTCCCTATGTCAAAGTGCAATGGAGCAACCATCGAGAGAATGAAGCGACATGGGAGCTAGAGGAGCAAATGCCGCGACCGCTATCCCCACCTATTCGAGTAAGGTACGGCAAGTTTCGGGGACGAAACTTTTTGTAATGGGGTAGAATGTTATAACCGTGTAAAAGAAAAAAAAAATAAAGTGAAATAGTAATAAAAATATTACTTAAATAATTTTTTTATGTAATTATTCAAACTCTCCCTAAGATTCCTCCTTGATCACCCTTATCTTTTAATCAAATTACTCACTTATATCTCTTCACCTCTCACTCAAATTTGATTAACCCTAACCTTCCCTCTCTTACCCCAATTCGACAGCCTCCTCTCCCTCTCCCTCATCAACAATTTTTGGCCACAACAAGAAGACAAAAGAAGGATCCTTGATCCAAGGTTCAAGAAGAGGGATTCACAAACGCTAACAAGATCACCAACACACTCCCCGTATATCAATCACTCTCGCTAGGAATCGAGGTAGGTGCATATTAATTATTGCCTCAAAATGGTATGAAGGTTGCATAGGCAAAAGGGTATTTTTATGTGTAGTTGTTGTCTTTTTTCTTGTTTTCGATATTGGATCTTGATTATGTGGCCAATGTGTTTATTTTCCGTTATACGTTCTTGATTTCAATATGATCTTGTTGTTGTACGTTCTTCGTGGTGTTGAGAAGTCGTTATGCGTGTATGGATATGCGGGATGGGGTGAAAGGTTGAATGAAGATTGATGAATGGACTGTTGGAATTTCAAGAATGGAAATTCTGAAATACGGGGACATCGATCGATCGATGTCCAGTGGCTGACGGTTTCGATATGCCTCAGATGGACGTCGATCGATCGACGTCCAGAAGGTGAGGGTTTGATGTACCTCAGAAGTACATCGATCGATCGACGTCAACTGAGTGAGGGTTCGACGTGTCTCAGTTGAACGTCGATCGATCGACGTCAGAGGATGACATCCAACCGTTTTCTTTTCCTTTCTCTTGCATTCATGGAACGTGCATATGCATGAGGTACACTAACGTCTATAGGGCGTGGGTATCGGGATGACTTACAGTGTCTATAGGGCACCGGGGTATGAGACATTACTGCGTCTACAGGGCGTGGGTGTCCAAACGGTAAGTGGTGGCTAGTAACCATGATGCCGGAGTTGCATGAGGTATACTGCGTCTATAGGGCGTGGGTATCGGGATGACTTACCGTGTCTATAGGGCACCGGGGTCATGAGACATACTGCGTCTATAGGGCGTGGGTGTCGAGAACAGCAAGTGGTGGCTAGAGACCAAGATGCTGGAATTAGGACTCGGGAGCATGCATTGTATATAGGTCTAAGGACATACTATGTGACATGATTCTCGTTGCGCGTGACACGTTATTTGAGCATGCGTCACGTACTTGCGCATGCATCTTCCGTGGTTTGTTTACTTTTCGTATAAGTTGTATCATGCTGTGTTACGTGCTACGTGCTGGTATCAGTTTGGTTATGTAAGTTTTGTATTGTTTTGAGAGGCACCTACTGTGGGTGATTACCATCACTCACCCCTACTATTCCATATGTAGCCGAGACGGAGTATGACTATGTCTACGTTGAGGACGGGTCCGACACCGTGGAATGGGCCGAGTGACTCGTAGAGATGGCTGCAAGCGAGGATGGAGACGGGATTCTTATGATGTTATTGGGATGACACAGACATTTAATATTCAGTATTACTTTTGAAAACAATTTCATGCTTTTAAACTTCCGATATTTGACCTGACTTGTAGGGCCTGGTTAGCCTAGAAATAATGTCGTTATTTTCTTGAAGTATGTTAATTCAAACCTTTTGATGTGATTTATCGTTTCCTCCCCGCGCAAAGTTAAGGAACACTTTTCTATGTCAGCACTGATGTATGACAGGTTGATGTGACGCCTTGTATTCTCCTGAGTAAGATACGGCAGGTGCACGTTACCGAGGATGGAGCTCAAGAGCGGGCGCTACACGGTGTGTGCGTAAGAAAACAGTAAACAAAAGACCAAACACGGTCTGTCCTTAAGACGTATTGCTCGGTATACTGTGGCCAACCGGCGTAGAAAATCGTCTCCCAGGGATACAACGGGTACCTGTTCAGTTGAGCGGCACTGCGAACTTGAACTACAGCGAACTTCGAGTGTCCTGACTTCTCTTGGACGTGATTTAGAAAGTAGAAACCGATGAAAGGAGAAGAGGAGGTGTGGTTCTGATCGCACACCCTGTCTCTGTTTATATAGGGGAGTCGGTTGGAGAATTGGTTATGCAGATAAATTTGTGACTGTCGGATCAAAACAGTAGATGAGCCAGAGCCGTCGGATGTAAACCGACACATCATCTGTTGGGCGATTTTGAACACTTCAAATCTAAACCGTCCAATGGAACCAAAACTATATGATTCATCTTGGAGCGTTGGATGAAAACCACATTCGGTTAGGCGGTTAGGTTAGTTTGAATTTCAGCCGTTGGATCAAACCTGCCTTTTTCCGTCACCGTTAGATCGAAATGTTTTGATCTGATAGATTAGGAAACCATTTGATTTAAATCATTTAATCGAAACCGATCGTTTGATTTAAACCATTTAATCAAAACTAATCAATCGTTTAAATAATTGATAACAACTATTTTGATACTGGACCGGATCGTCTATAGGAGAGCATTTGTGCCGCTGCGCAGCTAGGCCTGAAGCCTTTAACTATTTACAAAAATTAATCAATCCAAAACCCAAATAAATTTTCTTCCAAAAGATAGGAAACCGGCCCGGCTCATGAGCCCTCGAGCCCACGTGCCCACAAGCCCGAGCCGAGCCGGCCGACCGAACGGGTGGGCGGCGACGTCGGTGCGCGTGTGTGTGTGTGCGTGTGTGGCACTTTCTAGGTCTTCCATCCGGTCAAAAGCTTCTCATGCCCTAAGGGCACATTTAAAGTGGTCATTCCAGCTATTGATAAGGTGGCTAAAATAGTTCAATTGTCTAATATAGTATTCCTCCATAAGAGTGATGTAGCCTCCTAAGAATAGGACACATCACCCACTAAATCATGTTTTCCATCTACTTTGAGCATTAATTTCTCATTCATCCGGTATTGTAATTGAGTGATTCCAAATCCTAAAATTAACTACTCGTTACGTAGATCATTAAGAGCCTATTAGTTTCCATTTTCCATTAACAGAAACTAATTATAATAAGCTCAAAGTATGTTGCTTAACCAAGTTGCAACTAGTCTTAATGGGGCCAAAGCCCAAACTTTCAATTCCTCCAACAATTCCCCACATGAATGAAAATTAATGCAAATTCAGACGCAGACTCTAAGGAGAAGTCAAACAAGAAAATGTTGCATCAGAAGAGGTAGCTTCTGGCTTTGAACCTTTCATAGTGATGTACCCATCGGATTCACTCGGCTAATTAGTGACTTGATGTCTTGAACCAGTCCGCCTTTGCCTGTGAACCTAGACAACGACACTCACACAACATTTCCTTTAACACCCTTTTGGTTCTCATAGTTGTGTTCGTTTTGGCCATGAACAACCTGGTTTCAGAAAATGTTTTAGAGAAATCTTGCCTCACAGAGTTCTCATAGAAGCGGCCCCACTTCACACTGACATAGGTGATTCCTAACAGGAGCATTCTGTCGTACCCCACTTGATGTGTCAAGATATAGGACATCATTGAAAGCTATAGCTTACCCTAAATATTCTCTGTAGACAGCACTTTTATGTAACGGAATGAGCAAGGGCTATACTAAACTTTATAACTTAGTTGTCCCACTGAACCAAGATTCCGGGATCTCCAGTCAACAAGGTTGGGTTACCATCACAAAGATTCTTGCATTATGGCTTAAGTCTCATTTCGTTTGTCAATTTTGACATCTGAACTCTAGGCAAGCCTTTTGTAAGCGGATCCGTAAGATTCTCCATTGATTTTATGTAATCAATGGAAATTACGCCATTAGAGATCAACTATTTAATGATGTTATGTCTCCGACGTATGTGTCGTGACTTACCATTGTAGATGCTGCTTTGAGCTCACCCTATAGCTGACTGACTATCACACTATGTGCTAATAGGAGTGATTGGCTTAGGCCAGCATGGAACATCTTCTAGAAATATTTCGAAGCCATTCAGCCTCTTCCCCAGCTGTATCCAAGGCTATAAACTCAGCTTCCATCGTGGATCAAGCTATGCACGTTTGTTTTGTAGATTTCTACGACACAGCAGCACCACCAACAGTGAATATGTATCCACTGATGTACTTCGAGTCTTTACTATCTAATATCCAATTTGCGTCGCAATATCCATCTAATATTGCTGGATATCTCATATAATGTAATCCAAGGTTCATTCTGTACTTCAGATACCTCATCACACTATTTAGAGGCTTTCCAATGATCATTACTTGGATTACTGGTAAACCTGCTCAATTTGTTTAATAAACAAGCTAAGTCTGGTCTTGTACAGTTCGTTATGTACATCAAACTCCCAATTACCTATGAGCACTTCAATTGAGCTACAGGTTCGCCTCGGTTTTTCTTTAAGTGTATACTTATGTCTAGTGGGGGTCTTTATTGGCTTTGTATCAAACATATTGAATCGTTTGAGAACATATTCAATATACTGAGTTTGCGACATAGCAAGACCATCACTTATCTGAGAAATTTTAATTTCTCAAATAACATTGGCAACTCTCATATCTTTCATTTCGAAATTCCGTGCTAACATCTTATTTGTATTCAAGATGATGTCATGATTACTCCCATGATTAGCATGTCGTCTACATAGAGACATACTATCACATAAGCATTTGATGTGCTCTTGATGTACACACCTTGTCACACTCATTGATCGTGAAGCTGTTTGACATCATTACCTGATCAAACTTTAAATTTCACTGCTTGGGTGCTTGTTTAAGTCCCGTATAGAGACTTAACAAGTCTACTCACTTTCGTTTCTTGTCCTGGGACGACGAACCCTTCGGTTTGTTCCATATCAATTTTTTTCTTTAACTCACCATTCAGAAAGGCAGTCCTTCACATCCATTTGATGGATTTCTAAGTTGTAGACTACAGCAATAGCCACTAGCATCCTAATGGAAGTGATCCTAGTCACTGGTGAGTAGGTGTCAAAGAGTCAAAGTCTTCTTTTTGTCTGTAGCCCTTGGCTACCAACCTGACCTTGTACTTGTTAATAGATCCATCTTCTTTCAATTTTTTCCTAAAAATCCACTTCCATCCGAGTGGTTTACTTCCTGGTGGAAGATCTACCAACTTCCAAGTGTGATTTTGAAGAATAGAATCTATCTCACTATTCATTACCTCTTTCTAGAAAGGAGCTTCTGGAGTTGTCATTGCCTCAGAGAAAGATCTCGGCTCGTTTTCTACCATGTAGGTTAGAAATCTGGTCCAAAAGATGTATGTATTTTGGCTCGTTTGTTTTGACGAGGTTCCTCAGTTTCTTGAGGGGTCGTCTCATGCACTCGCTTACTAGTACTAGCTTCGTCATTGTTTTTGTCTTTCTTCGGAAAGACATTTTCGAAGAACACTGCATTCCTCGACTCCATGACAACATTTTCATGTATCTCAAGAATATCGGATTTGTGCACTAAGAAACGATATGCACTATTGTTTGTTGCTTAAACTATGAATATGCAATCAATTGTTTTAGGCCCGGTTCTCACTTATCTTGGTTTAGGTACAACAACTTTCGCCAGACACCTCCACACCTTCAAGTATTTATAGCTAGGCTTATAGCCTTTTCAAAATTCATATGGGTCATATTTTCCGCCTCTATCACTTCGAATTGTTTTAATTCGTTTGTTAAGTTGATTCTCAACTTCATTCTTATAATCTTTAAAAGCATCAATGGCATCATCTTTGCTATTTAGCAAATAAACATAATAGTATCTAGTGCAATTGTCGATAAAATTTGCAAAATACTTTTTACCTCCTCTTGTTTGCAGAAACTTTAAATCACACAAGTCTGTATGAATTAAATCCAAGGGTTCAGTGTTTTGTTCTGTTGAAAGAAATGGCACTTTTGCCAATTTTGCTTCAACACATATTTGGCATTTTTCTTTATTATTAAAGTCCAGTTTGGGTAATAAGTCAAGATTAATCGTTCGTTATATTAACTTGTAATTAACATGTTCCAAACGAAAATGCCATAAACCAGAAGACTCAAGCATGTAAGCAGAAGAGGAAATAATTTTATTAGCCTCATTGGGCGCAACTTTCTAAAGTACAATGGTCATAAAATTTAAATTAAACATGTTACCAGTAAGGTACCCTTTTCCCAAATACAAGCCATTCTTAGAAAGAGTAAATTTGTTTGCCTCAAAAACTAGTCTGAAACCATGTCTGACTCATAGAGCACCAGATACCAAGTTCTTACGGATGTCAGGAACATGCAACACCATTTTGCAGGGTCAGCTCCCTTCCTAAGGTCAGTTTCACAACCACCTTGCCCGATCCTTCAATCTTCGAGTTGTCAGAGTTTCCCAAGAAGAGTTGTTTATTATTTGTTGTGGGTACATAGTCTTTGAACATTGCCCTATTGGCACATACGTTTTAAGTGGCCCCTGTGTCCACCCACCATTCACGCGGATTCCCCACTGCATTGCATTCAGTCACCACTGTGCAGAGATTCAGAGCTTCCATTGCGCCGACCAGATTTGCTTTTGCTTTGGCTTTATTCTGATTCTTTTTGGGCTTGCGACAGTCACTGCTACGGTGTCCCTGTTTTTCACAGTTATAACACTTACCAGTGAACTTCTTTGCAATCTCCTTGCCCTTGACGTTCACACCCACAATTGTTATTCTTCTTTTTATTCTTTGTCTCAGCAACATGAGCCTTGGCTTGACTAGTCTGAGAGTTGGCTTTCTGTCACCACGACGATTGTCCTCCTCTATCCGAAGCCGGACAATCAAATCTTCCACTTTCATTTACTTTCGTTTGTGCTTGAGATAGCTCTTAAATTCCCTCCATGAAGGAGGTAGCTTCTCAAACACAACCACAACATGGAAAGATTCAGTGAGCGTCATGCCCTCCTCTTCCATTTCAGACACCAACATCTGTATTTCTTAAACCTGCAAAATTACAATTTTGGAATCTAGCATTGTATAGTCCAGAAATTTATCGACGATTAATTTTTTTCGTTCCAGCATCTTCTGTGCGATATTTTTAATCTAAAGCCAACCACAACGCTTTTGCAGTTTTAAAAGTGCAAAACACGCCATAGATAGCATTATCCAGGCAACTCAAGATAAGATTCAAGCAACAAAATTTGTTATACGCCCATGCTTTAGCACCTAAGGCATTCTGCATGTTCAGATTCTGATCCTTCATAGGTTCCACAACAGGTGGATCTTTGCTCAGAATTCTCGCCAAGCCTAGTGCGGTGAGATAGAACAACATCTTTTGTTGCCACCTCTTAAAGAAACTGTCTGCAAATTTTTCAGGCTTCTTCACGTGTGCAGTTGTGGAAACAGGATTCATCTGAAGCCCTCCGTTAGGTGCCAGCGGAACTGTGTAAAATGACACATTATTCTGGGCAGTGGCAGCAACGTTATTGGTCCAGTCAGGTGTAGACACGGAGTGTGCACCGTTAAAAGCTTTCTAGGTCTTCCATCTGGTCAAAAGCTTCTCATTGCCCTAAGGGCACATCTAAAGTGGCCATTCTAGCCATTTATAAGGTGGGTAAAATACTTCAATTGTCCAATGTGTGATTCCTCCATAAGAGTGATGTGGCCTCCTAAGAATAGGACACATCACCCATTAAATCATATTTTCCATCTACTTTGAGCATTAATTTCTCATTTTTTTGGACCATGCACCTGCAATAAACACCACTAGAGGGGGAGTGAATAGTGGTTAGCGGAAATTACACTAGTACCCTTGATTAAAAACCCCTTTGAAAACAAAATCTGAAACTGCCTTAGATTCAGAACCTGTTTTTGAAAAATTCAAAACTAATTGTACACAACTTCAAAAATAATGAAACTTTTCAAAATTGAACTTCAATGAGTTAAAAAGACTCTGTCCAACAATCAGACAAAAATAAGATCGTTTGCCCCTTTAAACAAATAAAAAGATTCAGGTGGTCAATCTGGACAGAATTGGACAGAATGTTGCTGATTTTGAAAATAGTGTTTCTCTTTGAATACTCAACCAAAAAGGTTAATCTTTAGATCAAAAAACTACTTAGGATGTGCAGATAAAGTTTCCAAAAGGACATGACCTTAAACAATTCTTGATAAATATAGAATTTATGTTTTCTCAAAACTGGTCAGATTGCATCCAGATTGGAGCAGTTATCTTGCAAAGACTGAGAGACTAACTTTCCCTTGCTCAAATCAAGTGATTCTTGTTGCAAATGAAATTTAGCAGTCTGAAGTATATCTCCACCAAAAATCACGAATTTTGAAAATGTTTAGCTATTTTTTCAAGACGTGAGAAGTTGAGTGAAATCTGCAGTAAAAGCAGACAGAAAACAGAAATGAAGAAACATGACAAGAACACCGAAGATTTATCCTGGGTCGGTCAATGTGACCTACTCCAGCCCCAAGGAACACCTTTCCTTGGATTTCACTATCAAATGAATCACCTTATAACAAGAACCAAGCTTGATCCTTGGGTTATACACCAACACTATTCAAGACTTGGATAATCACCTTCTAAGCAACACTTAGTTGCAACACCTCTACCACCTATTGATATAGTCTTATAAGAATGGCTAATCTATCTTACAAATGAAGCTCAAGAGGATTGTAGCTCAACAAAAATAACAAGAACACATTGGCTACAAAGAATGAAACAATAACAACAAGAAGATGAAGATGAAAGCTAGACAATTCAACAAATGCTTGTGAGCTTCAAGTGTGCTTCATCTTCTTCACCATTGCCTCTATTTATAGTGTGATTTGAGCCTTGGAGATAAGAAATCCAATGTGTCACCATCTTCATCATCAAATCCAAATGTCTTCTCATTATTGGTTGGCCTTGTATACTTGACAAAATAAGACAACATAATTGGTCCACCTCCATGTTGGTCGAAATTTTCAACTAAAAAATGACTTGGAATTATCTTGAGAATGTGAAGATAATAGCAAGGGATAATACTCCATTATCCCCTCAACTTCTTGGCTTGAGAATAGGCATGTGGGCTTGAACATTTTCAAACTCAAAATTCAGCTCCAAGACCAAGTAAGTAGCCGTTGGCTACTAAGCTTTTTCCAAAAAATATATTTTGGTTTTCCTTAATAAAATAAGAAAGGATAATACCACCAAATTATCCCCAACTTCAAGCACAATAATAGGACATGTGAAGTATTCATTTGACTTCAAAAAATCTGCCAAGAAAAGCCATATACACCAAGTAGCCGTTTGGCTATATTTGAAAAATCCAAGTTGGCAATTTTTTGCCAACTAGCTCCTTTTTGGTTGGTCCACTTGTCTCCAACTCATAAAATGAATAATGTATCATCTCCACCTGCTCATACACTTTTTTGAGCATAAAAATATGTGTAGAAACTCAGATATTTGAAGAAGAAATAAATAGATAATAGTTGACAAGATTATGTCAACGTGTAACACCGAAATTTTCAATATTTCTTCTTATATGTCA